>CATQJL010000316.1:37709107-38041607 GCA_958299035.1 Cylicocyclus nassatus
AGCAGTGGTATCAACGCAGAGTACTGTCACGAAAGTTCGTAAATTTGCCTGCACTTTTCGCGAATTTGTCAGAAAACTAGCCTGCTTGCTCTTCCAAGTCAAAATCAGTGGGAACTGTGCTATCAAAAGGTGCATGCTCAGGCTCCAGTCTATAAAGTTCGCCGAGTTACGAGCCTACGAAAAAACGTCCTCATAATTTTCGCTCAAAATGTAAAAATCGCGTATTTCGTCGAAATTCCGCCCTCAGTGGTTGTATGACATTCTGATTGCATATACTCACTTCGCCTAAGGGATCCCATTGAGTTGAATATGGTGGTCGCGCGTTCTTCAGCTGCTATTTGAATATCCAGGTGTCAAGTCTGAAGAGTTAGCTATTCTCTTGACTTGATCCCTCTACCCTTAGTTTCTTTCCTTTGTAATAACATAACAGTTCTGACTAGATTATTTTATCGTTATAACATAAATATAAATATGAGGGAACATAATTGGGGAGGGGACCACCGAGCACCCGGGGAGTGCCAGCTCATCTTAAGTTGGTGGCACCGCCCAGTCGGCGAGGGGACTGTCGGACTCTAATTAGTCTGCGTCTCGACACAAGCATCTTCGTAGCTTGAGCTCAGATCTACCTAATCTCCAAATTTAGCACATTAAGACCATTAACCAATGTGAATAGATTTGATCAGTATGTCATACAACCACTGAGGGCGGAATTTCGACGAAATACGCGATTTTTACATTTTGAGCGAAAATTATGAGGACGTTTTTTCGTAGGCTCGTAACTCGGCGAACTTTATAGACTGGAGCCTGAGCATGCACCTTTTGATAGCACAGTTCCCACTGATTTTGACTTGGAAGAGCAAGCAGGCTAGTTTTCTGACAAATTCGCGAAAAGTGCAGGCAAATTTACGAACTTTCGTGACTCAGTTACAGTCACCTCACAATATCTCTACAAAAAGACCCTGTCTTTTTCAAAGACCACTATTTTCGTGAACAGCGTGTTCGAAAACCTCTTTGGGCGAAGTTTCTTTACAATCCAAGGTCATCGACATTTTGACCAAAACCCATCGGCGAGCTTCAGGGCGTAGAACGAGAAAAAATCGAATCACCCAAATTTCTTTGAAAACTTGCTCATAGAGGTTATCTGACCTGCTGATTACGAAAATCACATCTGCTTAGCAGTAGAGCTTCTCATTTTAAGGTCACTGTGGGCAAAATTTGAGACAACACGATTTTCCAGAATTCACCAGCTCTTCTATCTTTTCTCAAAAAGATTCTCCGGTTGCTTCTTAGCGCTCGATAATCTGCGGAAGCAGCACAATCCAACAGTGCTTAATAGAGTCTTTTATTTTTGATGTGCGCTGCGTTGCGACCTTGTGAATACACGCGCGCAGAAAATTTTGAAAAAATTGAAAACGGAACTTCAAGAACATGCTGTATACAGTAAGATTCGACTTGTCAAGATGAACACAAATCTGCTTTCTGATTTCGAAAATGTTCATTCTAAAGAAAGTTACGGCTAGTAAAACTTGGAACATTAATTTTTCCAGAGTTTATCAGCTCTTCTATCTCTTTTAAAAGGGAGTCTTCGGCTGCTGTTTTAGCGCACGATAATCTAGTGAAAGAGTACTATCGAACGGTGCCCATGGCAGTCTCCTATGTGTGATGCTTGTTGCGTTACACCCATGCGAAGAGGCGTCGGCATGCAAATTCAAGATTATTGAAAACAAGATATTGGAGACAATCGTATATCAAAAGATTTGCCTTGACGAGCTGAATACAACGTTGTTTTCGGATTTTGAATATACTCATTCGGAAAAAAGTTATGGCCCTGCGTAATTTGCGTGATTTACATGAATTTCGCGGAATTCCCGGAAATTTTGCATGTTCTGTGAGTGGCTTTTGTACTATAAGAGATAGAGCGATAAAAACTCACACAGCGTTTTCTAAAGTACATTTCTTATTGTATATCAAAAATGATCCAAGTTTGTGTCGTCAGTGATAAATGATAAAATGATGATATCAATGACAACGAGAGATAAGAATGGCTTAACTTCATGCGGTCGATTTCCACGTTCATCTTCGATATAGGTACAGAATTTCTGCCCAGGCTTCGGCGTGAAGCGAGTTGAAGCAAAAATGCCATTCTAGGTAAGAATTGGCAGCAATGGCATGTGCCGATGAAAAATCGATCGATTGCTGCAGCGAGGGATCTACCAATTGCACCGAGCAATAGAACTAGAAAAGCCTGTAGATCACTTATAATGAGAGAAAGAGCGATAGAAATCCACACAGCTTTTCCTACAGTACTTTCCTTACCATATGCAAAAAATGATCCAAAAATGTGTTATTATCAGTGATAAATGATAAAATGCTTATATCAGCGATAAGGGCAGATAAAAACTGCCCAATTTTTCGCGATAGTTTTCGATAACGAGAGCTTCGTACCAGAACCTCCTATACGCGATTTACACTGTGATAAATGTTCACAAAAGCCTTAACGTAGAAAACAACAAGGTATCATTGTATGTCTACCCCGTCACTATGAACTACGGACATACCGTATATCAAAAGATTCGTCTCATCAAGCCAAAACCAAATCTTCACTCAGATTACAAATAAAGCTATTTTAAAAGAAGTTATAGCTAAATCCCGCTTATCCCGCAAATCCTGCGAATCCCGCAAATCCCGCGAAGTCGCAAATCCCGCGAATCCCGCGAATCCCGACAATCCCGCGAATCCCGGCAATCCCGCAGTTTTGGACAAATTCCACCGCTGCAACTGTAGGGGGGGGGGGTAATCGAGCATGCTGATTACGAATATAATAATGACAGGCCCGGGCGGAGCCGGGTATGCCAACTAGTTACGAATATAATAATGACAGGCCTGGGCGGAGCCGGGTATGCCAACTAGTGCTAAATAATGCTTCTACATCATTACTTACTTAGATACTTAGATGGCCCGGCTTCACGTGATGTGCGGGCCCCAGCTCAGAAGTTTCCATTTCTCCTGTCCCTCGCTTCAGACATCCACGATCTTCTTGGCTGACGTCGGTGGCCAGGGCCCGGCACCGATGGTTTGGGGTCAAATTGGACTTCGTTTTTGGAGTTAGAAGCAACGGGGACATCGTTTTTATGAGGTCCTGGAGGAAGCGCCAAAAAACACGACGAACATGTCAGGTTTCACGAGTTGAACGTGTTCTTTCGCAAGCGCGCGAATTTCAAATGCAGACTCAAACAAACAATTGGCTTGTTTACAGCGCACAAACAATCACATGGCTCCGAATTTGGGCTATGAGTATACAATATTACTCCAAACTATGTTATGTAAAAAGTTCCCAAAACTTATGTGTCTGAATATCCGTTCCGTTGGTTTCTAGACCAACCACCGAACCAACTGGGTTGGTTCGGAGCATAAATTTCGGAGAGTTCACATAAGTTTTGGACCTTTTTGATTTGGACGATTAAAACGCACAAAAATCTATTATATAGTGAAGAGAGCGAATCAAACTATTGCCTCTCCTCTTCTTTTGAGCCAAAAGTAGTGCAAATCTATACGCTTTGATAGATATTGCGCTCCAATCACACGCGGTGTCCTTTGAACTATGTGGCGAAAAATGCACTGCCAGATAGTTGAGGCCACAGATTTGGTTGGCCTAGGAGGTTCTCGACATTCTGAGCGCTAAAATGGTACACTACTCAATGACAGAGCCTTTGATAAACTCGAAATGTTTTCTTTTTGCTTTTTTTGTTGTATTAGTTACCTCAAAATGCGCTTTTTTCGCTTTTTTAATGTTATTTTGACTAATTAAGGGTTTCCCTACTGATTTTTACGTCAAGAGGGACTTCGCAAATTTTCGCAAAGTCATGGGGGACTTCGTTTCCAGAAACGCTTCAAACCAACGCGTGCCGGGCCGTGTCGGTGGCTACGTCCACGAGTTCCAGGTGCAAAAATCGTATCCAGCTGATTTCTCAGCTGGTCCATGAACACGTCTGCCCATCTCGTTGGAGGTCTTCCTCGGGGACGTTTTGCTTCGCGAGGAATCTACTCCGATGTTCTTAGTGTCCATCTGTCGTCTGTTCTTCTCATAATGTGACCGGCCCATCGATGCTTTGCTTTCGCAACGTAATCCGCTGGGTCACGAAGACGGGACATTCTCCTCATATCCGTACTGCGAAGTCCGACGAGAGGTTGTTTGTGTCGGGTCATCTTCAGAAGACGCTCTAGCGCTCTGTGAGTGGTCCTTAAAGCTTTCGAAGTGGCGACGGTGTCAGCCCAAGTCTCAGCTGCGTAACAGAGCGCCGGGAGAACGGTTGACTCGAACAGGTGGGCACGAAGCTCCGGGTCCGTCAGTTGGTCGGTGACTTCCTTCAGAGGCCCGAAGGCGGCTCAGGCTGCTCTTCTTCTCCTGTTAAATTCTTCCCTCAAGTCGTTCTCCATGTTCATCGAACGTCCGAGATACACGTAAGAAGACGTCTCTCGTCTTCTACATTATTTGAGCTTACAAATATAGCGTACACCAATTTTGAAGGCAAAAATTCGAGCTCAGGCCTGCGTTTAGCTCTATGTCGGATGCGCTTCGGATACGAAAACTCAAATTTTTTTCTACTGCTCACACTTCGCATCCATAAGATAGATGGAGCCCTATCACTTTCAAACCAGTCAAAAAAGTGCGGAGTCTATTACAAAAACACATTCTCGGGAACAAAAGCATGAAAGTAATTTTAAGTGAAAAAAAGCAGATAAGCGGTTCTTATAAAGGTTTGACGCAGCTAAACTAAAGACTAAAGCCACTGCTTTGGCCTTCGACTATTTATATGCACAAAAGACTTTGGAAGCTTTACTTTAGAATTACTTAGCAGACAGAAATTTTAGGTGGATCTATAGTTTTGGCCAACCTTCGAGCCTGCTTTTTTCGGAATTTTTGATTTTTTTCTGAATAATCAAACGAAAACGCTCCGGTCACTGATGGAAGCCTGTTGAACACACAGCTGTACCAAATTTCAGACCAATTTGTTGAGAAGCAGATGAACTATGGCAGTTTTTAGAGATCTATAGTTTGGCCAGCACTACTTTATGTTTAGAAGGATAATAGGAGTCATACACATACATACACAGCGTTGATTTATATGTGGAGCTTCAAGATATGAAGCTTTCTTTCAAGCTGCGATCCACCCCCGGCGGGGATGTTAATGCATACAGCCCTTAAATGCGTTATGTCATGTTGTGTGCTTACAGCACGGAAGTTGTCATGACCCTTGTTCCTGGCTTCTCACATCCACGATTCTTATTCAAGGGCGCTTTGCTTCGCGGAAACCACTCTGAGGTTCTAGGTGTCCACCTTTTGCCTATGCTTCTCATGATGTGACCAGGTCCCGAGATTTTGCTCTCGCTACTTATTTTGCTGTATTGCATGCGGGGCAATCTTTCATATCCATATTGAAGTTCAGTATGCATATTGCGAGTGCCGAGTATTAGAAGACTGCGCTCAAACTCTTTATTGGTGCCTAGAGTTCTTGAAGTAGTGCAGTATCAGCCCAGGTCTTAGCTGCGTAACTGAATTGAGAGAACGGTAAAGTGAACAAGAGGCTCAAGGCTGCGGATTAGTCGCTCGTTAATGGCTTCCTTCAGAGGCCGCGTGCTGAGTCTGTTTTTCTACACCAGTTAGCTTTTTTCTGAAATCACTTCTCAGATGCACAAACGTCGTAGTTACACATGATCTCCAGTTTGCTTCGTCTCCTTTAAGAGCATCTTGTTTATGAAGAACTCTCATCCTTCGATACCTTACTTGATCTTCATTGACTTGCTTCGGCAGTCTCCGCCTGAGTGAAGATGCTTAAAAGATAACAATTTCATTTGCAAAACAAAGATTGACGAGGAATTTCATCAACTCGTATGTTTCTCTCAACTCAGTGAGTACATCACCCACTGCAAGGCCGCGGACAACTTCGGCGAGATTGCGCCGTCTTGTTGGATTCTTCTTAATCGATATGGTCAGACTTAACTGTAATGTTGTCTTGACCTTTGATTCAATTGGCTTGGCTTGGAAGGCGGGGCTTTGTGACTAAGGCCGCTCGCGCCCGCGACACACCTGCGTCTCTCTCGCGTGAGTGCTCTCCGATCATTACCTAGCCTTAATTAGGTCACGAACCTCGCCTTCCCGAAGCCAAGCCAGTTGAATTAAATGGTACAATCCCTGTCAGTCGGACGATGTCACCATGTATGCTGGGTTCACTTTTTGGTTAACTAAAGCTGATAAGGTAACGTTTTAAACCGTGTCAATGGATTTTTCGTAAACAACGAAACTTGAGACAAGAGTCAAAAAATACTTTTGAATGGGATCAAAGCAGCTGGAACTCTTGCGAACTCCGGTTTGTTTGTTCTTGCGACTGGGCTTCATCCAGCTTGATTGCAAGCGAAAATATCATCATAAAGCTCGCAAAGAAAGATTACTGAACGATTCAAGTTCTTCCGTTCGCCCTTCCTGAAGAAAAGGAGGATATAAGACGGTATCCTTCGGCGCACAGGAATCCGATAGAGGGTTTGTCTGTCTGTCTGTCATAGAGTAAGTTGCCTTCATGATCCGGATGGGAGTCTGAGTACACAAAGAAGCTTCGATTTGAGCACAAAACCAAGATATTAATCTTCTCTGACATTACTCGAGACCCGCTTTGGTGCTATCGCATTAATCAGCACTAAAAAGTCGCGTCTTGACTTTACGCTGAATACAGACTGGCACACGATGCGAACTCATGCCAAGATTAAAGTACAGCCGAAGTTGGGACTATCTTAGATTAAACAAAAATGTCACAAAAAATTCAAATCGGTTTGAAAATACCCACCGGCGAAGGAGTACGGTCTCCTACTATGTACATGATCTAACACATATAACCCAGTCAAGTTTGCCAACTTTGTAGTGCTAAAACACTACTCTTTGCATGCATCACGCTATCCGGTGGCGTTTCGGTGTGCTCGTAGCTTTATTGGTCAGTAACCGCACATATAGGCTACCGCCGGACGAAGGCGCAAAAGCAATAATAAACAAAATGGCGGCGCGCGCCTGTCTTCACCGTTATGACTCTGCGATTTGCGGCTGATGAAACGGTGGTTGCGCCTTCAAGTTTTGCGCCTTTGGCTGGCAGTAGCCTCTACACAGAACTTTTTTGAAATAAAGTTTTAGGCAACCGTAATCGTTTACCTGAGAAAGCATCACAATGCATCTGTTGCCGATGACGCTGTAAGCCTGAGAAGTACGCTCAATCGGTCTGAACTAGCGCGGAATATTATTGCAGCTTATGGGAATCCGAGAACTATGTGAGTGCTGGCGCATCCCAAAAATAAGAGCAATAAGTCCTTTTAAAGGAAACTCATTTCTCTTTGCAACGAAAACTTCCTTTGTTAATATCATTGTCTTCTTCCCACTACAGTCGGCCAATCGAGATCGGGAAGAACGCAGGAAACAGAGGACTATTTGTCGCCGAAAGGGAGCCCACGCGGACATCGCAACAGTTACGTACCTCTTGCATATATGACATATGCGTACTCAGAACAAGCGGTCCTGGGGTTCCGGTGGAAAATTCCCGGTTTCTTCCTGCCCGGTGGGTATCGGACTTGTCCCTTGGATCTCACCAAATTTGTCCTCCGGAATCTAAAAAGGTATTTTTTTCGAGCCTTGTACTCTGCAAACTGAGGACCACACAAAACTTGAGGCCCCGGAAACGCTGCACTTTGCACATTCGGCATACTGTAAATTGCCCTCAATTGAGCCTGGCATACTGTAACTAGCACTAATTGAGCTATAAATCCGCATTATAGTCAGGAGTGGCTGGCAAATTCTCAAAGCATCTGTTTGTTGCATACTTGGAGGTGATCCGCTGCGCTGATTTCTAATGCCTACTTGGAAAGCACGAGATTGGCTAGGAGGAGCATCTTCCAAAGTTATCAATTTCAAACATGGACTAGTGGACGCAAAGTATGCCATGGTGAAGACAGAGTCGTTGGGAGACCCTCACACTTGAAGCACTGCGGCATGCGCGCTGTGATGGTGGAAAGGAAATTGCAAGGTGGACGGGATCAGAGACGGGAGCTGTAGGAGATGAAGCGCTGCCTTTCGCCCCAGCTTTTCAGGGATTAAAAGTGGGGTGGCGAGAAAGAACTTAGCCTTTAGGTTTTATAGGCTTCTACTCTGTGCCGTTGCTTTACCATGGGTCTCAATCTGCCGAGGCACTGCCTATAACCTCACAACTCCTCTAAACACACTCCAAACTCTAACACACTCTGTGATGGCCAGTGCGAGCCTCTGCGACCCAGAGGTGAAGCGCTGGTGACTTATAGTAAACTGCCTGATATGTGGCTGAGTAGAGTTCGTTCGTTACGAAAGTACAGTGTAAAGCAGTGTAAATCATTCCGCAAGGTAAGATTTACACTGCTTTGAAGCATGTGAGAGTAGCATGGAAGGGGAGGTTCATTATCATTCGGGATTATTTATTGGACAGAGAAGTGAAGCACTCTACGCAAGTCTTCATCTTTTCATAATGGCCAGTGCAAAACGCTGCGAAGCAGAGGGAACGCACTGGTCAGTAATAAATGGCATGAAAAAAAAACACGATGATATATAACAAAAGCAGTTTTGCTGCGAGAAAGAGATTGCAAAAGATCTAAATGAGACAGGACAAGAAAGATGGCAAAAAAGAAATTCGTGTCAAAACACAATTACAACATGGGAATAATCAGAGAAAATAACAAAAGAGGACACAGAAGATATGAAGCAGAAATGATCATTCAACAACTTAGAAGAGAGGAGAATAATAAGTGCAGTGGAGCGAGAAAATAAGTAGATCATTTTCCTTGAAGGGCTGAGGCATTCTTTTGAAAATAGATACATAAATAATGAAAATCGATGAAAACCTTAGCACTTAACGGCATATAACACCTTGTGTAAATGGATTTTTGACTTCTTTGAGAGCCACCGTGCGGGGTCAAACTATCGCAACCTAGCTCACTTCATAGCAAATCTGCATTCCTTCACGAACAAGCCATCAAGCGGAAATTAACAGATACGAGTCACACCTAGATGTAAACCAGAACATTGCGCTTGCATTGATCAAACCATAAATGTTGTGATTAAGAAGGGTTTGAGAGTTTAAAAAACTTGCTTTCGAACGCCTGGAGAGATTCTTAGTGACAACTTGAAGTAAATTTGCAAACGAGCGCATGACTAGGGTAAAGGACTGCAGCAAGATCCGAATGATAACATGTCACGACTTACAGGGAACTCAAGATGGTTTATCTACCTGAGAAAAAGTAAAGTAGGAACGCAAGGAGAGAGAATTCCAAACAGTGCGGCGATCAAGAGCCGTTTCTGTGAGATAGAGATTGAGAAAGTAAATTAAAGTATAGGTAGACATATAAACAAAAATACATGAAATTGTTTCAACTATATAGTACCTTGAGTATGCCGACGTTCAACTCCTTGATGTGGAATGTCTGGGTGAAGCATCGCATGCTTGCTTGTCTTTCCTCCATTGGGAGGCACAAAGCAGTCCTTTCTTGAAGCAGCGTTCCTCCAAGGTGGGAGCGGGAAAGAAACTCAAAATGCGGAAGAAAAACGTGTTAAAACGATTCTAAGGGAGTTAAAAACGTCGACGGCATATTCTCGAAAATCGCGGAGACTGCGTATCAGTGTAACGGCTAATAAACTGCGTACTGATCCCCTTGGAGGTTCTGGACGCTTAGTTTCTTCTTGGTTCTGCTACTGGGACTTCCAGGCCACTTTTCTCATTCCCCCCGAAGTCCTGTGCCTCGACATTTGGGACGTCACTGTGAGCCTACCGCCCCACGCCCCACATTACCTGGCAGCTGCAATAGTTGAGATCGTCCCTTTGAACATCTCGAAATTTTCAATGTCCCCCGGATGGCTCCGAGCATTTGTCTATATTGCAGAAGTCCGCGAATGACCTCCTCGGCGACAAATGGTCCCCTTTCCAAGCATTAGCGTAAATTCTCGTTGGCAAGCTGGGGTTTGCGTTGCGTATGCGCATTGTTGGCAAAGCGAAAACTGATTTGATTCGAATGCGGATAAGTTCGATTGGGCTTGATCCGGAATGGGACAGATCGTGCGAATGTTCCATTGTGTCTTCGGGCAGGAAATTTGTAATAGTTACTCACATGAGTTGTGAAACTGTACAAGCGACTTGCTTATACTTGCAAATAATTTGAATAAGTTTCGAAATTTTTAAAAAATAGCTTCAATTAAATAAATAATTGATTAAGTAAAGTTCATATTAACTTTGTGAAAAGAATTTGGGCACGCACCCTCATTTGAAATTTTGTCTCCCCCCCCCCTCTCCCTACGAAAGTTTTGGGACCGCCACTGCCACGCCTTTGATGAATCGCGCGCAAGATGCCAGCATTACATGCGCAATTACTTGCTCACGTTGAAATTTCACCGCACTTTCTCGGCCCCAAGGGCGCTATATCTACTGATAAACTACATGACCTAGAAACACTCTGCTTTCAGAGAAAAATCAATTCGATTGTATGATGGAATGTACGTGGATATAAGAGATACTTTCCGTTCAAAGTAAGCATTATGATTGCAATCGTCACCTGACAATATCTCTATTCTATGACTAGGAGACCGAGACCGCATTGCGGACATTGTCTCAACAAGTCTAAGTTTGTTCTTCCCTGTTTCCAAAGAGTGGATAAACCTGGACGAGATGAATAACAAGTACGGACTCGCTAAGTACGCGATTAAGCTTGTCTAGACAATGTGTGCAATGCGGTCTCGCGTCTCCTAGTCATAAAATGAATAACATCTTCATTAGACTGCGGGTACGTCGCGAGGTTGTAACAGAAAAGTACGAGTATTCAAGCATGTATTTAAAATGGCCAAAAGGTTGGTAGTCTTGAAATGATGTGACTTTGAATAGTAAGCCTCGCACACGCGGGTCCTTTTGCATCACATCCCGCATACATAAGTATTCCCCCGGTTTTGAGAGAAGTCAAGTACTTAGGTGCTTGTCGGAATTTCTCCCAACGTATCTGCTTGTCGCGACATACAGTAAGTGGCAACCACGTGCTCTCTTTTCCATAGCAACTACGCATCCGCAGCGCGCGGGCATTGCGCAGCGTTTCCCGATCGATGCGACTTGTTCGAACGCTCAATCGGTGCGCCCGCGTGCGCTGCACGGGGTCCCAGCGTTGCGCTTGTGCTGATGGGAAAGGGAGCACGTCGTTGACACGAACTGTACAGATGATGCATCCCGTGCACGCCCCGGCATTAGACTAGTGTACTATAAGGGTGCAAATGGGCCTTGCTTCAGCACTAGTGCTGTAATGGTCAAAGTTGTATTTTTCAATGGAAGAATGGGAGAACTGACTGTCAACTCATTTCAGAGCTGACTCCAAACGAAATGGATACAACCAAATGGAAAGTAGATCATGGGGCACCTCTGTTTAGCAGCTACACATTGATGATGATAGGTGAGGACACGGTGTGCCATGAGAAAAAGTAAGATCAATATCAAAATCTTGATCCAACAAGTGCTAAGGCTAAATTTTTTGTTGCTTTTTTTTTGAAATGATGTGTGTGATACATGTCAATACATAGTCTCAAAAAAAAACATTGCAACTTTGCCAAGAAGCTGCGATTTTATATCATGATCACGTTCGCTCAGATTTCCTTTTTGGTCTACGTTGTACTTACTATACAGAGTCGAAACTGCGCTAACTGCCGACGTCAGCGTACCAAATTATCCTTATGCAAAATTCTTATATAGACCATCTGACGTTATATACAGCGTTCTTGCGGCGCTTGCCGACAACATTTGCGCGTGAAACAAATGACGGAGAAGCACTGGGAAACGCTCCACGGTTATTTCATACGCGCCATTTGTCGGCATTGCCGGGATTAATCCACGCGCAAATGTAGTCTGCAAACGTCGGCACAATAAAGACACGAAATCCGCCGGATTACTCCTATACTCGAAGGATTAGTTTGCAGAGAGAATTGATCACGCCGATTTTATTTCATTAAAGATATTCGCACTGTTTCACCTTTTTCTCATATAATTCAGTTTATAATTGTGGTTTTATAGAGGAGATATTTCTGAGCGGTAGCGTACCAATGCGAAGAGATGTTCAAACGAGAGTTCTGTCACTGGGTCTTGGAGCCGGCTACGTCAATTCTTACTTGCACCATCATTTTCCAAAGGTAAACACACCGCGAAGTGTATGAGGATGCGTCCAGAGCTGTTGTATGGTGGCACTGTGCAAGCCAATGCTGGAGCCTGCATAGACGAGCCCTGTACTAATCGATCGCCCTAGCACGGCTCTGACACTGCGCTAGAACGGCCTTAGCACGGCGCCGGCACGCGCAAGTATGGATGTATCGTGAGAAGTCTACGAAAATCACAATGCACATTCAGATGAACATCACTGTCGTCGAACTAGACCCTCAAATAGCAATGATCTCAAAAAAGTGGTTTAATTTAAAGCTAGACCAGAGACAACACTTGATTATAGAAGATGCCATGAATTACATCAAGAAAGCTAGCTCAAACGGTTTTCTTATATCCATACTAAACTCAGAAATTCAGGGGAAGCTTTTACTTCAGGAGAGAAATTCGATATCATACTTTTGGATGCTTGCACTACAGTGGGCAAAGCGCAATGTCCTTTACAGGAAGCAATAAACAGGGAAAGCGCAAAGATATTCTCTTTGCTTCTAAATGAAAACGGTGACAAATTGATACCATATTTTGATACCGCTGATATGCAGCTCGATTATCTTTTTTATTCTATAGGAGCTCTCATCGCAAACATCATCGTCATGCCAGGAAACAGCTTCGAGTTTGGCAACAATGTAAGCATTTATCAAGCAAAAATGATCAGAGAAAAGTGAAGGGAAAGAAAGAAATTAATGTGCTTGGGAAAACAAAAATAAAGGAACAACCGCTTCTCAGTCACATTCTGGATTGTAAACAGCGGCAATTTGCGCAAGCGACTTTTTTATTCATTATTTATACAAATATTACTTCAACTGAAAAAAGAAACATAAAACAATTAGTTCACCACTTTGATAGCGTAAACTTTTTCAACAAAAAAAGTGACTGATATTGCTCAATTTTTTTGAAAAAGATCCTTTGTTTCTAAGGAGAATTATTGAGTCAGCCCTTCACCTAAAACATTTTTTTGCGCATCTACTGATATCTTCAAAACGGAAATGAGAAGGCAGTACAATTCAAAATGTTTAGGTTAGATCCTACTATACAAGCGTCTTCAAGTATTGTACATTGGGACGGGCTCCAGCAACAAATTTTGTGAGTATTGACTATTTTTCTTAGGTTGTTCTCCTTGTTTTCGAGATTAAGTAGCCCATTTAGGTAATGACGTGCACTAACCATCCAAGACCAAAAGGACTTATGGATGAGTACACTAAATTCATGAAGTATGAGGAGGCAATAAAATGAATGTCTGCGACTGAACTGCTTTGACATCTATAGTAGTTGTTTTCCATCTGTTCTATGCACAGTATTCACGTCGTTCCAATCAATAAATAAGAAGTCTTTATCGTTCTTACACTAGAGAAATCTAACTTGAAGTGCAAAGATCTTGTGAAGCATCTCTGAAAAGAATAGACACGAGTTACAGAATTGATCCCATAGTGTGTTCTTTCAGGAAGAATCACAAGATGATTTATCTATTCTCTAAGTTGAGAAGAATCTAAAAAAAAGCTGAGAAGCCAAAGTTTTATTCGAACGCGTAGCAACGCCTCCTTATTCGAAAACAGTTTTGTCCCCCCACCCCTCCCAAAATTCTCGGATCGCCACTGTCGCGCAACACACGTAAATATGCGGAGAGAATACAATTCACAAATGTTGAAGATCTTCTAGCATGGTCTTATCAAGATGCAATGGCGACCTGAGAGGAGTTCCGGTCACGGAATTCATGACTAGGGTTATGAATGTGCAAAAAAGGCACACATATCGAAAAATTTTCATCACAATCTGTTCTCAAAAAATTTCTGGGGCCGCCACTAATTTAGAAATAGAAATTTTTACTTACATACTGCCGAACAAAACTAGTCTCATCATCACATAAGAACTACATGCTTTTTGATTCAACCAGATTGTCAGCTGGAAGGCGGGGCTTTGTGACCTAATCAAAGCCGTTCGCTCCCGCGACGTAGTCGGCATCTCTCTCGCGCTCGTGCTCTCCGATCAACATCTATCCTTAACTAGGTCACGAACCCCGCCTTCCAGCCGCCAGTCCAATTGAAGCGAAGGGTACTTACTAATATTAATAGGAAATAACTTTTGAATATGTAGTTGACCACTGATCTAAACTATATTCAAAAAAGTTATTTAAAGGTGTCTGGAGGAATGGCGAAGCCGCAATAATGCTACTATTATGGGACTACAAGCTCAATTCTTACAATACTGTAAAAAACCTCTCTACCTCTTCTTTACTACAATATCTATACAAGTTTTAATAGTGTGTATGAGGCCTTATCAAGGAAGAATGTACTTCTCGTTCTGCTTATTCAACTTTTCTATATGTTAGATATAAAATTATGTGTGGGAGGTGTAGCGGTATGGAAGCAAAGCTGAATGCTCTTCTGTGTTTAATTGATGTCCTAACTTTCCTAATTACCCTTTGATTCAATTGCTTTGGCGGCTGGAAGGTGGGGCTTCGTGACCTAATTAAGGCTAGATAATGACCAGAGAACACATGCGCGAGATAGACGCAGGTGCGTCGCGGGCGCGAGCGGCCTTAACTAGGTCACGAAACCCCGCCCCCCGCCTTCCAGCCGCCAAGCCAGTTGAAGCAAAGGTTATGTAGTGATTTGTATCATTGCGCATTATGCTTAAGTAATGTGATGAATAAAAAAAATAAAATAAAAATAAAAGATGAAGGGTATTGCATGTCATGCAGAACCCCTCATCTTACTTTGTAGATAAGCGACTCATGCAATGCATGTGAACGAAATCAGCCTCCAAAAGACCAGCTTAACATGAAAAATCAGCGCGTCATTGTTTATGCAATGACTACTCACGAATGAACAAGTATCAACATGACTGCATGACAAACGTGCAGAAATGATAGGCAACTTTCTATGTTTTCAAAAGCTACCCTAATTTATTTTGGTTCAATGAGACTGAGGCGGTGGCACAAAGTTGCAATGGCTTCCTTGGTGGTGAGTTGGTCATTTTGTAGCTTTTCAGGGCTAGATGGAGCAGCTCTAAAAGCGTTATAAAGAGTGTACCTCCCATTTGAGTGATTTCCAAAAAGGGTTACACTTTTACAGCGAGCGGAGTAGATTCACGGTGTAGAATCATCGCTAAGGAAAGGCCGCCCTATGCGCCTCGCCAGGGGGCGGAGGATGGGGGAGGGAACACGTGGGAGGCGACACGTCATTTGTAAAACGCAAGCAACTTGAAGCGCCGCCCACTTTCGCACCGCGCCGCGTCATATGGCATTGTTTATGCACAGGGCTTATCAATTGCAGAGTCGGGTGGACCAGCATCTTCGCTCCCGCGCGAACGCCTCGTCTGGATTCCGCACCTCTTTCGGAATGCTCTCTTATCACTTTCCACCACGAGCGTGGGAAAGGCAGAGCTCAGTCGCTAATTAAGCGTGCAAAGAAACCATTCTACCAGAGAAAAAAGTCAAGGAAATGCGGTCGTCAACAGCGTACGCGACGCGCGTGGTCGCCGCCATCCGCAAAATTCTATGGATGCATGCGCACTGTATCCGTCAAGAGAACTTTTGGTTGTTGGCGAAGTAAACGGAGAAAGCAGCCTGACTAGTACGAACTAGACTTCAGGCTATTACAAAGATTCTGCTTTCGCAAAATACCCCTCCCTTTAGGTTGCATAGGGTAGAGGTTTGGTAACCCGTGAGGGTGCATGGCAGAGCAGATTTCTGCTCTCCGTCATTATTAGGGATCGGTTAGAGTTTGCAAGGTTAACGGTGTTGAGAGTGTTAAATGTAATCATTGATCTTGCGATCTCATTTCCTTAAGTGATTTCAGAAGATTAGGAAACATCGATAATTCAGTCCGCAGTGTAGATCGTCACATAGATGTCAAATTTTCGGATGTTTCGCCCAAAAGCTGTCGGGTGGTTTCGCATGCTAAAGATCCTCATACAAGCTTTTTAGAAAGTGAAAGACTGCTTGACATGGGCTATCTCCAATTTATGATTTGAGCTGCTAAAATCTGATTAGTAATCCGCTTTGGTGTTAGGTTCGGCACTACTGCGATTTTGTGCGCAGACCTACTCAGCAACCTACACGATCGGTTGGGGAAGAATGAACTGCAGTTTTGCTTGACCTTTATTCAACTGGCTTGGCTGCTGGAAGGCTGGGCTTTGTGACCTAGTTAAGGCCGCTCGCCCCCGTTACACACTCTGCGTCTCTCTCGGCGCGTGCTCTCCCATCAATATCTAGCCTTAATCAGGTCACGAAACCCCGCCTTCCATTCGAAGCCAGTTAAATCAAAGGGTACTAAGGCGAATTTTACCTATTTCTCGCTTGCCCCTCACTTCGGAATTGACACAGACTTGAGATTCATACTTGCAAGAACGCATTCCCTACTTGCGCTTCTACGCCCTGCTTCGATTACTGATAGATATCGAAAATCCTTCCAAAGATTGAGAATTGGTAATCTCAAAGACCAAATTTAGATCTTTGCGCTGGTTTTCTTCGCAGTAAATCAAGGTATAACGAGGCAATTGGAGGAGGAAGAAGAAAGCAAAGGATTGGTCGACTTGTCCACCAAAGAATACGGAGATGAGAGAGGTACAACGAAGCAACTGGAGGAAGAAGAGGAGGACAATGGAAAGAAATTGGTCGACTTGTTCACCAAAAAATACGGAGATGAGAGAATATTGTTAGTAATTTTTTCATTTTTGAATTTTCATTTCCAAATTTAAGGAGCACTTATAGTGGGTAAATGTTTTAATGCGTAATTCTAATCTTAATTTTTCTTATGAAGGATGATAACGCTCAATTTTTCATGCACCTCGAGCTGTCCAATGTTCATGTGTCGGTACCGTGCCACGCAGCGCTAACTCAGTTCCAGGGCATGTCAGAAACTATTATCGATCGACTAGCGCCGACACAGTTCCGGCACGGTGCTAGCATAGCTGGCACGCGTTGATGCAAGCAGCTCGTAGAAGACGTAGAATTATGCAGCGCAAAAAAAAAGGAAGTTAGTCAAGAACCAAGAGCTGAGAATTTTTTGAAAAATAGAAATAAAGTGCGGTTCATAATTATACGAACACCCAAAATTTTGTAAGTTTTCGGACTTTTTGGAAGAAACTCAAGAAGCCGTTGGTACCACGCGATAGAACACAGCCGAAAACGGTATATGATCCATAAGAATGGAAATCCATATCAATTGTAGGAGTGTTTTTGCGCCTAATGCGAATTCTTAGCGGTTCATAATTATACGAACACCTCAAACAAAGGTCCATTTTTATTCAAGATTGCAATCATTTGAGTCCAAATTTTTTGTAGAGTGACAGTAACAAAGTCTGAAATGTTTGCTACACACTGAACCCAGTGCAGTTCAAAAAGAGGACCGTTACTTTTTTCAGAAGGTTCTAAATGCTTTTGGAGTGATTGCGCTCCAAACACATCCGTTCTTCTGTGGTTCACGCGCTCTAATTAGCTTCTACCAAAGCTATGGGATAGAATAAGCTCTTTCGATAGGTATTTTGTTTGACACTTGGAAAATTTTTGCGTTTTCGTGCCGTTTTTAACCAAGTTCAATTCTTACTTTAGAGTTAACACGATTTCGAGCCTAAAACTCAGCTTCTGAAGCCGTACAATGAAGTAAGCATATAGTACGTAGAAGTTCACAAGACTGTATATTTGGCTATAAAAAATCAGCAGCGTTGAGCGTTTGTTTTGGCCACGCAGACGTCATTTTTTACTATTGCAATCACACGTTTATTTGGTTTGTAGCTCCACAGCCTCAAGATCAGTCCTACAAAATCCCAAAAACTTTGGCACAAAAACATCATCATGCAAACAATGCAGCTGCTTCATATCAAATGTTTACGCGAGAGAGAAGCTGAGTTTTGAGGCTCGAAATTGTGCTAACTCTAGGGCAAGGGTGGAACTTGATTGAAAAACGGCACGAAAACGCAAAGATTTTCCAAGCGTCAAACAAAATTTGTATCGAAAGAGCTTATTTTATCTCATAGCTTTGGTAGAAGCCAATTAGAGCGCGTAAACCACAGAAGAACGGATGTTTTTGGAGCGCAATCACTCCAAAAGCATTTAGAGCCTTCTAAAAAAGTAACGGTCCTTCAATTTTGCTTGTGCCGAACAGGTTTGTTATGGTAGTGTCTTTACTCGAATGGCCTAACGGCCTAGATTATATACAATGCCTAGGTTTAAAGAAATAGGAACAAGTTATTAGTAACGGTCCTCTTTCTGAACTGAACTGGGTTCAGTGCGTAGCAGATATGTCAGACTTTGTTGCTGTAACTCTACAGAAAATTTGGACTCAAATGACTGCAATCTTGAATGATAAATGGACCTTTGTTTGAGGTGTTCGTATAATTATGAACCGCTAAAAATTCGCATTAGGCGCAAGAACACTCCTATAATTGACATGGATTTGCATTCTTATGGATCATATACCGTTATCGGTTGTGTTCTATCGCGTGGTACCAACGGCTTTTTGAGTTTCCTCCAAAAAGTCCAAAAACTTACAAAATTTTGGGTGTTCGTATAATTATGAACCGCACTTTATATGTAGAAGTCCAATTTTAGTTGGATCTGCAGATGCGAAAGTATTAGCAGGAAATCGACAGAGGGAAAGTACTACGTTACAAATAGCACGATTGTGAGAAATTCTATAAAATAGTAAAAAACGCTCGAATTTTTGCAGGGAAAAATCAATATGTCTCATTGATGGTACATGCGTCGATATCGTCGATAGAATTGAAAGTGATGGCAAAAAGTAAGGTCCAATTTTACTTTTTCGATGAAGGAGGTAACAAATTGTTGAAGACCTGCAATTGTTCGAGAAATTGGTTACGATTCTATTAGATTGACTTCGTTGTTGCTGAAAACGCCCTTTGGTGAGTCATAAGCAAGTATTACAAATTGATCGGTGACACATTCGTCAAATAGGGGAAAGAAAGGAAAGGTCGTAAACACTCGAACATTTTTACTTGAATCTAATCTTAACCTGGAAAGAGGAAGGGGGAGCGGGAAGCGGCTGAGAGAGGGATAACAGATGTCAAAAGCGAAAAATTTCATTCTTACCTGGCTAGCAGAAAAATGGCTCAGAGAAAAGGGAAAATTGATAGAAACAAAATTTAAAATTGGAAAAAAGTTGCGTGGAGAAAAAATCATTGTTCGCTCCTTTATGTTTTCATTCAGATCTCACCGAAGAAAAAATGGACACAGCAGATTGGAGGATAGATAGAAAAACGCCAAGATTCGATACCTATGTTACCACAATGATAGGTGGGTTATTTAGTGCTGTACATAGAGTTTAGGCTGCATTACTCCATGTTTTTGACCTTGGGAAAAAAAAGTATTTCGACTTCATGAAATAATGTTTAAGCCACGCAGGTTTGTTAAGATGTTTATTCAGTCTAACGTTTCGGCAATAATGCCTTCCTCAGAGACCTGAAAGAAAGCCTCATCACACTGTTCTGTACCATATACGATCAAATCTCTCTTCTCAACCAGCTTAGCTCGATGCCTTGGGAGCAAACATGCCGAGACATTACGTTGTGAGTAACGTACCAAGATCTCCACCGACAGCGCGACAACAGACGTTTAAATCCACTGATGGTATAGACTATGGCTGACCGATGTGGACAGCTTAAGTAGTAGTGGATATGTTATCTAAAACTGACAATATGACAGAAATGGCATCAAGTCACTTGTGATGGAGAGCTGCTCATTCTTTCCGTTCAACTTCGGTTCGCGCGTAAGAATGTATGCAGCTTCAAGCGCTTTGCGAGCTGCGATTCTTGCTTCGTGACCTAGAATGATGCACTTGATATCGAAGTCATTGCCGTGATGTTCTACCTTCCTGTGTTTCCCTAGCGGACTTGACATGCTTTCCCGTCTTTTACTAGCCAAGTGTTCATTGACACGCACGCTGAGTTGCCGACCAGTCTCCCCTATGTAGGTTGCATGGCATTCTAGACATTCAATCTCGTAGACGACTCCAAACTTAGTACAGTCTCCCATTCGTCCGTAAGGGCAAATGACGCAATTCCTCGTAATACAAGCTGTATCGTATAAACGATTACGCACTAGCTGTCGTTTGATGTTGCTTCGAGGGATGCTTACGAGAACAACATCTCGCTCCAACTGAGCTTGTATTATACAGGGTGTCCCAAAATAATGTGCACACTGTTTGATTTTGAATAACTCTCTTATCATGAGGTCTTTCGAGAAGCGGTAAGCGCCATTTTGTAGAGCTGGCTTTAACTTAGATTTACAGTACAGAGCGAATCACCGACCGCTCTTCATTACTGTAGGATTACGGTAGAAACTTGGAACATATGGTGTCACTGCGGAAAAAGCTGCCGTTTCAAAAGTTTTCAAAAGGATGTGAAAACTTGTGTAATAGGGTTTTTAGGGACGCTGAGTTCAATACTCAACTATTCTCAACATTGCGAAGCTTTCTAAACGGTGTAACCGCACTTTTTAGGAACATTGAGAAAATGGCCGCTACTGCTTACCTCGCATAACTCTTCAGTGAAGCACCATTATAAGTTGGGAACTTTACGTTAGAATCAGCAACTCTAATTGGCCTAGTGTAAAGGTTTTCAGGCTGCTTTGATTCCTTTCTGAGGCAAAATATGGCCTTTCATGGCCCAAAACCCTCTTTCAAGTTTCTACCGTAATCCTACAGTAATGAAGAGAGATGGGTGATTCGCTCCATACTGCAAATCTAAATTGAAGCCAGCTCTACAAAATGGCACTTACCGCTTCTCGAAAGATCTCATAATAAGAGAGTTATTCAAAATCAAACAGTGTGCACATTATTTTGGGACACCCTGTACAAGTCTGGAAAGCATGCTTTACCTTATCAGAAATGAATGGTAGGCATAATGGGATCCTGGAACCAGTTTGGCTATCGCCACCATTTGTGCTATTCTTGAAATGTCTAGACCTTGATGAGGAGTAGCCATTGGAGGCTGCTATCTCATTCGCCAGCTCGAGGGATTCTTGTCGTTCACTCTCCCCACTACAGACTTCTCTTGCCGTTTTGTACATGTACAAAACGGCAAGAGAAGTCTGTAGTGGGGAGAGTGAACGACAAGAATCCCTCGAGCTGGCGAATGAGATAGCAGCCTCCAATGGCTACTCCTCATCAAGGTCTAGACATTTCAAGAATAGCACAAATTGTGGCGATAGCCAAACTGGTTCCAGGATCCCATAATGCCTACCATTCATTTCTGATAAGGTAAAGCATGCTTTCCAGACTTGTATAATACAAGCTCAGTTGGAGCGAGATGTTGTTCTCGTAAGCATCCCTCGAAGCAACATCAAACGACAGCTAGTGCGTAATCGTTTATACGATACAGTTTGTATTACGAGGAATTGCGTCATTTGCCCTTACGGACGAATGGGAGACTGTACTAAGTTTGGAGTCGTCTACGAGATTGAATGTCTAGAATGCCATGCAACCTACATAGGGGAGACTGGTCGGCAACTCAGCGTGCGTGTCAATGAACACTTGGCTAGTAAAAGACGGGAAAGCATGTCAAGTCCGCTAGGGAAACACAGGAAGGTAGAACATCACGGCAATGACTTCGATATCAAGTGCATCATTCTAGGTCACGAAGCAAGAATCGCAGCTCGCAAAGCGCTTGAAGCTGCATACATTCTTACGCGCGAACCGAAGTTGAACGGAAAGAATGAGCAGCTCTCCATCACAAGTGACTTGATGCCATTTCTGTCATATTGTCAGTTTTAGATAACATATCCACTACTACTTAAGCTGTCCACATCGGTCAGCCATAGTCTATACCATCAGTGGATTTAAACGCCTGTTGTCGCGCTGTCGGTGGAGATCTTGGTACGTTACTCACAACGTAATGTCTCGGCATGTTTGCTCCCAAGGCATCGAGCTAAGCTGGTTGAGAAGAGAGATTTGATCGTATATGGTACAGAACAGTGTGATGAGGCTTTCTTTCAGGTCTCTGAGGAAGGCATTATTGCCGAAACGTTAGACTGAATAAACATCTTAACAAACCTGCGTGGCTTAAACATTATTTCATGAATTCAATACAATGCCCAGTTTTCATGATCAGAGAACATATAGAGTATTTCGACTTTTCGAAACGAAAGAATGAAAGCACCTAGCTGTGCATTTCATATCAGATTTCCAGAAAAAGTAAATGTTTATCATGGCTTGCTACAAATATCCACAAATTAACTGTCATTGCTGTCTCCAGATATGAAATCTTGAAATTCAAAACTTCTCGTATGTGAATTGAAAATGGGAAAGATTGCAATAAATTGATACCGTCGCCAAAATTAGCCTAATGTAGAAAAAACTTATGACTGTAACTTTAGTAATCATTCTCAGAAGTTCTAACGAACTAGTAAACTGCAAAGGTCGCTTCTCTTGCGGGTCTTTCTATGGATTTTTTCTCCCCTAACTAAATGTAGACAACATTTGAGACTATTTTGAGCTTTTTAAGGCACACTAAAGGTTACGAACTAAGCGCTTGCTTAGAAAACTCTCTTGACTTTACTGAAATCGAATACATTAATCTTGCCATTATTCTGATTCTAACAATAAGATGCCTGAAGAGGATATTCAAGAATTGACTTTGTAGAACAACAAATCTTTTCCAGAGGAAATGTTTACAAGTGGCGCAATCTCTATGAGCCGAAAGGTCTCTGCTTCTGTTCTCTCCTTAGGCCTTGGAGGAGGAAATTTGAATTCTTATCTCCATCATAATTATCGAAATGTAAGTCTTAACAGTCTGTTATTTAAGAAAGTTCGGTCACAATTTCCAGTTGAATATAACGGTCGTCGAATATGATCCGCAGATATTAAACATATCAGAGTATTGGTGCGGTTTGTTGCTGGACGAAATGCACAGGGTGATCATTGCAGATGGAACGGAATTTGTGAAGAAGTGTGCTGACCAAGGTAGCTTTTATCGCAATCTATGTGTATCACGGAAATCTCAGATTTGAGACGAAGGCTTAGAAGGACCGAAGACGGAGGCATGTTGCAGTTTCAGAAGAATTTTTTTAGGTGAAAAATTCGATGTAATTTTCTTGGATGCATGCGTCGTGGACCAATCGTCCATGTTCATTTGTCCGGCTCAAAAGTTCGTCGTTGCTAACGTAGCAAATAACTTAGCCAGTATACTGAAATCAAACGGTTGGTATTTTGTCCTTATTTGTGTCTCCAAAAACTGAGAACGGAATGCTCTCAAGTAATTTCTTGTTATTGAAGGAGTGCTCATCGTAAACATTTTGGGAAATCGACTAACATTTAGTGAAGCCCCCAAGGAGGTAACAAATATTATAAGTTTCCAAATTTTTTACTACAATATTTTTTCAGCTGTTACGCATATACAACGCAGCATTCAAACACTGCATTTTCAAGAAATCGTATAGCCCATCCAATTTGGTAAATTTATCTGTTGATAGTTGAGGACGTTTTGCCACTACAGTATTTACCGCAATTGGCTGCTCATAAAAAATGAAACCTCTACTTTCTGCCCTCTTTGCAAAAGCTCAAAATTCGCATATGGATTCATGTAGTCTTGCCTATCAAAAGGAGTTTGCGATTACGGTAGCATACGGTATGTGGGGGCAAAAGGCCCTGGAACCACTGTGCATTGTAGGTCCAAATAACTACCAATTGATTCAATTGGCTTGGCTTCGGGAAGGCGGGGCTTCGTGACCTAATTGAAAGGCTAGGTAGTGATCAGAGAGCACTCGCGCGAGAGAGACGCGGTGCGTTGCGGGCGCGAGCGGCCTCAATTAGGTCTCAAAGCCCCGCCTTCCCGAAGCCAAGCCAGTTGAATCAAAGGTTATGTATAGCAACATAATTTAGGTTATGACATGCGCACAATATCCTGTAGAGAAAAACTTACGGGAGATGTATGAAGCATTCGCTAACTATTCGAAGTATGGTGCACACGTTAGCGGGGAATGGTCCTTGCCCAAAGGCTAAACCAATGTGCACATTTCTTATGCAGTAGTTCTACGAGTTTAGTATCTTTTTAGTTGTGCAAGTCTATTTATGTGCGAAACTATTGAAGTTTTAGGCCTGGGCAGTAGAATGTACTAGGGTAATAGTGTTAATCTTCTCGCAAGTTGATCGTCAGTGTTTGTGCTCAGATTAGTGTATAAAAGTTTCACATAGTTTTGACTCTAACGAAAGACAAGGCTATAAAACTGTGTAAAAATGCTTACTCAGATCTTATAAGTGTCTTCATGAAGTGATGTGCGGGCTCTTGCACAGAAGATTCAACGTTCTTTGTCAATGGCTTCGGACATCTACGATCTCCTGTTGTCGCGCCACGAGATCAAGGGGCGGAAATGATATCCAGCTAATTTTTCAGCTGGTCCATTCGTTCCACGAACAAGTGTGCCCATCTCATTAGAGGTCTTCCCCGGGGACGTTTCGCTTCGCGAGGGATCCACTCTGATGCCCTTAGGGCCGCATGCACTAACATCGCCGCGGGGAAGGGATCGCAGCTTAGAAGAAAGCTTTATATTTCGAAAATCCAGATACCTGATTTCACGTTGTGTACCTATCCGTAAGTATTCCTACTACCCTTCACTATGAACATGTTGAAGAGGAGCGAGAAGCTGTACAAACCACATTTTCCAGCTTTTGCATGATCCCTGATGATCCCCGGCGCTTTTCTTCGAAGTCATTTTTCTTTCTCCGAAGTTAACGGAAAACCTCCAAAGTTGTGCGTATTATCTAACCCGACAGTGCTAAGCATGTTGCTGATAAGAACAAATGATGTTTTGAAATCATGAAATTTTCGATGATCCACAGGTCGAAATTTGAGGTTTACCGAAAAAATTCGACTTTTCAGAAACTCATTTGTTCTCATCAGCAACATGCTTACCACTGTTGTGTTAGATGTTCAGTACAACTTTGGAAGGTTTTCGTTAACTTCGGAGAAAGAAAAATGACTTTAAAGAAGGGGGTATCATCAGGGATTATAAAGCTGGAAAATGCGGCTTGTACAGCTTCTCGCTCCTTTCAACATGTTCATAGTGAAAGGTAGTAGGAATACTTGCGGACAGGTAGACAGCGTGAAATCCAGATATCTGGAGCTTCAGAATATGAAGCTTTCTTTTGAGCTGCAATCCCCTCCCCAGCGGGGAGGTTAGTGCACTTAGGCCCGTATGCACTAACATTTTTGCGGCGAGGGGAGCGGCGCCCCCCATTATGAAGGGACCGCGTGCGGACGCCGCTGCGGCTTTTTCATCATTGGGGACGCCGCTCCCCTCGCCGCAGGGATGTTAGTGCATGCGGCCCTTAGTGTCCATATCATCTGTTCTTCTCATGATGTGACTAACCCATCGATGCTTCGCTTTCGCAACGTATCTCGTTGGACCACAAATACGGGACTTTCTTTTCATAGCCGTACTGCGAAGCCCGACAAAATGTTGTTTGTGTCGGCTCTTCAGAAGAACAGAGGAATGAATACCTCAATTAGACACCGTTTCCGCAGACTACTGGTCCTACACGATGTACAACAGTAGACCGAAAGCCAGCAGTCCGCGGAGGCGGTGCTTGAGTGAGGTATTGTTCCTTTATCCTCCCCACAAAACTACGTTCAAGCGCACTGCAGGTGGTCCATCAGGCTCTCGATGTGGTTACAATCTCGACCCAAGTCTCAGCTGCGTAACAAAGCACGGATTTGAAAATCCGGGTCCGTCAATAGTGGCTTTCTTCAGAGGCCCGAAAGCGGCTCAGGCTTCTTTTCTTTTTCTGTTAAGTCTTCTTCTCAATTTGTTCTCCATTCATTAAATGTCCAAGATACGCGTAAGAAGACGTCTCCATAATGGGGAATCTTTTTCCATCTCCTTCGCAGAAAAAACTTTAACTAAGTTTTCTTCCAATTTATTCGCAATTCGATATTATTCCCTACTTCATTCAGTCCTTTCAGCATCGTGTCTGCTTCAGTGATACTTCTCAAAAAGAGAAGGTCGTCCGCAAAATGAAGTTTCGAAAGGAATCTCCGCTCAACTCATATTCCTCTTTCGCCCAGGCTGGGTGAACAGCTCGGCAAGGTTGTATCGCCTTGTTGGACCCTCTTCCCATTTCGGACTAAAAAACGATGAAACAGCTGCATCGTTGCTGTACAGTCCTTGTAGCAGTCGGTTACCGCCCTCATGTAAGTCCACTCCTTGATCGACTAGCGCAGACAGGATGAAGTTGGTTTCGACGCCGTTGAAGGCTTTTTCGAACTCGACGAAGGCTGGGACGAGAGGCAGTCGGTACTCACGGCAGACTTATATGACCCTCAAACCATCTGGAGTGGTTTATGCAGCTGAATCCTTTGCGAAATCCAGCTTGTTCTTGGGGCTGGGCTTCATCCAATGTCCTTGTATTCGAAAAGCATTTCAAGTTCTTCTCGAAAGTCACAGAGGCGCACTCTCCGCAAACTCGCAATCCTTTCAGAAGCCGATCGTAGTCGTACGTTGGGTCCTCCACGATGGGCCAATCACAGGTTGACTAGAGCTCTTCCTGCTTCTCCGTCATAGACGACTCTTCTCTCTTACGGCGCTGAGGCAGACCTTCTTTTCCAGCTTCCAGCTGATCGTATTCCGAAGGAGACGGTATCGGAGCCACTTCAGAAGGATGGAACTACTAAAATATCGAGCAAGCTCCATCTTCAGTTGGTGAGATTGTGGTCGATCTCCGCGTGATTCGATTCGTTCTCATGTCCACCGCGATGTTCTTTCTGAAGATGGAATTTTTACAGAATAGTCGTGCGGCGGAGAGAAACCCAACGAGACAATGCCGTTTTCGTTTTGAAGTCCAAATCCAAACTTTCCGATCCTATATTCCTCTTCTAGTGGCATCCCGATCTTTGCGTTGAAGTCACTCACAACGAACTTGTAGAAGGAATTCTCGCTGCGGATGACCTGCTCCACGTCTTCGTAGAAAGCATCTAGTTCTGAATCGTCAACTATGTTGGTGAGTAGCAGTTGATGATGCTGATGTCTTCTGACGTGGAGGTCGCAGTCGTAAGATGGCCAAGCGAGGTGACAGGATCTCATAAGAATCGACAAAATGGACGATAGATGGATGTACGAACAAAGCTAATGCCTCCAACGTTCCATGATGAGGCCTTTATTCATTACGAATAATAGGGGTTCCATCACTCACCTGCCGCACGTCCGTCTTCCTGATCTTCGTCTTGCAAAGCTATATTGATGTACTTGATATGCTCCTCGGCGTCGAAAAGGGTGTGGCGGTCAGCTTTAGTGGAGACTTCCTGGTGTTGCAGGTGCAGAGCATGAAGCAGTCTTCATGGCGTTCAGTTCAGGCAGACGTGTCGTTTTTGTCCGATTCAAATGGCCCCCTTAGAGTTGTTTTATACTGCAGTCGCTGCAGCAATGGCAGTCACTCGATCGATATCTTTTGCCCGCCCCTATATGACTGCAGTACCTGCAGCGACTGCAGTATGAAACAACCCTTAGTGCCCCAACATCGTTCTTGTTACCTCCAGCGTCGCAGGCGTTATCCGATGTGCAGGGTTTCTTCCTCTTTTTCTATCTGATCGAGTATTGGAATTTTTCCCCTACAAGAGCAGACTTACTAAGCCAACTTTTGATTTCCACGGGCAATTGCTAACGCCGAGTGTGAGAAGAGGGTCGCCTAGCTTAGCGTTTTTACGGGCGGAAACTAGCTGAAGAAACCCCGGTACGTGTGGGGTAAGGAAGTCCACACTAAGGATCGATCTCACAAACAGGAGATAGTAGTGTAGCTGGAAACGATTTGATATGCCGGAAACGTAGGCTGCTCCGCTGTGTAGGGTAACACCGGTGACGGGTAACACTAGTAATGTAAGGTCAAAGCTATGCTCAGGTATGTATTATATTCAGAAGCTCTGTGCTTGAATGCTTTCTGTAGTAGCCAGCGCGACCCTGCACAAGCAGAGGTGATGCGCAGGTACATGTGTAACAATTCACCTTACAAAGGTTAGGAACGCAAATAGTACTCAGCTTAGACATATGCACCGGAGAAGACAAAAATCTCATGAGAACATAGTGAAGCGTACCAAAAAAAGCTGCGTTACTTATTGTTTTTCCATCTGAAGATAACCAGTACCGTTTTCGTATTCTCTATTGGTTTGCATTATGCTAGCATAAAAGTCCTGACCATCATGTTCAAAACTTCATAACTACTGTTTTGAACCGATTTGCTTGCTTCCATTTTGTTTAGAAGAGTAAGTCGTGCTCTTTATAACAACTACTTACAATGGAACGATCCCAACTTAAGGGTGCGAATTAGAATGAACCGCATATCATTAGATGCGTCTTGATGAGCTGATTCCAAATCTACTTCCATATCTGCGAAGCCGTTATCTGGAAAAAGTCATGAAGGTTAAAAGTGAAGTCATTGGAGTTTTAATGCATAATATGCTTTAAAATCCAACTTAGAAGCGCACGACTAGCATGATATTGAGTGTACTGATTTCAAGGAATGCTCACATAAAAAGCGACTAAAGTTCTTTGGTAAAAGCTATGAGCAATGAAAAGTCCAAATTTGGCAATTATACAGCGCCATACCTTGAAATAGTTGTTCAAAAACACTTATTTGCGTTTCTTTAGAATGTGAGCAATCCTTGAAATCAGTACACTCAATATCATGCTAGTCATACACTTCCAAGTTGGATTTTGAAGCACATTATGCGTTGAAACCCCAATGACTTCACATTCTCAGCCGCTCATAATTTTTTGCAGAGGACAGCATCGCAGTACGGAAGATAGATTTGGAACCAGCTCATAAAGACGCATCTAATGCTATGCGGTTCATTCCAATTCGCCGCCTTCAGTTGGGATCGTTCCCTTGTTAGCGGCTTTCTACTGAACATAAATGGCATAATGGGAGGTAGAAGAAATTTACTAAAAATTTGATTTTTGTTTTGTCGAGACGCAGCCTAATTAGATGGTCCACAGTCCCCAAGCCAACTGGGCGGTGCCCAGCAACTCCAGATGAGCTGCCTAACCGGGTGACTGGCGGTTACCCTTCCCCTTTCCTTATCTTATAAATATATAATAAAGATTCTAGTCATAAATGTTATGTTCATATAAAGTAAGACAATCAGGGTGAAGGATTCAAGTCAGGAGAGTGCACCTCCTGGACTTGACAAAAAATCAGAAATGCGCTAAAAACGGAACACATGGTAGGTCTTACGACCTGCTCTTATCATCTGATTGTGAGTAAAAATTGTTTGGTTAATTATCGAAAAAAATTCCAAAAAATCAAATTTGCCGTTTCGAACTGCTTGCAGTGCTTGGATCCGGCTTTGAAGGCAGTGGCTCGGCAAATCCTCGACTTTGAGTTTTCCGCTTACCTGGGGTAATTTGATGCGCTGATCCCAGAAATCCACTTTTTAAAGCGCGAAAATATAGAAAACCAGCATTTCTCAAGCCCCCCCCCCCCCTATTTTGAATTTGGACGAGTGGAACAAGCCATGGTTAGGGACGAAGAGTCATTGTGGGACCCTCATGTTTGTAGGATCGCGGCATGCCGCCTCTGACGGCGTGACGGACATCACAAGCTCGCCTGAGCGCGTGTAAGAATGGCTTGTGCGCACGAGTTTAGAGGCAATTTTCTAGGGAGGGGTTGCATGCTGTGCGCTCGGACCTGCTCCGTTCTCGTGTTTGGGGTGCAAGCAACCTTCCATATAAAAGTTTCTGTTCGATTTTGCTGAGCCACTGCCTTTAATTTGAGACCTTTTTTACGACCAAACGCAGAAAAATTATGAGTAATTCTCTTCTACCGCTCTATGCAATGTGTATTCAACAGAAAACCCCTAAGATCCTTTTATAAAAGACATGGCCCACCTTTTCAAACAAAAAAGCAAGCAAATTGGTTGGAGGAAGTAGAATTTTTGCATATGGTACGATGGAACTTTCGTGCCCAACCGATAGTTTTTTCACAATGCATTGTTCTCTTTCTTTTCTGCCAAATTTTTCCAACAACTTCATTGAATCGAGATTCAAACGAAAACTCCGCTTTCTAATCACGTTTCGTTTCTAGTGATACTTTATCAGCCTCTCGACACATTCTTGAACAATTCTCATTATCTCTGAGGTGTACAAGAAATTACTTCCCAACAACCGATAACTATTTCGCAGCAAACAAACATTCAGGAACTTGTGTTTATACGTTTTTGACCACTTTAGGTCACTGTGATCTTCTAGATTTGAGGACAGAAGTTTGCTTTCTTCACATAATTCAAAAGAGTATCTTCTTCTGCTTAAACACCTTTTGGAGCTCTTATTTTCTATTATAAAAAAAGTGGCAAAAGTCTTGATAACTAGGTATTTTTCACAAAAAAACTACACATTGTAAAAATCACACTGCTTATGTACTTTTGATGGCAAGAAACTTCGACATCATGTTTGGTCCAAAGTTATTAATGTGTGTTTGAAAAAAGTCACATGCACCCACCGGCAAAGTGCGGAGATTCCAGACCTTTTGTTATCAGTTATCAGGCCTTCGATTGAGCGATGGCATTACGCTCACCGTAAATGGTTCAAGAGCGACAAACGAAGCAATCAATTTTTTCTTGATCTTTTATTATTGTTGAGTCTTTTCTGATATTTCTCTTTAACTTCACGACAATTAGAATTGCCGAACGCTTCTATTCTGCTTCTATGCAATGTTATAAATATGAATTTTTACTGACTGCTTGCTTGAGCCTTTCCTTCAAGATAAAAAAGTTTTTTATATTTTATCTTTACACCCTTACCAACGATCACTTAATTTACTTGCTTAAAACTTTACTTTAAAAAACTTATTTTAGTCGATGGTAAAATCTCCACTCTCTGTTCCAATTTACGATTGCGATCAAGGTGTACTTGATGCTATGTTGAAATGTAGAAAATTACTTTTTGTTGATAGAGGCTTATGCCGATGTTTACACAAGAAGTCAAACCTAATGATTTTTAGATGGTAAAAACTTTTTTCTTAAAGAACAATTCTTTCTGTCTTTTTCTCAACCCTTATTCTCCGAAATTATCTTAATCTTGATTACTATGCTTATGATTGTGGTAATAGCTACTGCGAGCCCTACCGCTGTTATCTCCTTTCAAAAAATTAATTGTCTTTCTCTTATCTCTTATTTGACATTTGTCATCGTCATCCGTGAATGATAAGATTGCGCAAACTGAAGGGCAACAACCCGAAAAAGTCTACAAAGAAATCAGATCCTTAAAATTCATTCAAAATTTTTCAGCGTTGAGGCACTGATTTTGAAATTCAGTGTATTAGATATGTACCAGTTATTAGGTAACAAGTAATTAGCTGCGCTAAACTTTTGCATTTTACCACTGGCACATTTTACCACATGGTTTTCACAAATCCTGTAAGTATTCCAACAAACGAGATGCAAGTCTTTTTTGTCTATTTTTTATATTGTAAATCATGGAGTCAAGATGCTAAATCTTATCCGCTATTTGTTACTGCTGAATTTCACCCTAAACCCACAATTTGCGAGTGACCGTTCTATATGTCACACATCAAACACGTGCTTGATTGTAACGCTGCCAGTTACCCTTCATTTGAACTTAATGTACATGGTGTGTTCTTTGCTGCAGTTACACATTAAGGTTGCTGGTCTGGTCGCAAGTTTATGTAAGATTTGATGCGATTGTACTGCATCAAAATTAGCGAGACACTTAACTAGCTGTAAGTGTAAGCAAAACTGCCCAAGTTTCGCTGCAAAAGGTGTATTCGAAAGCGAGGAAATCGCTTCAGAACTTGGATGCTGCGGAGCCGCTACGCCCATCGACGTGGGTGATCTAAAGGTAATGAGCTTGAAATTAGCTCAAAAGCTGGATCTAGGATTTATAGAACTATGCCAAGCCCCTCAACCTGAGCTTTTCCGTTCCATTACTTTTTTTTGCGAACACTGCCGGAATTGGTGTTTCTTATTTGTGAGATTTGTTCTCTGCTTCTTAAAATTATCGAGTACTCCGCCATTCATGATGAAAATCAAAGTTTTGATATTTTTGGCTACTTTGGAGTCCATACTCGGTCTATTGCTTCAGGACATCCCCATCGACGGGCGTGGTGACCCCAAGAGCGTCCACTTCCTGGAGCAGTCTTTGTTCCGAAGCATTTTTTTGCAGCGGCATTCATATACTTAATTAAGAGCCTCGTTATTGCACTGTAAATACTGAGATCCTTACATCGGTACTGAGATCCTTATATTTTTCGGCAGAGAATGGATTCTTGCGTGAAAAAGTTCCAAGTCAGTCACGACCGTTCTCTATTGCTCTAGTCTTTCTTCCTTTGTAATGGCGTCGAAAACAGACAATAGTTTCAACCAGCTATAGAGGCGAACCTTTCTGCAAGTAGCTTCTTGGTATGTTATGATGTAATATAGGAGACATGCGGACCTGTCTTAATGAGAGCTTCCTAGTGGATCTTTCAAAGACTTCAATGTATTCGAAAGTCAGAACTTGTCGATGTGTAATGTAAAAATTATTTTGTTGCAAAACTGGTGAGCGTCGTTCATGTCAGGAATTTGAATATTCCTAAAACTCCAATTATTTCAAACTGGACACACATTAGCAGTTTTAGATTGCTTTCAAAAAAGGTTTCCACTTTTTCGCAGCTTCAATTTGAACCAATTTAACTCACGCAAACAACGTAAAGATTGAAGCTGTCCTCAGATATCTTCAAGCTATTTTTCATGATTGGAAACTTACTTCTTGTATCAATCGTAGAGGCAAAAAATTTCTGAAGTTCTGATTTGCTCAGGACTTGGGTGCCGCTAAAGTCAAGCTTTATCTGCTTTTGCTTTAGCCAAAAAAACTGATTTTTCACCAGCAAAAATAAATTGCACTTCACTTCCTTACTTCGCAAAGGACTGAAAAAGTAATGATAATAATCTTAGCAATAGGGGTTACTCCGGGGTTTTGACATTTTACAAAATTTGGATCAAAATTCCTCGAAGCAGAGGAGAAAAGCTGTAAACTTGATTTTTTGAGCTTGAGCTCATTAGGAGAAAAAGGACTAACATTGGAGGATATGCTAGCAGATACAACATCAGTATGTGTCCTTGCGCTGCCGACAACATTTGCCCGTAAATGGCAATGTACGCCTTACGGCATTTTTCGCAGGCAAGTCGTCGGCAATCTCCAGCATGGCATCTATTCCCGCGCACATGTTGTCGTGTCCGCAATGCATCTGCCTACAGTCGGCTATATCTGGTATCCCCCAACGTTTATTCAACTTTAGGTAAAAATGCAGCGCATTGTGTCGGGTGGCAGCGCCACTATGTTGCGTGCGTTACGGGCTACATCAGTCGTTCCATGCAGAATGGTCCGTTATGATGCATTCGCTGATAGACATATAGGACCGAGCCGACTAGAAAAACAGCAAATGCTAGACTTTCTTGGATTCAGAGTAAGTGATTCTTAGTCCCGAAATACATGCTTATATAACTTTCTGGTGGTCATGAGAGAATCAAGTTATTTAAAAAAACACAAAAATAATTTTTAGACACTCGACGAACTCACAAATACTAACGTTCCTAACCAAATCAAACTTGAGAAGGAAATGGGTGAGTGTACTCAATAACTTTGCGGCTAATCAATTGCTAAATGTAGCCGACTAGGTTTGACCATTAATGTAGTGCTGCTGCGATATCTACAACACTTGCGCGTAGAAAATGGCGCCCAACCGCACAGTTACAGATCTTACAATCAAAAGCCAATTTCTAGGCGCAAGGATTATAATAACGAAATGACGCTGTAATACCTCAAAGTCATATCCCTCATCTTATATGAATTTCAAAACTTTTTTGAGAATGTGGAAAGAACATTGAATAAATGCAATTTTCAGATCTTCCAAAAGCGGCTGACGAGTACACCATGCTTAGGGAAATGAAGAAAATTGCAGAAATGAACAAGGTAACCAAAAAGACGTTCTGTTCTTCTTTGAAAAACTATAAAAGTAATATTGAATCGTTTAACTGTGAACAGATACCGCATTTGCATCCATACGGTATAATTAGTAGTGTAATCTCAGGATGTTAAGTAGCATCCGCTATTTTGACACACAGAACATAGCCGCAAAGACATTTTTCGTGCAAAAATGAACAGACAAAAATTCTAACAATCCAAATCAACACGTTTGTCAGTCTAGTCATCCCAAATAGCCATGCAGATACGGTAGTTGTACAACTCAACAAAATTAGACTATAATAAATTTGTGACTATCTTTAGAAAATGCTTGCATATGTTGTATATTACAGCCAAAATCTATTTTAGATTTACCGATCCTACATAGGTATGGGTTATTACGACACTATCGTACCAGCGGTGATCCTTCGTAACATTTTGCAAAATATTGGATGGTGAGCAATTTCCTATCTTAGAATCGCCTCCTGTAGACATTGAAAGAAACTCAAAGCCTCTTCTTAGGGCCGCATGCACTAACATGGCCGCGGGGAGGGGATCGCAGCTTAAAAGAAAGCTTCATATTTCGAAACTCCAGATACCTGGATTTCACGTTATGTACCTATCCGTAAGCATTCCTACTATCCTTCACTATGAACATGTTGAACAGGAGCAAGAAGCTGTACAAACCGCATTTTCCAGCTTTTGTATGATCCCTGATGATCCCCGGCACTTTTCTTTAAAGTCATTTTTCTTTCACCGAAGTTAACGAAAAACTTCCAAAGTTGTGCAGATTATCTAACCCAACAGTGCTAAGCATGTTGCTGATAAGAACAAATGATGTTTTGAAGTCATGAAATTTTCGATGATCCACAGGTCGAAATCTGGGGTTTCCCGAAAAATTCGATTTTTCAAAAATTCATTTGTTCTCATCAGCAACATGCTTAGCACTGTTGTGTTAGATGTTCAGTACAACTTCGGAAGGTTTTCGTTAACTTCGGAGAAAGAAAAATGACTTTGAAGAATAGATGTTCGTCCCCTAGGGATCATCAGGGGATCCTACAAAAAGCTGGGAAATGCGGCTTGTACAGCTTCTCGCTTCTGCTCAATATGTTCATTGTGAAGGATGGTGGGAGCACTTACGGATAGGTAGACGCGTGAAATCCAGATATCCGGAGCTTCAGGATATGAAGCTTTCTTCTGAAGCTGCGATCCCCTCCCCAGCGGAAATGTTAGTGCATGCGGCCCTTTCTTTCTTCATGCCCCTCCCTCTTCCCCCAACCCCACCATTCCACCAACCTCTACATTTACTTCTTGATTTTTCGAGAGTAGGAAAAATATTTTGAAAGTTTGCTAAAAACCATATGGAAACAAACGATTTTTCTTATCTTAGAATGCTAAAATCAATTTTTCTTTCGTTTTTTTGCAAATTCAAAGATAAAAATCTGTGAATCGTCAACGTAAGCCGAATCTCCCACTCCGATATTCCTCCTCTCTAGGAAGTTAGATTACACTCCGTAATTTTAGATCTATCAGGAAACCTATTGAACACTTTTTTACTGATCACATAACAAATAGCATTGGTTCAGGATTTCCCAGTACACTCCTTACCAAGCGGAAATCTCACAGGGAAGACTGGAATCGCTGCTGAACTTCCAGACTATGGTTTGTCCTCTTACTGTATTCACCTCAGGACTACAAAACAGATGTACTTTATAGGTAGCAGATTTAACCGGCCTTCCTTCAACTAACGCCTCACTTCTAGACGAAGCTACAGCAGTGGCTGAAGCCATTTCACTTGCAGTTAGGGCAACAAAGAGGCATAAGGTTGGCATGAAATTTTACATCTTCTTGTCAGGACCTGATGGATTTGTCCAAATCTGATTACTCGGATTTTTGTGGAGAATGAACCAAACCATTGCCCGAGCAGCAAACAGGATTCATTCTTGGCCAAAAATTAAACAAGCTTCTCTAGCCCACCTTCTACCGTATCCGAGGACGATAGTCCGCTTGGAAAGAGTACGGTCTGAGCAGAATTTGTAACTGATTTTCTCTTGTGCGAATAAACATCTAATGCCGTTTGTGCAGTGGCTTAGTTAAGTCCTTCGAATCGGTCCACGTAAAAAAGCAAATACTCAATTTTTCATGGACAGATTTTCAAAATAGCTAACTTCCTTTTCAGGCTTTACTTGATCCATACTTGCATCCGCAGAATATTGATGTGGCCAAGACGAGGGCTGGGCAAGTCAAAAACTACCTCGAAGTTTTGCCATAATCATATGTGATTTCAGACCCCAAGAAATTACCATAGGAGAACTTAGCTTTGAATCTCTCAACATTGATAAAGATGTAGCAGCTGTTGTGGTACAGTACCCAGACACCGAAGGTCGCATTCGCGACTTGGACAAGCTTATCAAGAAGGCTCATGAGAATGGGGTAAGAATTCAAAAATTTTAAAGCAAGAAGTTTGTGAAAGAAACTCTGCTTTTTCAGGCCCTAGTGGTGCTCGTTTGTGATCTGATGTCTTTGACACTGCTGAAGTCTCCTGGAGATCTGGGAGCTGATATTGCTGTTGGCTCAGCGCAGAGGTGAGCAAAACAACTGTGCCAGTACCGAACATTGCAAAAACAGTCTAATTGAGTCTAAACAGTCTAGTTGAGTCTAAGATCGTAGTAAAAATCTTACTATGAACCTTAGACCTATGCAAGAGGCTTGGATGATCAAATAAAACCTAAAAAACCGCAAATCTAAATCGCACTCAGTAGTCTTACACGGAAAAGTCAGAATTACGAGTTTTGCTATTTTGTGAGGGGGGGGGGGCTTCGACACAAAACTTTGTGTGCCTTGGTTATGAAGCAAGTCCTTTCTTTCGTGCAATCCCAACAAGAGAATAAGGAGGGAATTTACAGGCTAACTCCGGACTTGGAGGGGCAATCACCATACTGATATTGACTGTTCTCAGAAAAGTCCATGATTCTGAGCCAGTACTTTTGGCGCTACCACAAAAAACCTTACTGCTTGAAGACATACCCTTATAGTTCAGAAAACTCCTTGGATAATTTCATAAGGTTGAAATTTCGCTGTTCTGGCTTTGTATATGTTGTCGAAAGCTTCGGAGTAAGTAAAAGAATCAGAACGGTCGATTTCCATTTTTTTATACTGTATAGCATAGTGCTGGACTACCAAAGAATATGTGATACCAATAAACAAACCCTGACCAAATATCAAATATTAAAAAGATTGGATAGATTTGGCAAGTCAAATAGGAACCCACAGAATAGTGGCGGTTCCAGGATTTCCTTTCGGAAGGGGGAGGGGGGAGGAAGGCGACATCTTTGCATGAAGGTGAAATTTTTTGGGATTTTGGGATCTCCAAAGTTTTGCGGGTCCATGACCCCGAAAGTTTAGAAAAAGGGGGCCTGGCGGCAGGAACGCCCCGACAATTTGCGTGTTAGGCTAGTAAATATCTTTACTAGGCTAATATGAATATTTAATAATTTTCAAGTATAAACAAGTCACCTGCATATTTTTTATGGGCAATGTAAATAACTTTCAAAATTTTCGCGACCTATTCTTGAGGGGGTGGGGGCGTATCTCGGTTCGCCACTGCTATAGAGTTATCAAAAGTAGCTCATGAATAAATCTTTTTTCAAATCATATTTGACAATGAAAACTTTCAGATTTGGAGTTCCACTTGGTTACGGAGGACCACATGCTGGTTTCATGGCTGTGGCAAAAGACTCGAAAAACACGCTCGGTAGAACCATGCCTGGTAGAATAATCGGAGTATCCAAGTGAGTTGCTAAGCTTAATTGGAAAAGGAGTCTTCCCAATTCAAACGAGTGCAGCATGCGTTTGACTGGGTCGTCGTTGCTGACTCGCGTATATCCGAACGGGATTTATACATGCAAATGCAAATCTTCATGACTGATGTCTAAAATTTGCAGAGGAGCCAATGGAGAAATGGCGCTAAGACTTGCCCTGCAAACTCGAGAGCAACATATTCGAAGAGACAAAGCTACTAGCAACATTTGCACTGCTCAAGTATGGAGTGTTTTTACTATGTAGAAATTTTACAATTTGATTTGTAGGCCTTACTTGCCAATATGTCTGCGATGTATGCGGTTTACCATGGACCTAAGCGACTTACAGAGATCGCTAGAGCAATCCATAAGTCTACTGCTTTCTTGGAGTCAGGTTCGTAGCCTGTTAGATTTTTCACTAACATTGTGTCTCGCTCTGGAGCAAGCTTGTATTATTTCGTGCCGGGACCATGTCTGCATCTCTATCTTTTTGGCAGAATGCTATGCTCTACGTTTGCCAATGCAGCGCAAATTTCTAAACGGCTCATCGCTCCACATTAGCTATTTACTCCATTGTGGAAAATGCAAAAAAAATTCCAGAAGTGCTCAAGGCTGGGCATCAAATCGCCCACAAGGACTACTTCGACACGCTCAAAGTCACCGTAAAAGATTTGGCAGGCTTCAAGCAACGAGCTGAAGAAAAGCAGATGAACTTCCGGTGAGGCTACTTGTTTCTGCAATCTTAGTGCTGAACATAATTGTTGATTATTTAGATACTATCCTGACGGCGCTGTTGGTGTGTCACTGGATGAGGCAACGAAGTCAGCCGATCTCGTGGATTTGCTCTACGTCTTCAATGGTTCTACTAAACTCACTGAAGTAATTAGTAATGCAGAGTATAGACTTCTTCTTTGGAACGGAGATTTTATTTAGGAAGAAATTTCGGACATTGTTCCGGAAACCGCTTCTCCTCTTATCGGAAATAGTCCGTTTGCAAGGACAAGCACATTCCTTCAACATCCTATTTTCAACACTTACCACAGTGAAGCTCAGCTTGTTAGGTTAGACCAGCGACACAAAGTGATCTGCAAAAAAAGTATAGAACTCTTTCAGGTACATCAAGCGCTTAGAGAACAAGGACGTTTCCTTAGCGCACTCGATGATTCCACTTGGATCTTGCACAATGAAGTTGAACGCAAGCTCGGAGTTGATTGTGGGTTCAAAATTATGTTTTCCCCTACTACGGTTTCTCCAAAATGCAGAGGTGTTATCTGATATCGTCACTAGAAAGTGAAAAAAAAAAACTTAACGGAGGAAAACAGAGATTTTCCTGAATAAATATGGTCGACCAAACCTCCACAAAAATTACAGAGCTTCCAAATTTTTTGCACGCTTAAATCAGAAAAACCGTGAAACTTCAAAAGAAGCCCTTCCCTAGAAATGGTTTTTACAATCATTTTTTTATAAATTTTCCACACTAATTATGACGATATCTAGGAAAGGTTGACATGATAAGTAATGTAACTAATGATGATATAAAAGTCAGTATCATCTTAGTCCAGGCTACGAAAAGTGATACATATAACATCTTTTTTCTTCTCCCTCTTCAATCCCCTCCCCGCTGCCCCACACTTCCCCCACTCTCTCACTTTTGCAACCCAAAGGGTTTATGGGTTAGATTTTCATAGCATCTTTGTAACAAGTGAATATTTCTCTTGTAGAGCATATGACAATTACTGACCACATGAGCCACCCCCCTTTTTTGGTGCCACGACATTTTCCCTTCCATCTTCTTTTTCGGAACTGAAGCCCTGTGTTTTGAATTATAGTGTACTCTCAATAAAGTGGAATCATCAACGTCATTACTGGTAGGGATCAACCCAATTTTATTACAGCCAATCACCTGGGACTCGTTTAACGCTCTTCATCCATTCGCTCCGGTATCCCAAGCAGCTGGCTTCCAGAAAATGTTCAAAGATTTGGAGAAGTGGTTGTGCGAAGTCACTGGATATGATAAGATCAGGTTCGCTGGATGACATGCTTTCAAAAATAAAAATCAATCTGACAGTAGAAATTCAGTCTGCAACCGAACTCCGGTGCTGCAGGAGAATACACCGGCCTACTAACCATTCGCAAGTACCTAGATAGTCTGGACCAACATCAGAGAAATGTAAGTTGGGGCTTGTTCAGTTGGCAGAAATTATCATAATTTTTGGAGAAACGGCTGTCCTGCACCGCCTTACCGTAAACTACAGTAGGATAGCGTTTGCTGCGGGACCCCGCGAGCGACGCAGAGTACGTATGCAGTGGGTTTCTCGCTCGCCCTCTACGTCACTGCCACCATTCGAAGTGGGGTAGAGGACATTGTCGCCGATAAGCTGGTGCGCAGACATCTGCCACAAAGTGTGCATCTCAGTGCGTTACAACACGGGCACTTGTCTGCGCAGGCGGAGCTTAACGGCGACGCAACGTCTTCTGCCGTGACCGACTTATCGATTTGCCTCCTCCTAGCTCGTCGAGTCCCGCAGCGATTAACGACTAGCCTACTGTAATTCACACGGCTGAGGTGTAAATAAAGTATCACGTTTTGAGGTATGCCTGATCCCAACATCAGCTCATGGTACAAATCCAGCATCAGCCCATATGGCCAACATGAAAGTCGTCGTAGTGAGTTCAGACAAACACGGTAACATCAACTATAAGGACCTGGCGGCCAAGGTATGTTTCCAGCTGGGACACAGGACTCAAAAGATATATCATGTAAATTTTAGACTGAGCAATACAAAGATCAATTAGCGGCCATCATGGTGACGTACCCCTCAACTCACGGAGTCTTCGAATCTTCTATTCGTGACGTTATTGATAAAGTTCACGAGTGCGGTGGCCAAGTCTACCTTGATGGAGCGAATATGAATGCGCAGGTAATTATTTTATTAATTTCTATTATCCTTTTTGGATTTGATTTAAAATGTATTCCTGATGATATCACTACAGGTGGGACTTTGTCGTCCTGGTGATTACGGTAGCGATGTATCGCATCTGAATTTGCACAAGACGTTCTGCATTCCTCATGGTGGTGGTGGACCTGGTGTTGGTCCTATTGGAGTGTGAGTGATTGCGGTAGCTTGATTACGGTAGTGTGTCAGCTTTGTTCACGGTCAAGAGTACCAGTGCGAACTAAAGAAGCTGATAGGAGGGGCACTGAGTGGCAAAAGCGCCTTCTGGAGAAAGACTAGACTGCTAAAAATTTAGAGTATAGCAGGTAGATTGCAAGATTTATGGTGGTCCTGCGGTGCCAACAATAGTTGCACGTAAAAAAAATGACCATAGCTTCTATGCTCAGTTTTTTACGTGCATGTGTTGTCAGCACCGCAGTTGGATTCAGGACGGATCCACCTGGGGACAAAAACCAGGTAGTCTTCGCAAAGCTTAAAATGCAATAAATGCGGATACTTTATAGTTTTCAAGTTTTCTGTGCCACGTGGATGTGTTACTGTGATAAATGAACTTACCCTGCGTTATAGTGTACTTGTCCTGATATAGTGTTTCTGCGGTGGTGACAACACTTGCGCGTAGAAATGGCTCAAAAAATGGAACATTCAGTTTAGCTGAGAGGTTCAAAAATATCTGACTAGTACTTTACTCAAAAATTTAGGAAGAAGCACCTGGCACCATTCCTCCCTGGACACCCAGTCATTCCTGTTGAAGGCCGATCACATGGCGCTGTTGCCAGCGCTCCTTGGGGCTCAGCCAGGTTCGTCAGATCCTTGATTTTTCTACATGTGACATTTAAGATAACTTACAATAATTTCAGTATCATGCCTATTACATGGGCCTATATTCGGATGATGGGCCACGCTGGACTAAAGAAAGCATCACAAGTTGCGATACTGAACGCAAATTATATGGCAAGAAGATTGGAGAAGGCATACAAAATTGTATACAAAGGTAATTTTAACTTCAATATTTCTGGTTCAGCTGAAAGTTCTCTGATTTACATCAAAAACGAAATTTCATCAAATGGACTCGCTAATAACCTCGATGGGTTACCTTAATTTCCAAATAATTTCGGTGTAGGTGTTTGCTGTCAGTAAGCTACTAGAGCTGTTTTGCAATTGAACAGCTCTAAAAAAGTGTTCTTCTGAGATTTTTTCCAGGAAAAATTCTTTTGAAGTTAGAATTCTTCGCACAGTACATATACATAGCATGTACATTTTTCGAAAACTTACTACAGGATTACTATAAAAATTAAATGTTACTATAAGAAAGTCATCATTCTTACACGTACTTACTTTTTCAGATGAGCAGGGCTTAGTGGCTCATGAATTCATCCTCGACTTCAAGCCATTTAAGAAATCAGCCGGAGTAGATGTAGTCGATGTATCGAAAAGACTGATGGACTATGGGTGAGTCAAATTTTTCGTTGACTCAAGAAAAGCTACGAGTGTAACTATCATTGTTTCTGCAGGAAGATCATAAGGGTGAAAACTCATCTGACTTTTCCATAAATCCTAACAGAAACCCTTGTCTTTGTAGATTCCATTCACCCACAATGTCATGGCCGGTGCATGATTGCTTGATGATTGAGCCCACCGAATCAGAAGATAAAGGTGAAATAGTTGCTTGATTGACTAGCTTTCCCGTACCAGATTCCATTAATTACCTTTTTGAAATTGCTTATCTTCAGGCGAGATGGACCGTCTCGTTGACGCACTGCTTGCTATCCGAGAGGAGATTGCCATGATTGAACGGGGCGAGCTGGACAGAGAGCGAAATCCACTGAAGGTACCTCTACACTATCTCTGCTTTGAAATGAATTAAAGAGTACGGTATCGCAGCCAAACTTCCTTAACCCATGTATTCGTTTGTTGGAATGTAATTCGACCTCATTGTGTAACTCTAGTCGACAGCTGTAATGGATAGATGTGGTACAGTGGCGTACCCAGGATTTCGGCTCGGGGGGGGCGCGACAAAAATTTTTTTCTAAAGAAGGTGCGTGGCGTTAGCCACGCACTCCGAAAAAATTTTGGGGGTGCTCTCCAAAATTTTTTCGGGTCCGCGACCCCTAAAATCTGGAAAAAGGGGGCGTGGCGTCAGCCACGCCCCCGAAAAAAATTTTTTTACAAGGCTAATTTGCATTTTTAAAAATTTTTAAAAATTATTTTAATCATTTACAAAAATAAACAAGTCACTTACACATTTTTATAACCCATATAAGTAACTTTCAAAAATTTCGCGACCCATTCTCGGGGGGGGCGCGCGCCCCCCCCGCCCCCCCCCCTCGGTACGCCACTGATGTGGTATAAGTAACAAACTTCCATTAATCAGACAATTTCGTTACTAAAGGAAGAAACCGTCTAATGACAGCTCAGTTGATGTTATGGAATTTAACCCAGTGGTAATCTTTTTTGAAAGCCACTTAAGTCCTCGTGGATGTCTTTTCAAGTCGTCACTGTTCATAGAATAGATGGATTTATGAAACAGACTTTGTATTTGTCTCAAAATTTCAAAGGTTCGACCTTCTTTGAATCTTGGCATGGTAATCCGATATTGATTTTTGCTGTAGCTAAGCCAAGATGGTATTGTAGACTTTGTTTTCTCTACCAAAAAACAAAAATTAGTTTTCTACAAAAGATCATTAACAGGACTTCAAGACAAACCTCGCTTTGAATCTTTAGCGTCTGTAATCACGCACATTAGGTTCTGAGGCAAAAACCCTAGCTGCAAGCATCACTAAATCAACATGTAATCTCATAAGAAGCTATTCTGTTTTTATTTGCTATGGACGAATTCTCCTATCATGACATTTATCGGTTTTTCGCTGCCTAGGTACTAACTAAGTCACGTTTAAGCGTTATCGCTGCGTTGCAGCTCTCGCGACCATTTGATTACCAAAAAAATGTTACGAGTCACATTTCATTTACACTATGAAGGAATCCTAGAGAAGTTTGTTAGGAAAGGAGGGGGTCAATGTGAGGTAATTTGTCCTTTATTGAGAAGAGCATATGCTCTGAACAATAGTTTTTGACATCATCCAAGGCTAGAATAATGTTCAAATTTGTAGAACTAGAGCGTACTAGGCCCCTTATGTTGAAACCAGTGCGTCACCTCTGCTTCGCAGAGGTTCGCACTGGCTCTACTATCCGTGCCTTCTTCGTGATAGCATAATAATGACTTTGAAACTCACCGCGCGATGCTGAACAACACGAATGAATTGTAAGCAACCATTCATTTTTAGGGCTTTTCCATGTAAGATCGGTAATTTTGGGAAAAAATTTTCCCGCAGAAAAACAAATGCGATTTTGAATGGGTTACTGAATTTATTTTGGCTCTATAGTCGCCATAAGGATAAAGGCCACCTTGAGCTACATATCTACTCAAAAAACCTCTCAATTTCCATAGTAAAAACTTGGCAAATCGGCAATTTGCTCAGTTACATCTTTTTGGCGCCAATTTTGAGTAAAAATAGACTTTTTGCTTACTTTTTGAGCTAAAATCAATGTTTTTCGGATTTACTTGCTGAACAAATCCACGACTTTGCAAAAAGTCCAATTACCGATCCATTTTGGCGCGCCAAAAGTCGCGTGGATCCGTCTGACGCACAGTTTTCGATGGTTCCACTTACTGGATCGGCTTGTGATTTTGCACAGTTTACCTACACGCTGACAGGGTGCTATGACTAAAATTCTAGATCAAGACGCTGGCTGCAACTCCCTCTGTGAATTTCGTGACAGAGAAGATATACACACACAGACAAACAGACAGACGCTTGGCGCTTTATTATAAGTCATGATATTACTGTCATTCGCACCTTTCAAAAAACGAGTCTCTGAGCCTCACTGGAACGTTTACAGCAGTGGCGGTCCCAGGATTTCGGACCGGGGGGGGGGGGCGGCAAAAAAATTCTATCAGCGAAGGTGCGTGGCGTTAGCCACGCACTCCAGGCATCAGCCACGCCCCCGAAAAAAATTTTTTTTATAAGGCTAATTTGAATTTTTAAAAATTTTTAAAAATTATTTCAATTGTTTACAAGAATAAACAAGTCATTTGATTGGGTAAGTTGAAGGTAATTCTAACTCTAGTCTCATGATTTTATAGCTTTTCAAGTTATCGACTACATGTTTTTGTTTTAAAGGGAGCGTGCATTATACATAGTAAAACCAGTAAAAATAAACACAATAAAGATATCTAAGACTTAAGTCTACCAAAGTCTCATAAGTATCTGTGAAACCAGTTTTTCCGTAGCTACACTTATAAGACGATTTATCAGTAGTGTGATCTGTACTGTGAGTAAATAACACTTTCTCGACTTTTTCCTGGATGTGCATTTTTGGATATCAAAAGCAGTTTTCCATAATCCGTCCTCCCCCCCCCCCTCTGTTCTGTTCTTGAGAGCTTTTCCCTTATTCCACAGCACTCTCTTCGCAAAGTACACTAGTCCTCTGTCATTTCTCAAATTGCAGATGGCACCACATACGCTGGCAAAGGTCGCATCGGACAGTTGGGATTTGCCCTATTCCCGTGAATTAGCCGCTTTCCCAAAACCATGGTGTCATCACAAGAGCTGGCCAACCACTGGACGTATTGACGACTCATATGGTGACAAACATCTCGTCTGCACCTGCCCTCCAATTGAAAACTATATGTAAAGTGGAGAGGTTAAAAAATTAGCTTAGAAGAGCATTAGCGTTGAAGTAGTAATCTTATGTTGCTCAATATCTACTGTGATAGTTATTATACATTCCATATGCGGGTTTTGTTGAGTTGCCAAGAGTTTATGACAAGAGTTTGAACAAACTTTGCTAGAAGATTCTAGATTCGAGAGGTTTATAAAACTTTTTCTTACTTCCCAAGTTTGTTGACTGTTACATAGCTACAAATATAACAAAAGCACAAGTACACAGAGCTTAGTCATTCTTTGTTTAAACACTAGGCTTTTCACCTATTGTAATGGTAAACGGTTTAATGAGTCATAGGACATGAGCAGATGTTGCTGGGAAGAGCATCAACTTGTGTTGTCTCATTGTTATCACGGGATATCTTCAGCGGAAGAATGATAGGGCTAGGGATTCTAAATCGAAATTCAACACCTAATTTCGCTCCGATAAATCTTTTCGAAGAAGGGGTGGAGGGAGGGAGCTATGAACGCTTTTCAAAAAAAAAAAAAAAAACTCCGGAACATGCAACAAGGAAGGGTCGTGAAATCGGAGCGACCGAACATTGGAAGATGTGTATCTCACGAAGAGCTTGAAGCACTGATTTCAAATCTACCCTCTACATCTGCAGACGCCTGAGAAGTAAGCTATGAACATCTACTTGCGGGAAATCCGGGCTGTGGATAGTCAAGATTACCATGACCCAGGCGTTTTGGACTCAATCTACCCACAGCTTATCCGTGCTTAAAGGCAGTGTCCGGGCAAAAAGTCGATTTAGATTTTGTGCTTACCCGGCATATTCGCTACGCTGAATCCGAAAACCCACCTTGGAGAGCGCGAAAATGGCGAAAAAGGGCTCTAATGCAGTAGGAGTATCAGCAGGTGAGCGTGTTCCCCACTGTACATTCACTCTCCTATTCCGGACCGATCTTCCCAATTGCGCTAGCCGTTCTGAAATTCGCCACCGCCAAGTGCGAACACGTGACTTGACGGACCCGAAGATTGCTTCAGAAGGAAGTTTGAATTCACTCTGAGGAAGACCCCGCCCTGGTAGACTTTCCTCCTGCGTTAGAGCCGTTTAATGCCGTTTCTGCGCTCTTCAGTGTGGATTTTCAGATTCAGTATAGCGAATAGGCCCGGATAAGCACGAAGTCTCAAAATCGGCCTCTTCCCTGGACACTGACTTCAATGTGATGCTTACCCTTCTTGGGTATTGTCTGATAGCGCAGGAAGCCATTTAAATGAATTCTTTCATTTGTAGTCGCCGCTGAAAACCATGCAAATTTTGATGATAAAAACGCCCATAACTTCATTTTGAGAGCTTTCTGCAGATATGGGAGGCAGATTTGAAATTTGCGCTCCAAGCTCTTTTTAACGCTATGTACTGCGATCATTTCGACTTCGCGAAGCTCCTTTGTAGAGAATCTGCCGTCATCGTTAAAAAACTTGCAAGTCTTTTCGCGGTACCTGAGGGAAGGTTTTAGATGAATGGAAGACCCGGCATGACCTTGCTGATGTACAAGAAGCGGCAAAACAATCGGCGATTACCGCGTATCTGCTTGCCTTCTGTAGTCTATACGTTTTCTATACAAATGCAGCTCAACAAGATTGAAAGAGAAATAGATGAAGGACAACCATGCGAGCAAGCTGGTTTCAGCAAAGGATCCAACACAATGAATTACATTTACATGTCAAGACTCACTGAATTATAGCGAGAGTAGCGGATGGCTCTCTCACTTTCTACTTTTAAGAACACCTTCTATCGGTTGAGATCGAAGCTGTCATGCTGCCTTGCGCGATTAAGGTTTATTAGATACCCAGGATCATTCGTGAACCATACAGCGACTTCACAACTCTTTACACTATTCTACAAGGTCATTACTATAAATTTGAAGAGGACAAGGCAATACAATATCGTCGAAACTTTTCAGCGCTGCTCAGGGGAGCAACTACACCACCTCGCTTTGCTGCTGACATACTCCGATCACACCTAACATCACGCAAGTAAAACGAACGCCGGCCCAGTCTGACGACGTGTGGGAAGATCAGTTCAATGCTGAATCTGACGATGACGACGTTCGTGAGGAACGGATGGGTCTCTGTTGTTTCCTTCATGCTTACTGGAACGAAAATCACAAAAGGCTCTAGCTACACATCTAACCAGGTCGAAAAGTCAATATAGTGAACGATCTAGGCCCGAAACTCATTTCAGTAGGAGAAAACCAGCAGCATGGGCAACATACATGGCAATCGAGGACGTAGCAAGAAGACCAAGAACCTCTGCTTCGCGCACATCCCTTTACCACAACAATTCTTTCTGCTTTAACGTACGCTTTGGACGCATAATAAGAAGCAGGATGAACATGTCGTAAGCGTAAAAATGCCCTTTTGTGAGAATGTGTAACTAGGTTCCTACTCAAGCAATTAAGGGAAGAAATACATGAGGTTGTCGGATCGCATTTAAAGACAGCATCCAGGCAGATCTGGATCTATGGGGATTTTACGTGGAAAGTACTTTTGGGGCCCTAGCTAAGGCACTGCTCAAGCGGCAGCTCAGGTAGTGCTGTATTGGCTGAGATATTCCCCTCGAAACAGGACCCCACGACCGTGTTTGGCATGAATTCATGGCGCAAAGCGTGGGTCCTGGCGCGAAACTGCCATGAATCCATGCGAATACGTTCGCGGGGGCCAGTTTCGAGGAAAATATCTCAGCCATTAGGGCACTACCTGAGCTGCCGCTTGGGCAGTGCCTTAGTTAGGGCCCCAAAAGTACTTTCGACGTAAAAGCCCCATTGGTCCAGATCTGCCTGGGCGCTGCCTTTAACAAACTACCTTCAAAGTAAAAGGTTCTTTGAAAATTGAGAACAACTACTGAACTGCTGCGACCATTCTCACTATATTTACACACACTCGGCATATCTGCAATAAGGGGCTTATGATACAAATGCCCGATAAGGACTAAGTTGGATCCAGGGGAATTTTAGATGGACTACGTTCCGACGCATTTGAAGTTCTTAGAAGTTTTTCTTCCGGGGATGCCACCTCTTCTTCTCCTGATATTTGTCACTACGAGGAGCTGAAAATGTCAGAAAAACGTTCATCCTTTCAGTGATAGTGGTCCAAGGAATTGACCTAGCTTATACGAATACATAGGCAACTGCAACAAAAACTGTACGAGAACACAGTCATTTCATTATCCCCTGACTATTTTGACAAAAACGTTCGATAAAGCAACACGCATGGCTCAAACTTTATCTGCTGCTCACCAAATATCCTGCGTGTATAAGAAGCTAATACGTGGGTGAGAGTGATTACAATATCTGTAAAGCTATAAAAACGTTCTCGTCTTTTGCCCTTTTTCATTTCGATAAAAAGTGATGACATTAAGTAGATATGAGTAATTTTTCAAGTCGTATAAGCTAGTCATCACAAGTCCTCTAAGGTCTATGTTTCTAAGTCCATATGATTTTCACAAGACTGAGAAAAATTCAGACTCCAAGCTCGATTACTTACTAACCTCGAAATAACTGTGGATCATTTCTGTCTTCTTAAGAGATGTAACCTTTACCGAAAACACTCTTTATTATTTAACCTGATGCTCTGATGGAGTCACCTTCGCCGGAGACTCGGCAGTCTTCTACAAACCGACTTGAGCTACAACCAAACGTGGTAGCTCATTTCGACTGCTTTAAGCTTCTTAAATTTCAAATGAAGATGAACTATAACATCTCTAAGATTGTCCAAAAACGTCCCTGCGTACTTTCTCCAACCCCCGAAGAAGGCTTCGCGATGCTCCTTACAAACTTGTTCATTTTTTCTTTTATTACCAAGAAGAAGTATTACCAATGTCAGACATGATGTCAAACGTATTGCTTTTGCTAATTCAAACAAATCCTTTTCTCATCTTAACACATTGACGACAAGGCCGATTTTTCGATTATTGGTATTTCGGACAGGAGCCTTTTTTGCTCTGCCAAACTTACGACCCACCCGTGGGTCGTAAGTTGTCCGAAATGGTAGTCTTTTTGTAAGAAATTCAAAACATGCTTCTGAGAACATTCCCACAAGGGTTACCGAAGGCGCTGATAATCAAAATATGATTTGTTTCAGTTTTTGGCAGTATACGGTAGCATTACGGTAGTCACTCTGTACGAACCCAACATCACGGATTTTCGTGAAAAATTGTGTTTTGGGGTTATTTCACATGCTGATCACGATTGTAGTGTCCACTTTGTTCACTACCTTCCCACAGTGGGACTACGGTAGCAGTACGGTAGAATTTTTTTGAGAAACAAGAAACTGATGTAAGAAGGCGGTATTAGAACTTGAGACTATCATTTTCGTAATGAGCATGCTAAAAAACTATATATGCAAGGTTTGAGTTTCCCGGGATGAACAATGCGAAAAATCAATAAAATCGATAATTTTTGACGGGTTGACATCAGTCTCATGCTCTCCCTGTATTTCTTGTGCACGTAAACTTGAATTGTCAAAAACAGCACCACTCTGCGAGAAATTCGAGCTAAAATCTGCGCCTTACCTCTATCTACGGTATACCTACCGTAACATTACATTACAGTATCCCGGACCCGGACCACTCCGGCTAGAGCTTCGCCAAGGTGTCCCCAATCATGTGCCAGAATACCGTAGAATTCCATCGCATGCTGGAAGTTAGAGCTTTCGAAAACTTACGACCCACCGGTGGGTCGTATTGTCCGAAATGGCGGTACTCGTACGACCCTCCGGTGGGTCGTATTGTCGTCAATGTGTTAAGTTGTCTGTGCGAACAAGCAATCATCAGCAGGGCACGGACAGGTGGCTTACCAAGCAAGCTGTATATCGTTGGGAGAAAAGCAAATAGCATACCGCTGTCCTTCTATGTAGGGTTCGCGTGCCGCCCGCACGCTGCCAGCATCCCAGCGGCATGCACTCCCAGACAAGCAAAGAGTTCGTTTACAGCATAGTGAAAATGAAATGACACCAAAATTGGTGTGGAGATGGTCAGTGAGGAGTTGTGACTATGTATGAAGAATTATGAAAAAATTATGTGAACTGAAGGTGTGCTCAACTTTTTTCGGATTTAGGTGGCTTTCAAGCCCCCGGAAGCCACTTGAGGTGGCTTGGGAAAGGAAAAGTCATAAATAATCCCTCTCTCACAAAACTTTTTCATTTCTCTAAATAAATTTCATCTGCATCCCAGACGCTACAAAATGGTTCCTAAAGATTCTCAAAGCCCTTCCTTCCCGCTTAGTTAAAGTTCCTGAAAATTCTGAATGACGGAGACAACGCTGCTCCAGGCGCGTTAGTGCTGCGCGCTGGATATATATAGTATGCCGTCAATCCGGAGAATAGTGTATCATCGCGTTTGTTTGATGCTTTTTGGCGATTTTTCTTGTTTTGTTTTGTTCCGTTCCTTTTCATGTGTTGTCTCTTCTAATATCTCATGGTGGATGTCGTACTTTCATAGTGAACTCAAAGGGGATTTCGTTTTTTGCAATTTTGGAAAGCCACCTCGTGCCGAGCCTTGGTCATCAGATAGGAAGACATATGAATCAATCTCACGATCCATATTCTGAAGGCGAGGTGGAGTAGTCGCTTATTTGAAACATTTCCAGCACTCCGCCATAGATCAGAGGTGAATTTTGGAGCTTTATGAATATCAGCCCGCAAAATGCAATCGGAATAATGAATAACAGCGGGAAAAAAAGCGTGCTTTTGTCGAAATTTAATCATTAATCATTGATGATTTAGGGAAAAAAATCTCGACTACTGAACTTCAATGAATTCACATGCGTTGGTCACAAGCCTGCATTGTTGATGTGCGTCCACAAAAAAGGAGAAAGTGGAAATTTGACTCATCATAAACGTATTTATGAGATTCTTGGTGGAGAAGAGAGTAGAATATTGTCTTACACAGCCACGCTCCATAAAACTTTCGGAACTTTTGGAATGTTCTATTCGGTCATCCACAAATTTTCGATACGTATGCAGAATCAATGCTGTTTTTCCATCTGTAGTCAGCCTTGCTTATTTTAACAAACTAAACTTACCCGATTTTGATGGATTGATAAGTATCAAAACTGCACTTCTACGTGAAGGAGTATCACATGTTATAAAAAAAAAGAAGAACAGAATATAAATGTAAAGGGCAAAGCTCTCGTCTATTGTGATTAAGAGCATCTACATGGATGTAAATACAATACCGCTCACAGAATGTGCGAAATTTCCGTGAATGTCGCAGAATCCCAGGAATTCCGCGAAGGTTCGCGAAATTTCGGGAATTCCGCGACATTCCTGGAATTCCGCAATTCCGGAAATTTCGCGAAATTCATGTGAATCACCCAAATTACGCAGGGCCATAACTTCTTTCCGAATGAGTATATTCGAAATCGGAAAACAGCATTGTATTCAGCTCGTCAAGGCGAATCTTTTGATATACAGGTTGTCTCCAATATCCTCTTTTCAATAATCTTGAATCTGCATGCGGACGCCTCTTCGCATGGGTGTAACGCAACGACCATCACACATAGGAGACTGCCATGGGCACCTTTCGATAGTACTCTTTCAATAGATTATCGTGGTACTAAACAGCAGCCGAAGTCTCTCTTTCCAAAGAGATAGAAGAACTGATAAACTCTGGAAAAATCAAGCTGTTCCAAGTTCTACTAGCCGTAACTTCCTTCAGAATGAACATTTTGGAAATCCGAAAGCAGCACAATCAACAGTGCTTATTGGAGTCTTTTATGTTTGATGTGCGCTGCGTTGCGACCTTGTGAATATACGCGCGCAGAAAATTTTGAAAAAATTGGAAACGGATTTTCAAGGACATGCTGTATACCGAACGATTCGCCTTGAAGAGCTGAATACAATGCTGCTTTCGGATTTCGAAAATGTTCATTCTGAAGGAAGTTACGGCTAGTAGAACTTGGAACAGCTTGATTTGTCCAGAGTTTATCAGCTCTTCTATCTCTTTCGAAAGAGAGACTTCGGCTGCTGTTTAGTACCACGATAATCTATTGAAAGAGTACTATCGAAAGGTGCCCATGGCAGTCTCCTATGTGTGATGGTCGTTGCGTTACCACCATGCGAAGAGGCGTCCGCGTGCAAATTCAAGATTATCGAAAACAAGGTATTGGACACAACCTGCACAACAAAAGATTCGCCTTGACGAGCTGAATACAATGCTGTTTTCCGATTTCGAATATACTCATTCGGAAAGAAGTTATGGCCCTGCGTAATTTGGGTGATTCACATGAATTTCGCGAAATTTCCGGAATTTCGCGGAATTCCCGGAATGTCGCGGAATTCCCGAAATTTTGCGAACCTTCGCGGAATTCCTGGAATTCTGCGACATTCACGGAAATTTTGCACATTCTGTGAGCGGTATTGTATAGTATTTCCGTGACTTTCTAGACACTTTAAGTGCTTGAAAAAAAAAGGGATCACCAAGTTCTGAGCTATTCATTCGAATCAAAGTGAAGAACTTTGTGGTTTCATAATTTGAAGTCTAAAGGTATGCATGCACCTCTGGTCAGATTTCTAGTGCTCTATTGCAATAAAATGTGGTAAGGTATAGTCAAGCTAAGCAAATTTAAGTGACTGAATTTACGTGATAAGTAATTGTAAGGCTACTATTAGTTAAATGCCCTGCGGCACTTATACAGGGTGCGCCAAAATATTCAAAGTAATCCCACAACAATGGCAGTGAGAAATTTGGTCTGGATTCAATGTCACAGAATGCCGTAAGCATGCTCTACAAAAAGCACTATTAAGATCCCAAATCGGTCTTTATTTAGAGAAGTAAGAATTGAAAAGCAATGTTCATGACAGAAAAAACGCAAGCTGACGCAAACTATTAAATAGTCAAAATTTTTGTTTTGAATGCTTCTAAAGATTCCAAAACTCAGTGATCTTAAAGTCTAAAACTAGCTCTATTATACAGCGAAATCATTCCCTGAGAGAAGCGGTCCAAAAAGATACATGCTGGGCAAATTTGTGAGCCTCTACCCGCGTGCAGCATGCGACAAAGCCAAAGAAATATTATGAATTTTTGCCGAAAAGCAGAACAGGCAATTTCACTTTTTCAACTAAGCTACAATATTATTGAACCAAGAAAAGTATCAGGTTCGACTGCTGGCTGAGCCGGTCTTATATTCGTATGGCGCTTAATGAAACACGCGCAAATAATTGTGGCGCACCCTGCATGATATAGTCGCTACTAAGGCCCGGACCGTATGCCCCACGCCCGCGACGCTGATTGGTCCGCTTCCAGTACGGTCTGGGCTAGAGTTGAGCACCGCGTTTCTCGTCCCATTACCGTACTCATACCACGCCGACCAATTTCGAGTACGGGACTAAACGAGAGTATGTCTTTGAAACTTGAATGATTCATCTGAGCGGCCACTTGGGCAACACAATGTCTTCCGATCGGAATCACATGAAAATTCTTGAGAAAACTAAAGATGTCAACACATCTGAGCTTCGTGCTCGCAAATGCTCATAATATGAGGAGTTTGTGGATTCAAGCGGTCATAATCTAGCGGAGGGGATGAGTCAGAGGCATTTCGAAGAGTCGGAGGTTACACACTCGAAGGGCTGCCGGGCAGTCGGAGCAGCGCCTGTCAGGATCAGCACAGCTGATATTTGCAGTGGCGGCCGTCGTCGGTTTCTCGGCTCGGCTATCCGGCTTGGCGAAATCGCCCCTGCTTCGACCCCGGTCCTGTCTCTGTCCCCTGCGGTGTCACGCCCCAGTCATTTTCTAGCCGAATGCTTTCGTTTTACGAGCTCAGCTCGAACGGATTTAGCTCAGCTTCGATCGATGCCGACTTTTGTGATTTTTGCTATTTTTTCTAGTTTTTTTTTGAGTTCGCTTCAACTACATGTTCTGTTGATCATTCCCTTGCATAAGGAGTTTCTCAGTTATTGTCTGAATGCCATTCTGCGCAAATTATGTTTCAGAAAAAAAAATCAGGACTCAATGAGTGAAAATTGAATCAATCGATTTCGTAGATTTCACTGGTATCAATAATTACAATTATACTTGCAGTCCGCAAAAAGCTTTTGAGCAAAACTTAGTACACAGAAATTTTCTGAGCGTTTCTTTTCGCTTGAGGAAATTCCAAGGAAATATAAGAGGTTTTCTTCTGCGTCACTGTTTATTATCTATATAATGGAAAAATGTAAGCAGCAAGGTTCAGCCTAACATACCAGAGTTTTTTATGGGAAGCGATGAAAATGACAGAAGCCAAAAAATATTGTACGCTTTCAGATTGTTAGCAAAATCATTTCTTGAAGTTTTGAAGTGAAAAATTCTGTTCAGAAAGTTCACTTAATTTTTTTTAAACTCAAAAATTCAGGTATTCGCTCATACAAGCAAGTCATGCAAATTATGTAGACTATTTTCAATTTTTCAGCTTCATGCACTTGCGCTTTTTCTGTGAACAACTTTTTCGAAGCATTTAGAAAATTGCCTTTTTTGATGTAAAGTGCGGACGCAATACATAAAATGGCATTTTTTTCGAGAATAGCGAGTTCACAAAGAAAAATAAAGTAACACTCAGGCGTTTCCTGTCATGATGCTGCCCCTGTTTGACTCAATTGAAAGCATTTTTGATTCACAATAGCTTCCGTTTTTCATTGGCATTCGGTAGTAACCAGTATTCACGATAAAAATGTGATGAGTGAATTCGGAGAGCTATCTATCACGATAAAATTCTCTGTAATGTGTTACAGGGTGTTAAAAAAATGTACTCACTGTTTGATTGTAAATAACTCTCTTGTAATGAAGTGTTTCGGGAAGCTCTAGGTACCATTTTGTAGAGCTGGCTTCAACTTAGATCTAAAGTATGTAGCGAAGCGCCGATTACCAAGCATATGGTGTCACTGTAAAAAAGCTGCGGTTTCAAAAATTTTCAAATAAATGATTGTGTATAGGTTTCCATTGACGCTGAGTTCAATACTCAATTATGTACAAGGTTGCGAAGCTTTCTAAACGGTTTAATTGCATTTTTCGGGAGCATTGGAAAAACGGCCAGAACTGTGCTTACCTCTCATAAACTTTTTATTAAAGCATTATGATAAGCTGCAAACTTCACGTTTAGAATCAGCAGCTCCAATTAGCCCAGTGTGAAACTTTTCAGGTTATTTTGTTTGCTTTCTGAGGCAAAATAGGGCCTTTCATGGCTAAAAACCCTCTTCAAAGTTCCTACCGTAATCCTACAGTAATGAAGAGCAGTCGGCGATTCGCCCTATACTGCTAATTGAAGCTGAACCTCGCTCTACAAAATGCTACCTGAAGATTCCCGAAACACTTCATTACAAGAGAGTTATTTACAATCAACAGTGAGTACATTTTTTTTTGGGACACCCTGTATATTTACTGATCAGATAACAGCATTCGGAACAGCGATTTCATGAATTATTATCAACGAACGATTCTTGAATCAAGGAAGGATTGTTGACGTCATTACGACAAAAGCTAGTACATATGTACTTGTATACGGTACAGGTAGGGTAATTGGATGCCTAAGAGGATAACATTGTCATATGTAATACCACAACAACGGCTCACACTCAAGATGTCGAAAATTATGAAAAAAATTACAAAAAAAAATGCTTTACGATTGCGTGTCAAAGACTGTTTGAAAAGCATTAATCTTAGCTCTTAACGATGAGTCGTCAGGACTCTGCTCAGCTACTTCAAAAACTTTCAAAATGAAAATTTTTCATTGGTGGTTTCCCAAATTACATTGTTTGCAGAGTGCTTTTTTATGATCAGCTAATTGAGTGATCTTTTGCCCCTTTCTTTCTTGCAGAACATACCGGTCCGCTTTCATCCTCCTACTTTAATGCTTAATCCACTTTTTTGGATAATTGAGTTCATGGCAATAGGTAGTAAGTTATTTTTGTCTTTTTGTTGTGACACTTTTACGACAATCTTATCAGGAGTACACAATTATAAAAAGATATAGTTGTATAGATACTGTTTCCCTTATTGATTATTCAAGGGTGTGTCTGCTGAAGGAATCTCTGGAACAAAAGATCTTATCTGCTACTTGGCCATTTGATTACCCTCAAAACGAAATTTGTTGAAAAATGATTTAACATCAATGGCAAATTATTAGATTTGTTTCCGTAAATCATGGCTTAGATCATCTTCTACATAGTATTTGCTCGAAATAAATTCACAAAATGTCTTTTGAATCTTCACAAAACTAGCCTGCAATCCTGAATCTTCACAATACATTAAAGCTATTGTGCCCTTAAATAAACTGGTTTTTATCTTACTTAGGCCTGAATAGCGTCATTTATTGCATTGAGAATTCAAAGTGTGTAATTGTAACTGTAAATGAATGCAGTTTTCGCAATTTTTCGCTTCCTTCTGAAGTATGACATTTTATTCGGTTTTATTTGTGATCCAAATTCTCCTAGATAAGATATGGTCGTCTTTGCTCTACGCTAAAACCTGGTCGTTCTTGATCTACCCCAAAAAGTAGTCGTTCTTGGTCTACTCCAATATGGTCGTTCTTGATCTACTCTTTGTACGCCTTGTAGACGTTATCAATACTATGCCTGCATCTTAAGCATCTTTCAAGGTATCCAGATGGCCGATCCAGAATTGGCATCAAAGCTGGCACGGCGTTTGGAAAACATCGACAGTTTGGATGAAGAAGATGCTCGGCCTCATAAGGAACCTCCACCAGCTCCAGTTCTGCCAGAAAAAGTTCGTTTTCCTCTCTTTTTACAGTAAAAAATTTCTCGGTTTCCAGTCTTGAAAGATAGGATCTTCTCCCCACAATTTTTCAAGAAAATAGTTCCCAGGTTCCAAGTTTAAGATGGATTATTCCAGATTGTTCCGAATCCATATGTTGCCGCGGACGATTCGGTGTCAATTGATGACCTCATCGCTCGCACTCTGAAACGGAACGAACACGCCGACGAACATAGTGAAGAGAACAACAATCACGTAAGAACATCGCGTCCTCCTCTTTTCCGCTCGTTTTTCCGCGCGGCATCTGCTCCTCCAGAGCGCGCACCGCCGCGAAGATGCGCGCGCGCGTGCACACGCGCGATGTTTTCCGCTGCTGCTGCTGTTTTGCGCACTTGCTTTTGTAAACATTGCGAGAACTATATTCTTGCGAAAAGTCAAGAGCGCTCACCTGCTTTCGAGGATTTGCGACGCGCACCGGGGATTTCTGGATGTAAGTCATTGCGAAGGTGAATCAGCTCAGTATCTCAAAAAGTCACAGAGTTCGATCAATTATCGATTTTTTCTTTGAAGTTACAGTAGTACATGTAAATCTGACTGTTCTCTACCTATTAAATTATACGAATCAACTTCAAATCAACACATTCATGACAAGGCTCGTTCTTTTCGGACCAGAGCTTATTTTTTAAAAGTGAGTCGCGTAAGATTTTCTGATCACTGATTGGTCCCATGGTCTGAAGTATTAATCTTCTGAGAAGTATTCCAAGAGACGTATACAGAAATTCATTCAATTTGCCAAAAGTTTGATCGTGAACTAGCAATTCAAAAGCTTCAGAAAGCTTAGTCCCACCGGTGGGTCACATCGTCCGAAATGGCAGGACACTTATGACCCACCGGTGGATCGTATTGTCGTAAATGTGTCAAACTAAATCACAATCTACTCTCATTGTATCAAATTTACTATCATTAATATTATGTACGACTTTTTCGCACAAACTTCTTAAGTTCTTTGATTTTTTGTGCGAAACTAAAATAGTGTTGGTCTATTGGCTTTCTGGTATTTCTGCAATTCTATGCTGTTCTTCGAACGAAATTTTTAAAATCGAGACAATCTGTGACTTGTGTCGAATTTATTTGCATAAGCATCATTTTCTAAATACTGTTTGACACTCGTTGGAAACTTTCAATCTAAAAAGACCGAACTTGCTGTAATCCATACTTCATCTTCATTAATGTCTGATTTTTTGTCATTTTCTAGTATTTTCCAAAGGGAGAATTGCTGATGTTATGCATCCAAATCAAAAATTATGGTATTTTTCTTTTTCGTAATTCGAATACGGAATAAAATATCAGAAGAAGGCAAGATAGTCATGAAAATGTGACCAAATTATGCTTCTGCATCAGTGAGGAAATACTCAGATGACTATCAAAAAACCTTCACTTATCCAACAGCCCAAAATTCTGATGCCAGATTTTTTATTGCATTCTATTAGATGCATACGAAGCTCCTGCTAGTTCTTTAACAAGAATATAGAGGGTTGACGTCTCTACAAAAGCTTTCTAACCAATTTTTTGAGCCAGCTTCTTGATAGCGAGCTGCCTTCCATGTTCTGCTCGATGCATCAGTTGCACAAGAACTTTGGCAACACTTCTGCACCAGGTGTGCGAATGTTACATTTTTATCCATCGAGCACATAACAGTTGTAAAGGTGCGGATAAAACCCAGAACGGTGGAGTACGGATGCTGACACTTAACACTGGGATTTATTGATCACCTTTGATTTTTAGTGAGATAAAAAATAAGGGTGTGGGCCGACAGACTTTCAAAGATACGGAGCCAATTGCAGAGTTAGTATTATAAATAACATTGTGTTATAAGTTCAACATATCCTTCGGAATAGATTTTATCGGCTGAGGCGGTCTGTTTTACGCATATTATAATTTTCAGCACTTTTTCTTCACAGACGTTACCATGTAGACATACTTATAAGGACAAATGAAATGAAACAAAGAAACGATTGAGAAATTGCTTGTTTACTATACCGAGAATGTCACCCAAAAACCAACAAACTTCAGTATTCACAAAAAAATTCGTTTCACTTCGCTATTGCGTGTGCAAGAGATGATTTCTGGATCGTGACTATGTTCTGCTTTTCATTAAATTCATTAACTAATCCAGTACAGGTGGCTTACGAGCAAGCTGGATATCACTTTTTGGGACAAAAAGCAAAGGGAATATCGTTTTTGTGGCTGAAAAAACACATTTTAGGTCACGTTTTTTGATCGACGTCTCGTTTTTTCGATTACGTTTATGGTTTAGGGTCAAAGGGGACTTTGTGAAATTTTGGGGAGGTAGGGGACTTCGTTTTTTGCATTTCCGGAAAGCCACCTTGTGCCGAGCGCTGAAGTAATCTGTCGAAGTATGGCAAGTGTACGGTAATAGATGGACCACATCATAACAAAAACAACAACTGTAGGGGCATCAGAACCATATCCAGATTCAGCCCCTTTGTCTAGTTGGATGAAAGTGTCTTTTCCTTTAACAGCGATTTACCTAGTTGGTCCTCTTCAACTTCATGGAATCAAAAAATGCCAAAAAGAGATAGTTTCCACTGATTTTCTTGAAATAGTTATAAACAGGAACATGCTGACTTTTTCACGGTATGATAGAGTCTGTGTGAATTTAGACTATTGAAAACTTGTGGATAAATCCATTTTCGGTACTTATAGTGTGTAATGTTATATTCATCTATAGCTTATAGTGTAATGCTATGTTCATATGTGTCGTGGAATCATATTGCACCGTATCTCACAGTACGGCAAAAGGTGTGTCCAGTTCTATACACCTTTTTCACTTGACGCTGAGTTGTTCTTCCCAGAAAACTGATAATTTCTAACAGTGCATGAATTTACTAAACTCTGGAATTTTCTGCCAAGGTTAGCGGTGTATAGTGCTGTCAATCACCTGTTTTTCCTCTGTCATTTCTCGGAATTAATGTTGGAAAAGCTAATAGAAATCCATTTGCCATTAATCGGTTTTACGGCGGTGAGCGTATGAGTCAAATGGATGTGAACACTGAGAGCAGCTGCTGTCCATCGCATTCGTTTTTTTCCTCGTAGCCATCGGCCCACGGAACCTCAGTGAAAGATCGAATTGTGGGGGAAGGGGGTGAATTTTTGATGATAATAATTACTATGGCTGTTTACGGATGCGCTATTTCGTTAGAGAAGCCTGGATACTGTAGATCATACGATATTGGTAAATGCAAACTATTCCTTTCGAAAAAGCTCCAGTTCCTTTTTATTTGTACATATGGTAACTTGTTCTCATACATATGGTAACTTCTCGCTATGCAACACTCACCAATTCTTTATTTCAGTGACTTCCCCAAAAATTCTCAGCAATCTAAAAGAAGTCGATTACCCTAAATTTTTGAAAAAAATCCATTTTTAATGAACAGAAACGTTAGTTCAAGCCTTCTAGCACATGAAAACTGCATATCACTGTAAATAACATGATTTCATTGACAAGCTGAGCGCAGACTACACAGCGCAGATTTTTAGGCTTCGCAAATAAAAGTATATGATTGAGAAAACAGCCATTCGAGACGCTTTCCATAGCAGCGCGTCTCTGATTGGTCAACGCTGGTTGCGATTGGTCAGATTTTGTTGGCGGAGCAAGGACGACTGAACTGTTTCCGTAAGCATGCTCGTTTACTTTTGTAGCATACTTTAATGCAAAATTGTATATTTTTTCTCCGACAACGTCCTTTGCAAAAACGCGTCGCGTAATCACCGCGCTTTCCACTCGAACTGCAGAACTGCAATGATTAACGTTGTCAAAGAGCAAATCAATTATTTCGCCTAAATACTTACATGCCACCATTTTCTATATTTAGGTTCCCGTCACGAATCCCGACGATGTCAATTCGACGCGTACAACACAATCCGACGCAGTTCAATCTACACATCCAATCAAGCCGATAGCTGTGGACACATCCTTTGAACCGCATCGGGTTGGTAGCCCTGGAAGTAGAAACAGCCCCGCTCACAGTCTCCCAAAGACTCCACCACCAAAGACAACCATCGGAGAGTTACTAGTCAAGGATCAACAGCCTCTGCCAGCTCCACCAGCTAGTCGCTGTCCAGTGATTCCGATCCAGCATCATGTACATAAGATGGAGCCGAGACGGTTACCGAGTCCTGAGGATGAAGGAGAGGAATTAGAAAGGAAGCTGGCTGCTCAGAGATCAAAAAAGCACTATGCACAGACGCCAAGCCCAAATTCTGCAGTGGTTTTCTCAAATTCGGATAGTTCAGTTACTGCCGAGCCCAGTGTAAACTATGCCGAGTCAGAACGGGCAAATTCCAAGCCCTCAGCCGAATCTGTGACCGAACAACCACAGCAGAATAACCTCTTCACACCTAACAATGTGGTCGAAACCCAAGCCGAGATACATGCTGACCATACAGACCAAAAATCCTTCAAAAAATCTCCCTCACCTTTAAATTCACAATCCCCCGCACATCCATCAGTATCATCTCCTCCGCCGCCACCACCTCCGCCTCCACAGCACGTCAAAAACTTCTCCAGAGAAGGATCTGTAGAAAAGCCTAGCAGTCTAAAAAGCGCATTGGATCCTGATGACCTTCGGCATTTGATCCTAGAGGAGTTGAAGAAAAATAAGACCAACGTGGAGGAGATGATTGTGTTGAGGGGAATGAAGCAGGGTAGCAGCGAGAAGTCATTTTCACCATCGAGGGAGCTTTTGGAGATGATTCAGCGAGAAAATGGGTAAGCTTTACCATGTTTGCAAATTCGTCGACTTTCTTGTGTTTTTCTTAGAAACTACACATTTTAGCGAAACAAAACAAAGTATCAGTCATAGACTGGAATAGCCTTCGAATTTGCAAGATGGGACACTTTAGACAACTCTCTGAGAGATCGTAATTTAGACTATTTTAAGAGAAAATACTCCCTTTCCTGAAAACAAAGTATTTTCTTTATGCGTTACAGACTTTTTGCTTATTCTCCTAAATCACAAATTGAGTATATGCATCAGGTAAGCTAGAAGATAACTTAAATATCGTCCCGCTGCTTAAAACTCTCAAAAAACTTATTCATGATGTTTCGCTCTTTCGAAAGACATAAAGCAAAAATTATCAGATAATGGCGTATACAGGGTGTCCCAAAAAAATGTTTCGAACGTTTGATCGTTAATATCTCTCTTCCCAAGAAGTCTTTTGCCTTGCTTTAAGGACCGTTTTGTAGAGCTGGCTTCAACTTAGATTTGCATTATAGAATGAATTACCCATCTCTCTTCATTACTGTAGGATTACGGTAGAAACTTGAAAGAGGATTTTAAGCAATGAAAGGCCATATTTTGCCTCAGAAAAGAAACAAAACAGCCTGAAAGCTTCTACACTAGGCTAATTAGAGTTGCTGATTATAAATGTAAAGTTTCCGACTTATTACGATGCTTCATTGAAGAGTTATGCCAGGTAAGAGGTAGCGGCCATTTTTTCAATGTTCCTAAAAAGTGCGATTACACCGTTTAGAAAACTTCGTAACCTTGTGAACAGTTGAGTATTGAACTCAGCGTCCATAAAAACCCTATTACACAAGTTTTCACAATTATTTGAAAAATTTTGAAGGCAGCTTTTTTCCACATTGACACCACATGTTTCAAGTTTCTACCGTAATCCTACAGTAATGAAGAGAGGTGGGTGATTCGTTCTATAATGCAAATCTAAGTTGAAGCCAGCTCTACGAAAGGGTCTCTGAAGCAAGGCAAAAGACTTCTTGGGAAGAGAGATATTAACGATCAAACGTTCGAAACATTTTTTTTGCGACACCCTGTATTTCGGAAGAATCTTTTTTGTTTATAAAGAAATGGCCAAAGTGAATAGGACGCTAACTTTTTCATAATTTTTGCAAAGAGAATTGCAAACACCGAAGAACGCAAGAACACCTGTAAAAAATTTTTTTGAAAATTTGTGCCTCAAATAGCCACTTTACATATCAAATCAAATAGCTTGAGGCCCACTTTTGCCGGTAATTTGAGAAATGTTCCGCATTTGAAACTAGGAAAAACTACTCCTGTAGAACTCGATCTCTTTCCTATTTATCGAATAGTCAACGTTTGACATTGCCAATCTTTGCTATACTCGAAGTAAATTTTTACAGATGTGGTTTTTTGTAGGTTTGCTAAGCTAGCTGAATTCTGCTTCCATACCTACAAACAGTAAAAGCCCGTGATTTTTTAAATTAAACATTCTTACAAGAAAAACATTTTTAGTTGAAGTGGCCTTTCCACATGACACCTAAAATACTTTGTAGAGCATTGAACATGGTTTCCAAAATTGTCTTCCTTTTCTGTCAGCTCTCCGAGAGAGGATATGGGTATAAAGTCTAAATTTGTCAAGCCTTAGGTGGCATCACATTAACGAGAAAACGTACAAAAACACTTATCAGGGTTTTCACTGGCTGTGTTCCCTTCCTTGTAGTTAACATACTTGATACATAATTACCAACTTCTGATTGTTTTTGTACAGTTTTTGCAAATATTGTGCCACTCATAACAATACAAATTTATCTTTTGAACACTCACAGCTCATTAGGAGAGTTGTTCAGCAGAAAAGAAAGCGGCTTTGGAATCAGGGTTCAAAGAGCATCTGGTGATGTAGGTGTCATATGGAAAGGGCACTTCAACTAAAAAAAATTTCCCTTTTCAGTAACATTTACCTTAATTTTTTGTGCCCAATCATTGTGAGAAGAAAACCATTTTCTAGCCAACCCAGGGCAATTAAACTCTTAGGTCATAAAAGTTCGCATAATTAAGGTGCCTCCACAGGTCAGGACATCTCTTCAGGCAAATTACGCGATGTGTTGCTATGCAGTTCTCTCAGCAAATATAAAGTGCCAATGATGCCAGCATTTTTCATTTGCGCCAGAAAATTTTTGTGTATCATGCTCTACTATATTTTGCTATCTGCTACGTTATTCTTTTCTTCATTTTCTGATATGAGAGAAAATATTTCAGTGTTCGTACTCCGCCTCCGGTACCTCCACCGAAGCCACTAAGTCGACCACAATCTCCAGCTATTACTAAAGTACGTTTTTTTTTCAGTTGTAGAGCTAGTGGAAAATTGTCCTTTGATTCCAGAAATTTTTCCATTCCACTAAAGAAATTATTTTTCCTGAATAATGCAAAAATTTCATTTTCCCAATTGCCTTTCCGCATAACAAAGCCTTTTCTACTAGTACTAATGCAAACGAATTCTACAAAATTCTCTGGGGAACGTCATCCTTGCCCGTTTTTCATTTCCCCCGATAGGAGGAGCATAATGCTAGTAATTATCGGAACCCAACCACAGGGTAGTGCAAAGTGCTTCTTAGCGGATATCCTTGGTTCTTGCAAGGATTCGCTTAGTGTTCATTCATCTTGACCCAGATACGGCTCTTGAAATAGTTCATAAGGGAGGGGGGAGGGGGGTAAAAGATAAAACCGCTGTTGGCTTGTATTCAACTCAATCTACTTACTTGTATTTGAGATGGATGTTCGACACTTCAATTTTTTTGTTTGGCTTCTCCTTTCTGCGTGCTTCATTTTTTCGCCAAACAACTTCTTGTCAATATTTTGTCTTGTTGAAATAACAAAAAATATAGCCTCAGGTTTCTCATTTGAAAAATAATTAGGAGGCTTTGAGTAAACTACTGCACAAGCTCAAATCATGCATTTTCGGCTGCAAAATACAACTATAAACTCGTGCCCATACCGTATCCTCTATCGTACCCACAAGAACGCTGATTGGTTCGCTCGCAAACACCTCTGCTTATGATTTTACGCTTCATTTCAGCTGTCGCGATTGGACAAATCATGCACTTTTTGTACAGCTGTGCATGTTTCTTTGACAAATTCACAACAAGGCCGACTTTTCGATTATGCCGTTGCGGACCAGAGCCGTTTTCCCTTTTCAAGCTCACGACCCACCCGTGGGTCGTATTGTCCGAAATGATAGTTTTTTGGAAAGATTTCAAAAATGTCTCTGAGAATTTTCCCGCAAGGGTCATCGAAGGCGCTTATTATCAACAGAGCTTCAGGAATCTTACGGCCCACCGGTGGGTCATATTGTCGTGAATGTGTTAAAGCTCTCTCATGCTCGAATTTTTCCCCTCTCTAGACTCCCCATTGATCTATTTTGTACTAAAGCCATCTTTCAGCAATTCCACTTTACTGAACATCGCCCAGCCATAGCAGCCATATAATTAGTTTCTAAAACCCACAGCCAGGCGGCTGTCAGAGGCGATTCATCTTCAATGCCACAACGACACATCTGGCTTCATTCGCCTCTCTTCAGCATAGTACTATAGTGTCGCCGCCCTTGATTTCTTCACTTCCTTACGCTTCAAGTGCTCCTGTTTAAGCTGGCTTGGTCATTCCTTCTCCCCTTCCTTATCCCCTTCCCGAGATCATAAGAATATTATATTAGTGAGGCAATCATCGTCACAAAAGTTCCAAGAAAATAGATTTTCTGGAAATTCTCGTAAACAGTACTTTTTCAAAGTCTTGAAACATTAACTTTTCGCCAGTGATTCATGGTAATTTTATTACAAACTCTTGAAGTAGAAGTCTCTTTTCTTTTTTGAAGTATTCATCCACACACCCATTCCTTTCATGTTTCCGTTTGAAAGTAAAAAAAAATGACAATCCTGGAACATGGCACTGAGTATAGTACAGAAGAGCGAACAAGGAATGCGACAGTGGCTGCAAAACGCTTAGCAACTCTTAGTTCCGCCCATTCATGCAACGCCTCACTATATCGTGGGGGGCAGGCGTTATGGAGCAAAGCAGCGCCGCATTCCCCTGCGGTATATCCTGAGGGCCAATTGCGTTGCGTCGCCTTTAATTGCAGCCGCAGGAGTACGCCGCTGACAACGAACTGAGCCATTCCATATTGCTACGCCTTGAGAAGATGTCCAAAATGCATGAATGCATTTTAAAATAGAAAAATAGATGGCGGATGCAAAGGCTGAATCCCAGATGAGAATAAAAGACTGATTTCAACTGTTACACGAGAATCAGTAGAGAAAAGAGACAGAAAATTTTCGTTACTGACTTTCCAAGCTTTTACTTTCTCTTGGATGCTACTTTCAAACACTTCTTCCTCAGAATCTATTTTTTCAAAATTCGTTTAACTTCCGCATTTTGGTCTCTCTACAGAAGAAGAATTTCGAGAATGACTCGATCCGCTGGGTATCGCTAGCTCCCCTGTGGGTGCAATTAGAAGCGACACAACGCAAAGGGTCCTCAGGATATACCGCAGGCGAATGCGGCGTAGGCTTTGCTCCATAACGCCACGCCGCCCTATATCGTGCTAGGACCGTTTGACTATTACCTCGACCTCCGTTTTTGCCGCTTGATAAGCGGGAGCAGATCCTGTTTTTTGAGCGGAAGTTCTAAGCTGCTGCCGTTTACATTTTGTACGTAATACTGCATTTCCCAAATTTGACGAACATAGTGTCGCTGCGGTGCCAACAATATTTGCGCGGAGAAAATTGCTGTATGCCGATAACTTCGGCGCAGGAACTGGCCACAGAGCACACTTGTTATAAGTGCGCACACTACCATTTTTTACGCTAAGTGCCTTCTGCGACGCAAGAACACTAGTTTACTTGTAGTACGAAATTGGCTCTATAAGAAATTCCTGTCTCTGGCTATGACTATTTTTATAGTATGATTATGGGATTAAGATGCAGAGAAGTGAAAAAAATCATGTTTTTCAAAGCTAGGATGATAATCACCTCGCGTTCAACGCTTATCGACTCACTTTGAATAATTTATTTCAGCGATTTTTAGGTCTCTCTCCAAACACTAAGACGATAATAAGTGCATCACTAATAAATGACTATTCGTAGTGGATTATTAGCGTGTGTGCACTTGCACTATTAGCTCATTATCTGCTAACGAAAGTGCAGTGGTGAAACATGATACATGCAAAAAACGCTACTAATCATATGCAAAGGCTATATCCAGCCTGCCTTCGTGCGAAAACGCTACAAATGTTGAGAAACGCACTTTTTTTTGCTTTGCTATTTGAAGCTCCATGTTCCTTGACTACTGACTGCTATGTCACTCTTTGTTTCAGGACTCAACGGAGTACCGTTAGGTTAAAAATTAGATCCCTAGTAAAATATTCTTGTATGAACGCTTTGCATCATCACAAGGACTGGCTGAAGTACAACTGCGTAGAAGAATTACTGTAAAAAAAAGTTTTTGTGACGAATTACAAACACTGAAATTGTCTTATTTTCATCAAGTTTCTGGAAAGTTTGCTTTCAAAAATTAAAGATTGAGAGGTAATTCTGGTGGGCATTAAGCACACGCCCTGCTTGATCCGCTTGATCCGCTTCATCCGCTTCATCCATTTCAATTGGTCAAATTAGTGAACTGAGCAATGGCGAACTGAATAAAGTGCAAGTGGGTCAAATAAAGTTTGACCAATATGTGGATGAAATGAAACAAGCGGGTCAAGTGGGTCAAGAATGGCGCATGCCTAAAGTCAAATTCATTCACGAAAATTGACTTCTTTGTCCAAATGTGAGGAGATCCAATAACTTTTTGAAGAGTTTCATTCTGCGGCCATGCGCTGAACGCATTCTGCTTCGTGAGAGGATAGCGAACACGTGCAGGCCTTTTACAATAACTTTGTGAAGGCTAACAGATTACCAAGTCAACCCTTTATACTCCCAGATACCCCCTGTAACATTTACCCAGCGGATAGAGGGCTTACTTGGCCCAGGTGAGGGATCGAACTCTGGCGGCGCCTCGTACCACTGCGCCACTCGTCCCCAATTGCAAAATTTTTCAGCTTTTTTTCCAAGTTAGCTTTACATATCAAAATTTTCTCTGTATCCATTACAACATGAAAAAAGTCTAATGACCCGTGATACTTCTCTGGGAAGCCCCCAAAGGCGCCTAAAAAAGCCCAAAAAGCCCAAAAGCACCAGAAAGAGCCGGAAAGTCTGGATTGCGATTATCTGCATTGGGGGGGGGAGGGTGGGTTTCCCAGGAACGGTTACGAGTGGTTTATTTTTTCTAAGGACGCATCATCATCTATCCAGGATTTTCTTGATCTCGCATCCACATCTATCCTTCAATCAAACGGGATTGGCGGCTGGAAAGCGGGGCTTCCAGGCTTAATCAAGACTAGGGGATGACCAAAGAGCATGCTCGCGAAGGAGACGCAGAGTGCGTCGCGGGTGCGAGCGGTCGCCTTCCAGCCGCCAATCCTGTTGTATCAAAAGCTGTTTCATTCTCGTACATCTTTTACGCTTGTTTTCTCAAATAATTCATGATGAAGTTTGATAAGTGAACATTATTTCTTGAACTGTGTACTTTTACATTTTACATAAAAATCAGATCCACATCAAATTTTGAAACTCTCAGCTATTTAGATTGTTCATCTAGTCATCTCAATGGACACAAATTGATTTATTTGCAATTTGCCAAACATCAAATATATTTGGATAAAATAGCTAAAGTGCTAGAAAAATTGTCCGCAACGCTGTGTGAGGAATTTCTCGCATTTGCTAGATTGGAATTCTCTTAGCGGTGACGAAATAGCATCGATCTAAGCTTATCCTCCCTTCACTTTTGCTTTCAGTAGACTCTTTCTCTTTGCTTTTTATCACTCCTCCAGCCACATCCTTTTATGACTACTCAAACAATATAAAAATCTTCGCAATTCAAACAAAAGAGCTGCGATTTGCTGAAAGCAGTTTTTGCAAACGTAGAGGCGAGAATAAAGTGCCTCTTGCCCTTTCATTTTGTCCTTTTTTATCCTAGTCCTAGAATGATTGATCACTCCTCGAAAAATTGATGTTGCACCTTTCTACGCCTTTTCACCTATATATCTATTGCTGGTAAAAAAGCTTGCTGGTTATATCCCAGCAAATTTCCATGGATACCAAACCTGCCATATCTCTTACGTTTGTTTGAATAGAGCACTTACACTGCGAATAGGCTTGACTGCAGGACAGCTGGTACTTACTGCTCAAATATGCTAACTTGTACCAGATGTGCGTGCAATCTTTCGATGGCGTAACCTTCTGCCAAATTTTGCCTTTCCAGTTGTTCGAGTAGTAAGGGACGTTATCAATTCAAAATTAGAATATTGAATTGGCTATTATTTGTTTTTGTTCCTTGCTTGTTGCTATATAAAATAAAATGTTGATCATTGGCAGTAAACTGCACTTGCGCGGACATGTAGCACAAACGCTGCACCTTTATAAGCTCGTTCTGTGCTGCTTGTCCCCGCAGTAGAGGCTTGTGGAACCATTTTGCTAGTTAATTTTGAAGCAGAGTCGTCTGTCTTATGCCTGAGCACTGCTTTGATTACATTAAATGATTTATTCATGTGATTCAACATACTTGTCCTCACTAAGAAAAGATATCTGACCTTACCTCGATTCTGGGTTCCCTCAAATTTCCTAAAGGAAAAAAATTATTGGTATTTTTTTCAGAAATTCTCATTGGATTCAACGTCATCTGGTGATCAGAACATGTTTAGCGAAAGGCAAAACAAGCCCAATCCTCCACTTCAGGTATGGCGAATCCACTTACTCACTTATGAGCCTGTTTGCCTAACTTATATAACACATTCAGTTTGCTCATAAGCAATCATCTTCTGTCGATGGCGAGTTGTCGATGATATTCGATCGACGAAACAAAATTAATGAAGGTCAGTTTTTAACGCCAAAAGAAACATTTTTGTGGCAGTCAAATCATAGTCACATACCCACATTTTATTAATTACTGGACAGTTATCGAGTCTAGAACATTTTTCGGGGTTTAGAAAATCCCCACACTTACAAAGTTCATTCATTGTCCTAATAAGGAGAATGTATTGAAGAGCCTCTTGATCCAAATTTGATAAATATTGAAACTGGGAACATTTGCAGTACTTTCGCCGTGGTAAATTGTTCAAAAGGGGCAATGGTGCATATAAAGCTATGGAGAATATATAAAGTACTAAAAACAAATTTGTAATTTTCGTTTCTTTCCTAACATTAAACGGAACCAGGCAAAGATCACTACCTTCCCCAGAAGTCATCGGTAGTGAGGAAAGATCTATACCATAAACAAATAGAAAATCAAACTAACCTCAACTATACCGTTCTTAGCTCTAAATGGGATATTCTGAAAAATACTATTTCTATAAATAGTACTATAAAGGAAAGAAATGTAAGCCTATGATTCAAAAAAACCATAATTAAATAAAAATAATAATGAAAATAAAAACCTCCAAAAAATCTTGCTGATCTCGATTTTAGCAGACCTAGTATAATTACGAGTTTTAGTAACATTTTGGCAAATTTTCTAAAATCACTTGCTCTTCATGAAGCTTCTCCGAAAGCTGCGATTTGGACAATTTTGTGCATGGTAGAGAAGAATGGTTTGAGCTGATGCCGTCTGCAAAAGTTGGTAGCTCTCATAAAAAAAAGAAACTGTCAACCTCGATTATTATAAATTTAACCTTAGGCAAAGTAATAGAAATAATAAAATCAAGTGTGAATAGTCCCACCTTTCGCTTTTGGATATAAGCTCTCACTGTTTCTACCAGTGGCGTATCCAGGATTTCCGCTCGGGGGGGGGGGGGCGCGACAAAAATTTTTTTCAAATGACGGTGCGTGGCGTTAGCCACGCAGTCCGAAAAAATTTTAGGGGTGCTTTTCAAAATTTTTGCGGGTCCCCGACCCCTAAAATCTGGAATAAGTGGGCGTGGCGTCAGCCACGCCCCCGAAAAAATTTTTTTACAAGGCTAATTTGAATTTTTAAAAATCTTTAAAAATTATTTTAATTATTTACAAGTATGGACAAGTCACTTGCATATTTTTATAACCCATAAAAGTAACTTTCAAAAATGGCGACCCATTCTCGGGGGGGGGGGGGGGCGCCCCCCCCCCCCCGACCCCCCCCTCGGTACGCCACTGGTTTCTACAGATATTTTCGTAAATGATCTTAAAAAAATGGCTTCTAGCTTTACGAATGATGGTGGCAACTTCAGAAAAGACTAAAATTTTAAGTCGATTCCTAGCGGGGCTGAATCCCTGCCTAGAGACGACGCCATTGAAGCAGTGGTGCAAATGAACCAAGAAAAACCATTTCCCTTTATTTAGTTTGAAAACAATCTTTTCCCTTTTTGAATATCGTTATGGAAACGGCATAATCGCTATCCATAGGAGGGTAATGTGCTGAAGCCAGTGCACCCGGCTAATGCTCAACGTGTAGCGTTTACAGCTCTCCGGGTGTATGTGTGTTTTAGGGCTTTATCCTCATTAGTGGCGATTTCTGCCTACACAGAATGTTATCCGGGTCATTCACATGGGTACGCGCATCTCTAGCTTTCATTTCATTGATGAACTTGACCTTACTACTCTCCGAAAATTTTCAAAATTTATTGGTATCTATCATTTTCATTCAAACATAGATTCTCAGATTTTTCAAATTTCTTGTTTTTTTTTATCGTAGTAGATGATTAGTAGTGCCGGAACCGATGCATTTGACTATCCTTCTTAGTGAGGTTGGCAACTAGACCTTTGATCCAAAAACGAATCTCTTCCTTAATGTGGAAAACTTTACAAGTTTGCTATTCGAAGGTTGGGATTACTTCTTATGACTGGACCGCAATCTAACTGACAAAGCATAACTTCTTCTATCTGTTCCTCATGTAATTCTAATGCAGAACAAATCTTTATAAACAAAAATTACACCATAATAAGAATTTATGGTAAGATGAAAAGATAAGAGAAAAAGCAGAGATTACAAATGGGTAATCCAAATGGGTAATCTCGCAAGTATTGCCATTTTTTCAAGTTCCAGTAATCTAACTAATGCACTAGATGATGTCAGATGTACGAAATTCGTACATCTTTCACTAAAGTGCTTTTCTTTGTTGCAAAGTATCGATTTAAGTTGCAATGTGTAGGTTTTACAGCTCATCGCTTCAGTTTCGTAGCAAACAAATAAGTTTCTAGAAAAGCTTGGCGCTGGGTTATTTCTTTCAAAGAATTGCGTGTGTAGCTTTTTTCAATGCCCACAGTTCGCTATCCATAGAAAATGCAATCTGTTCTTGTTTTGCTTTTTCTTTTCAAATCTGTATTGTAACACAAGACGTAAAGCTTCGTTTTTAAATTTGAGTTTCATAGGATATTTTAGTGTTGGTGGAGATTTTTAGCACAATTTCATATTTAAAAATGCTCACTTACGGTAGCTCTAAAGTAAAGCAAGGTTTAGCAAGCAGGATTTCTATAAAATGAATCATCCCTTGGTGTTTCGGGATTCTATGGTTTACCTCTTGGTCCCCTGTAGCACTGTATTGTTCCACTAAAGGGGAAGGACACCTTATTTTTTGAATATTCGTTGTGATTTTTCATTATTATAAAAATAACAGGAGGTGTTCTGTAACCAAACTGTTTTTATATAATGAATGTCGTACATAGATCAGATATATGGGATTTTTAAGAAAATGAGCTTTCATATCATCTAGGTCATGTCTTCATTCGACAGAAAGAAGTAGAAAAAATTTGTTACCACTTCCTTAAGTGGTTTTATTTCTTGTACAAATCAGCGCTCTTGTATACGTACCTATAAATTACGGCTCAATCCTGAAGGTCCCCTATGACTCCTCCTTTTTCGAAAAGGAATTTCCATTTGACCGATGGCACCCGTCCCATGCAGGTTTTGCCTGTTTCATGTCTATGCAGATCGGTTTTTTACAACTTTTTATTGGTGGAGGAAACTCGATTTTGAGTTGGTAAAACCTATAATCTCGAACCGGTCTTGCATACAATTCTTTTGCTGATCAAGTAATTACCATAACGTTTGATTAATTTTACTAACTAATTACGAAAAAAGCTCATTTGAGTTAGAGACTACTCGTTGTGTTTGAAACTCACAAAGCTATACATCCGAATACACCGAGTCGAACGCGTTTCTTCAGACAGATGCTCCGATAGATTTCACCTTTATAGTCCAGGATTAGTCACTCGACCGCAATCTCTTCGTCTGACATTTACGCTCTGCGTTCTCTTTGCCATTTGCGCATTCTCATCACATTATCGTCAGATCTCTTCCCGGGTGAGGGTTATTCTTACACCTCTCATATCTGTTGTCACCCGCCACATCCCGTACAATTTATTGTACGACCTGTTACCATGGTTACTCACGAGCAAGGTAGTTTTTCTTTTGATTTTCGGGGTTTGATTTTTTGGGGAGGAGAGGAGGATGACCATTTGATTAGTTGAAAAAGTATCACCAGGTTACTTTACTATTTTCGCCAACCATAATTTCAAATTTTAATATCCGCCAACTCTTTTGCCAATCATTTGTCTTTGTTTGGACGAATAAAATCAGTGATCCTGTAAAAAGTTAAGCGAAAAAATGAATGAATAAGCGTAAGCTACTAAATAATTCTGATATGGATATAAACAATGCGTTTCTCCTTCTATCATATATTTTATGTAATAAAAGCTAATATTTTTGCTTACATACTAACGCGTCGCTTGATTTTTAACCATCAAAAGTTTGTTTTGAAAATCCAATACTGAAAATTGATAGTCAAGTACCAAGATTGAAATTTCTAGAGGGTTTATTTCTGGAGAGAATAGTCTCACAAAAGCTGGCCCAGGTTTACCATATCTCTACATTTATTTAAAATCCACCCATTAACTATTTATTTGTTGATTCAATGGACGCAAATGTCTTCTGAAACAAAAGAAGGAACACAGAATCAGTCTACGAACAGCAGAAACTATCGAGAAACCTTTTCTTTTCAAAATTTCATAAAGATGCAGTAAAACAGCAAATTTTTGCGAAATTCACTTGAGAGACGGACATTTTCTCGCAAAATTCTTTTCAGAGTTTTTTGAAGTTAATGAGTCAGATTTTCTAAAAAGTCGTTTTCGAGAAAGCCTTTACTTGGCGAACAAATTTTTTCAAGTCAATGCAAGAATCCACATTCTTTATAGCATTAACTGATCTTCATCGAATTGCTTTTTTGTCTCTTCGTTCTCGACTAAAAACTTTTTCAATTTTTTTAGCAACGTTTTGAATTCAATTAGTTCTGATTTGAAAAATCTTGAAAGTCGGGCTTAGTTTTACCCAATATATGCGGAAAGTATTAGATCGCAACATAAGTTCTGTTAGACTCAGAGGAAAAAACGTTCATAAATTCCTCAAAAAATTTTTTGTCAACTCCAAAATTGGATGGTTGTATCTTTTTAAAATTTACATGTCATCTGTGAAAATCAAATTTTTGAATTTTCTAAAATTTTTCTGTTAATTTTGGCAATTTTCAACTTTCCAATTTCCAACTGTTTGCAAGGACTTCCAAACTGCCTACATATAAGTAGTCATGACTCCAGAAATCCATAAAATTCTGAGAGCTAAAAAAAACAAGAATGAGAAAATTTTCATAAGAAGAAGAAAAATGGAGATTAAAATGCTTCGTCACAAGTTATCTTTATTTTTACTATAATCCATATCTGTAAAGGTGACTGCTCACATGTACAAAATATTAAACTTTGCTGAAGTATCTAGAGTTTTCTAGAGGAAAGTGAAAAAAGTGTCACAAAACTTATGTTACGGCCTAATTGTTTGAACATTCAAATAATTTAAAAACGAGAAAAATCGTATCTATCAATAATTATAAAAAAATTTGAAATTCGATAGATACGATTCATTTCTCCATAAATAGATCAGTCAATGGTCATCAATCAGATGATAGCGATGACTAAGACTAGTGCATCGATGACCGGCACCAACAACGATTGGTTTCAAGTTGTAAAGAAGTGAATCATTCCCCCCCCCCCTATGTCACAGTGTCCCATTTACCACGAGTTTAATGGTGTTCAAACTGTATCGGGCAGGGATTCAAAAAACACATTTCCAGGTCATCGCAGTTACTAGCGTTTTGTGCTTGTTTTGATTGTTCCCAAGATAACCAGTGCCCTTTGATCATATCAAATTGTACTATTTAGTGGATTTTTTTACCTGTCTTATCGATTACTGAAAAGCTCTCTCAAAAATACCAAACTTCGCGCTATTGTTACATGACCTGAATTTTGAAAAAAAAAGTACAAGTGCTCTCAAAAATGTTAGTTTTCGTAAACCAAATCCATGCTCTTTGAACTTGATTGTGTCCAAAATGTTGTTGAGAGCACATTTTGGCCAATATTTTGTGAAATTTGGTGATTCTAAAATATTTTCAGTGTTCGCTCAGATTTTGATCACGCTATAAAATTGTTATCTGCAATATTAAATTTCCCTTGTCATCTTCCTATTCCTTTCCGCCTCTAAGATCTTCCAGAATTTTTCTTTATTTTTTGCAGACGTTGGGTTGAATTTATTTTGGACTAAGATCAGTATAATCTGGCTTTTCTCTTCTGGCCTAATGAATCGGCCTGCTAAACAAAAAAAGAAAATGCTTTTTTTCATGCTTTAGTTAGCAGAAGAACTCACTTTTTGACTCTCCATTTTTGAAAATTTCTACTACGAAAGCACTAAGGAGAAATTCAAGCGGAGGATGAGATAATGCGCTAACTTGATCCTTTGTTATCCTGCAAGAAAGGTGTGTTTCAGGTATTTTTCCTCCTTTCCCTTTCTTTTCGTTTCAAAAAAGAGTCTTAGCCAGTTTCCCTATTTTGATAATCTTGAGAGTAAAATTACGCTATCAAAAATTTTTTATAACTGGTGAATTAGCGAGTAAAAATTGATTTTCTATGGGTAAAATCTGAACCAATTCTCAGGCGACGTTTCGTTTTCTGAGGGTTTCAAAGTTTAGGGTTTAGATCAAAGAGGACTTCGTAAAAATCCGCCAAAGTCAAGGGCGACATCGTTTTTTGCATTTTCCGGAAGCCACCTCGTACCGGGTCCTGAAGCCAAATTTTGAAAATGGACTATTATGCTTATTGAGAAAATCTAGTTTTTCTAGGGCGCTTCTTTACCCCTTTCGCAGAACTGCTTTTTCGCAGATCATATTTCCACTTGTATTTCAATGGAAACCAAAGTTTTTTCCCAAAGTTCTGATCTAATTTCCTGTACTACAACTATGCATTGGGAATTGCGCACAAACAGAATTTTCTGTCAAACGCTCCAATTCTTTCTCAACAGCTTCGTGTTCTCACATAAGTCTTCTAGTAATGACCAACGCTGAACGTCGTTAACAACGCATTTGTTGGCGGTCAAGGATAATGTGAAGTGCTGAAGCAAATGTGTTGAGATTCAGTGTACTTATTTCGAGCTAGGCGATCTTGATGTGTATTTGGTTTGGGCCGCAAGTTGACTGCTTGGAAGCCAGCATTCTTCAAAAAAAAACAAATTTTTCCGAGCGTTTCTTATCTTCCAGTTCCTTGTTTTAATTTCTTTTTTTGCAATTTTCTTTTGCTGGAAGGAATAGCGGCATGCCAATTGGCTGTGATTTTTGCGTAGAAGCCATCGTCAGCTCAGCTTTTTCGGACAAGCTTCCTCAGAAAAAATGCTTTTCTTCTTTTCTGAGATTTGCATCATTTTATGGCTTGTATTCGGTTGCAGAAAAAAAATTTTTTTTACTCGACTTCAATATTCAATAAAAGATCGGATTTACGAGTATGTTTGTGAAATAATTTCGAAAGTTTTGCTATCAAAGAAAATTCTAGTTTTACTAGTTTTTGCAACTTCACAGATTTTTTTTATTAAGGATGAATGATGGCAAATTCGTTGAGATATTTGTTTGAGTAAGTTTTGCAGTTGAAAATACTATCAATTACAAATATTGCAGTTCCAAGATATCATTTAAAAAATTTAAAACAGATACGATCAAATAATTTCCTTTATCCGCTGAGGGCACGAACCGTTATTGACAGATGACTATAATAATTTCCCCCTACCAATTTTTGCAAATTCAATCTATTTGTTCATTTATCTACTTATTTACAACCTTTATAGAATTTGAAAGGAATTTGAAATGGCAGAAAATTTTTCTGTAATCATTTCCGCAGGCAAGTGGTTCACGACCTTAATTCAAATGTCAAAGCTTCTTCATAACATAATAGAGACATGAAATTCAAAGTTGAAGCTTCATGAGAAAAGCTCGTTTTTTCCCATGAAGCTTCAACTTCAAGGAAGTAAGAGTCATACTGCCAAATTTGTAGGTTACCTTTAACCAAAGCGAAAAACTATCAGTTTTCATGCAAGAAAAGGAACAAAGGGAAAATTTCATCTTTCGTATCAACTGGGTGTCTCAAATGCGGAAATGAGCTTCTCCCCAATCTGCTTACTCGAGTAATTAATATCTGAGTGGTTGTCTTGAAATTCATTGCCTTTGCACGGGTGTCACTCCTCCCCGCACGAACATCGATTTCTATAGCCGTTCCAAGCTGAGCTCGTATAAGTACCCGTGTATCCAAGCTGTGTTTGTTCTTGGCTTTATGAAGTTGGTAAAACGGGATTTCTTAGCAACTACTGGTCTTTTTTGATTTTTTTTCAAGTTTGGATTTCGAAATGTTTTTCTTTCTTACTTTTTATTTCGCAGTCTCGAAAAATCATTCATGTAACGTTTGCGACGGATTTTTGAGTCAACCAAAATTCTTGAAAATTGCCTGTCCCTCAAAAATCCCACACAAAAAACTTTTCAAAATTAATATATGGTTATGTGTTTTTGAATCTTTCTTGCAAATGCATGCAGATCTCATTTTGAATATCAAAAAAAAAAAGAAAAGTTAAGAAATAATAGTGAAAATTGTTGTAAAAATTTCTTGTTAATTACAAAAAATCTCTTATGAGAGCCTTTGAAACTTGCTTTCCATACAATAAGAAATTATTATATACGGTGCAAAGGCAAGAAATCTGACTTTACAGTGGTCCTAGGGCAAGTCCAAATGGCACTTTTTGTTCATCCACCTCCTCCTTTCAACAGTCGAGATAAATAGTTCCTGTTTCACATTCTGAAAAACAGAACGAATGAGGTCAAATATGTATAACCAGAGCAGCTTTCTTATTCACATGTGATATATGCCCTATATATAATCTTGCAATTCGTCGGATTACTAAGGCTTTTTGTTTCTTCCTTTCAATTCTACTTGATTTCATTTCGTGCATAAACGACGGAAATAGGCAAGTGGATACGGGTAAATTAGCCGACTTGTTACAATTTTTAATGCCTGTTGTTAATCAATATTCGAACCGTTTGGAAAACTCACAATCAGTAATCAAGTGAATTTAGCATCTGACTGCCTTATTTTGAGAAAACAGGATCATATAATGGCTTGATGCCAGTTTTTTTACTCTGTTAGAAACAGCAATTCAGTATACTTCGAAAACACAGGCGCTTCCCAAATCGCTACAATTTTTCTTTTACTGATTATCATCGTTGTTATTACTATCATTATAATTATATTGTGTGACCTATTAAGTAAAAAATGTCACTAAAATTATTATTATTAGTCTAAAAAAATGTCACAAAAATTATTATCATTAATAATGATATTTTTATTATTTCATTTATTCTTATCATTAAATTGGATCCGAAAGTTCTGTCGTTTCATTTTCAAAAATCTGTAACTTTGCGCTATATCAACGGATTTGTTTGACTACAATTTTATCAGAAAGAATCAGTCTTTCGCTTTCAAATGCTGTTTCGTGGAGCTTCTGATTCACACTGGATGCGGAGATAAAGTGGAAAACTAAGACCTATAAGCTTTGAGCATTTTAAGTTGGGTCACCAAAAATCTGGAGCGCTACAGAAAAATCTGAAATCTTCAGTACATATGTTTTTTGGCCTACTTTTTGTAACAGTGAGGAGTGCATGCTGTTTGGACGTCTCTGTGGGAAGTTATGATTTTTGAGATAATTGGCAAATGGCAAATGGCAATCAATTTTGACGTTTTCCATAGTAAACTCAAAATTTATAACTTTTCACAGAGACGTCGAAACAGTACAAACTCTTCACAGTTGCCAAGGGTAGGCCAAAAAACATATGTACCGACGATTTCAGATTTTTCTGCAGCGTATCAGATTTTTGGTGACTCAACTCAAAATGGTCAAAGCTTATACGGTCTTAGTTTTCCATTTTTATCTCCTCATCCAATGTGAAACAGAAGCTCCACGAAACAGCGTTTGAAAGCAAAAGACTAATTCTTTCTGATAAAATTGTAGGCAAAGAAACGTTGACCCAGCGCAAAGTTACAAATTTTTGAAAATGAAACGACAGAACTTTCGGACCCACCTAATATTATTACCTAATATATCACCGCTATTATTATCATTGCCTGATTTTGTTGCTACTTTGCCTGCCAGTATCGCCATCTTCAACATTATCATCCTACTGCTACTACAATATTATTGAATATTTTATTTTATTCCTTTGTTCATTTCTACCATCTCTGTTAACGACAATGGTCCTTCGCTTTTGGTTCAAAGAAAATATGCTGAATTTTGCGCAGACTTCAGGTTCACGGGATCATTTAGCTTCCAAACAAAATCCGTGTTGATTTCTTTTGTGACTAACATTGTCAAATCATTTCAAGCTATGACCTCAACAAATCCTCAGATTTTGCGGAGACAAGTCTTGATTGATTCCCTAATGATCTCGATGCGACACTCGACCATATGTCGTCCGGGGGGAAGCGATCACATTTCGGGTCCATCAAAGATTAACTACGGGCTTGGAGGCAGCATGACAGCTATAAGATTTATATGTTCTTCCAGCTCTTGGAGTTAAAGATGGTGCATGTCTCGAAATCTGTGGAATTTTCTGTTTTTAAACAACTGTTTCCAGCAAAATTTTTGAAACAAAAATATGAAAATTATTTTAAGGATCCGAGAGACGACCAAGAAATTTCCATGCAAGTCTAGCACGATGGACGAACCCTTAAATATAATAATTCGGTTGCATGGTAGTTTTTTGATTTATTATTCAGTAGGTACCAATATGTCTGCAATTAAATAAGTCTAAATTTTCAAACCTATAAATTGTTTCACTGTATAGTAAATAATTTTTTATTATGTTACTTTTTTATCTTTTTACTTCCACAAATTATCAATCGTACCTTCACCGGAGTCAAAGATGAAATGCTATTCCACAACAACATTTCGTGCCATAATCTTTGCTACTAAATGTCTGAATTCTTTTTCACAATTCTTATCCTCAGTGAATTATGGAGTCCTCAAACATTTAATTTGAAGATGTCTGGAGGTATTTTTCAGCAATATAACCTATTCTATTAATGAACTTGCAAGAGTCTTTGCATCACTTCAGCACAGTGACAAAATTACTTCCTTTCGAAATATTTCCTGGACTCATTGTTACCCTCAGTACCTCCACTTTTAGGCGAAACAATGCCGGAAATGATTCACAAGAAGCTCTCGCTATACGCTGAGTTCTCCGAATTTTCCAGGAAACAAATCAGATTTTTCAACGAAACTTTCAAAAAGTACGTTATTGCAAACCTTCTCCTATTTTGCATAATTACCATTTATTCTTAGGTATGATGAAGATGGTGATGGATTTATTGATTTCGACGAATTGAAAAGAATGATGGAAAAGCTTGGTGAAGCTCAGACACACATAGCTTTGAAGGAAATCATAAGGAAGGTGAGCATTTACAGAGACATTAGCTTAGACCATAGGAGTCATTACGAAAAAATTCTCAAAATCTAAGCTTTCAATGTTTTCATTCATACATCTCTCAAAGATTTTTCAACAAAATTCTTTGAACGAAAATTCACATGAATGGAGAGTCACAATGATTAAACTGCTTCCTACAGTGCCCTTCAGCTTCTGCTATTTCCTATCCTTTTGATGTAGTATTTGATATTCTTTCTTTACTTTGACTTTGTTACTGACTGAGGTTTGAGTTCCCAATCGCAATCTTCTTTATGCTTTCAGGTTGATGAGGACAAAGACAACAAAATCTCGTTACGAGAATTTTTCCTCATCTTCCGCCTGGCTGCTCAAAATCAACTCGGTTGCTCAGAGGTGAGTACTTAAGACGACATGTTTTAACTATACCTGAGCTCTTACAATTTTAAAGTTTACTGTAAAATTTCAGGTGTTCCAAACTCTAGTCGACAGTGTTGATGTAACAAAAGAAGGTGTTCTTGGTGCTGCAAGCTTTTTCCAAGCAAAGGTAAGCATAAACATCAAACACTTATCTCATTTCTTGATTACGATAGGATAGATAGGTTAGAAGGATCTTCAAAGAGGTTTTGTTTCCCTACGAAAAACCGTACCATAATTCTTAAAGTACTTCTTGTACTGAAGTTGGGTCGATACATATACGTATAGCTACCATATAAACCATGTAAACCAAATCGTAAATAAAAAACAACGCAGGTTCTATAAGCAAGTAATCCCTGCAGGCAAAATTTGCAAGAAAGGTCTATTCGGCTGTTTCGCGGAAAAATTACGGTAGACATACGGTATCCTGGTCAGCGCTAGGAATTTTTATCGCCATACCGTTCAATACTTTGTTGAGAAGAGAACAATTTTACTTTCGAAGCAGGTTCAAAAATTCTGCTTTTAAATTTTCAAAAGTTTTGAATCCCAGTTTTTCAGATCGAAGAACAAACCAAACTCTCGAAATTCGAGCAAGAAATCAAAGAAGAACAAGAAGAACGTAAACATCAAGAAGAAGAGAAGAAAGCTCGACGAGAGAAATTTCTCCAAAATAAAAGCATATTCCAGTGAATTTTGTTTGACATTTTGTTATGTCGTTTTGTAAGCATCGACTGCTTGTCCCTTTGTCTAATAATTATAATTTTGTTTATAACATTTTATTGCTGTGACTGTACATAAATTGTAAAAGGCACTTGTAAACATCAACAGTCTATTTCAAGTTTCTAAAAATGTCTCGATTTGGCCCATACATCAGAGATCCGTAAAAATGAGGTGCTAGACTAATAAGGCCAAAACTAGAATGATTATAGGAGATGTGTCAGAGACCAAATTTTGAGGGCCATTAACATAATTGACGTAAAAGTGTTGTCTTCCTGGTGCAGTTCGTTGCGGTGGTACCAGTATGTGGTTTACCGTATTGCATAGATCACCGCTGCACTTACAGTACTCTGCTTGCACGACATATGGTGGAATGGTCCTGAAAGGATACTAGCGTAGGAAGCTAACGTAGAAGCTGTACATTATAAACGAACTATTGTATATGAGACACATATAAAAAACGATTACTTACGTTTTCTCGCGCATGAATATATTTTTCATTTTTTCAAAATTTTTTAATGGTCAAGGCAAAGTTCGAATTATAGTTTTTAACTGCAAGGATAATGTGCTGGTCAAAATTATGTGCGATGCTATAAAAGAAGCCAATTTTGAATAGTAACTTTTTACCAGCTTTATATCTTCTATTTCAAAAGGGCGCAAGTCTGCCTTCAAAATGCTGAGAACGGAGAGTTAACCTCTGATTCAACTGTCTTGGCGGCTGGAAGGCGAGGCTTTGTGTCCTAGTTGAGGTCGCTCGCACCTGCGATGCAGTCTGCGTCTCTGTCGCGCGCATGCTCTCTGATCATTATCTAGTTAATTACACAAGCCCCGCTTTTCAACGGCCAAGCATGTTGAATCAACGGGTAAGTTTGTGCTGGTACAGGTCCGCCCACCGATATAGCCCCTCCCACTCACCAAATAATCTAGGAGATTGACACCCTTGACTTCGCTATATTCACAATTATGCTGGACCAAATAGAAGGAGACTACAGCCCCCTGCTGATGTGTTTGGAAAAATTATACTTACGATTTGCTTTCGTCATAGAGATTGTTTTGATTTTGGCACCATGAATCTGCTCCGCGAAAAAGCTTCACATGCTTTTTCTGGCCTACATCTATACCCATCACCATCATCAATGCCTTCCACTGACATTTTTGCAAGTTTTCTCACTTGGTGAATGGAAGTGGGCGGTGCTATCCCAGTGGACGGAGTTATCTCAACTTCTGGAGCAATCTTATGCTCGCAGCACAGGAGCCACCGCCTCCTTTATGCGTTCTATCAATATGGAAAGTTCTATCAATATCAAAAGTTTCTTGCTAATGGAGAGTTTGGAGAGCTCAGAATTTACGTTTTATAACCCATATAAGCATACTTACCGTAACAAAATGTCCTTTTTCGTGCATCCTGTTTGATCATCGACGTCTTCACTCAACACATACTGCGAACATCCATGAGCAGCTCCTTGAAATGTATCACTTACACAAAATATCAAAATTTTTCTTAACGCTTACCAAAAGGAAGCACTTCTCGACCTTTTACGTGCAACGATGTGACATTTAACGAGAAGCATGTGTCGTTACATTCGACCACAGGTACATTGAACCTTTAGTTGTGAGTAGATTCAATCGATTTATCGATTCTTCCTAGTAAAACTTACCTGTCGCATTTCTTTACATCGTTTTTGTTCCCATCTTGTATAACCCTCGGATTGATGAAGAATACTCCATAATGCTGGAAATCGTCTCAATCACATGAGCAACAACAAAACTGGAAGGATATGGGTACGGGAAAAAATTTGGAATAGATAACAAGGGTGAATACAAAACTGTTTATACTTTGTGAATATTACCCTTTTATTCTGAGACTTAGGCAGCCTTGCCTTGAAACCTTAAGGTAACCTTGCCAAGAATTTAAAATTTCCAATAAAATTCTGGAAAAACGCTTTGCTCCCTTTTCAATTCTTTGCTCTCTTCCCTTCCGCAAATTTCTTGAGCTCCCAATGGTTTCTGTACCTCACTTATCTATTTCATTAATCTCAAATCTTTTGATGATTGTAATGTATCTTATATTATCTCATACTCAGTTAAGTAGCACTAGGGTTCCAGCATTCCATCAGCATATTTGTTAAGGAGCTTGTACCCCTTGATTTAATGGCTTGGCGCCTGGAAGGCAGGACTTTTTGACCTCGTTGAGGCTAGATAGTGACAAGAGAGCACGCATGCGGGAGAGACGCAGATTGCGCAGCGTGCACGAGCGACCCTAATTAGGTCACAAAACCCCGCCTTTCAGACGCCAAGCCAGTTGAATCGAAAGTTTTATGCCTGTATCTCATGGCTATGGATGTTCATCTTTTCCCTTATTTACTTGTTTCGCCACTCTCAGAATTCGCCTGTAGCAATAAGCCATGCTGTAGAAATAAGTAGAACGACTCACTGTTTCGATATTAGCGTCTGAGCATTGATAGCAATGTTTTACTGATAGAACTGTTGCCATCCTCATAACTAAGGAGTATAGCAGAAGCCACCAATCCATCGAAGTTTACAATCTGTAAATACGCAAATCGAGTCATTTGGACAACAAAGACAGAAGCAATATGATCTCGGTGGCAGAAATATTTTTCTGAAGAAAAAGTTTACAAAATATCTCTACATGCTGTAGGCAACAATAAAAAGTTTGCAGGAAATAAAAGAAACTAAGGAATGAATTTTCTGTCATGAATACGAAAGAGACTATTTAGACTTTGCGATATTCTTTAGACCATGCGACGTCTAATTACACCAAGTTCGGAACCGTGTTGATTCTTGACTTCGTCCTTTTCTATTGATCGTGAAACAGAAAACTTTAGACAGAAATGCATAGCGAGTAAAATTTGCAACAAAGTCTATAAATGAACAGGTGATTTGAATTTGTCAATAAAAGCTTGTTCTTTAGCGAATAAGGCTCCATTAAAAGAATCAGGTGAAAGAAGAACGAAGAAAGAGTACTGACCATAAGAGGAATAGCCGAAATAGCAAAAATTACGCTTTGATAAGATCCTAAAATTTTTTTCGAATGAAAAGGTGTGGCATTAGCCACAGGTTTCGAAGATTTTTTTGAAATCCAAAATTTTGGGGATCTTCCCCCCCCCCCTCCAGACAAAATCTCAGAAACAAGACGTGACTGCCGATAATCTACATATTTTGCACTAATTTCACTGATATCTTTCGTCCATAAAAAACAAAGCAGCCTCAAAGTTTTTTTCCTAGAACCTATATAACACTAAATCCTTTTTTGGCAATACGCTTTCTGAAATTCCAAGGACTCAACAGAAAAGTAGGACTTTTTGAGAAGATTTCTCACAAGTTTCTCGTAAAAGGCATATATATAATTTATGTATCTGCTGGATTTCAAATCACAAGTAGCAAAAAATCGGTGGGGATAAATATCATCCTATAGCAATGAAAGCATTTGCAAGGAGAAAAAAGCCGATTACACGCAGGACTGAATGCGGCGAGCTATTGAGATACACATGTGGAAGTGAGCAGCAGGGGAAAACAAAAGCATGGAAGGAGACAGTGATCTCAGATTCTCGTGCTTAGGAATTTGATCCACCTAGGTGGATGTAAGAATTAGGGCGAAATATGGAAGTAGTCTACTGTAGGAAGAGCGTTCTTGTCGATTGCTTTGATGTTTTGTCTATCAAACAAGTAATGGAAACAAATTAACACATTCACGACAAGGCCGATATTTCCATTACTGCCGTTTCGGACCAGAGCCTTTCTCGCTTTGTCAAACTTACGACCCATCCGTGGGTCGTATTGTCCAAAATGGTAGTTTTTTGGAAAAAGTTCAAAACATGTCTCCGAGATTTTTCTCAAAAGGGTAAACAAAGGCGCTAGTTATCAAAAAAGGGATTATTTTTGTTTTTGGCATTACACGGAAAGGTTACGGTAGTCGTTTTGTACGAAATCAGCATAATGAATTTTCATAAAAAGTTGTGCTTTGGGGTTACTCCACGTGCTGATCACGGTATTAGTGTCCACTTTGTTTAGTATTGTCCAACAGTGGGGTTACGGTAGCAGTACGGTAAAATTCTCGTAAAAATTAAGAAACTGATATAAGAAGGTGGCATTAGAACTTGAAACTATCATTTTCATAATCAGCATGCTACAAAACCTATATATGTAAAATTCGAGCTTTCTGGGATACAATGCAAAAAAGCAATAAAATCAATAAAATCCGATAATTTTTTGGTGGGCTAAAGCCAGTCTCTTGCCCGCCCCGTATTGCTCGTGCATGTACACTTGATCTTCCAGAAACAGCATCATGCTGTGAAAAATGAGTTAAGGTCTGCGCTTTATATCTGTCTACGGTATACCTACCATAACATCGCATTACAGTATTGCAAGCATGGATCACTCTGGCTGGAGCTTCGCCTAGGTGTCCCCAATCATATGTCAGAACCCTGTAGAATTTCATAGTAAACATGCAAAGCTAGAGTTTAAGGAATATTATGACCCACCGGTGGATCGTATTGTGGCAGAACACGTACGGCCCACCAGTCACATTGTCGTGAATGTGTTAAAATTGGGTATTGATTTATATGAAAAAAAGGTTGAAACCATTCCACTAAGTACATTGGAAAATGAGTTGGAAAAAAAATTTTTTTTTGAAAAAAAGATGTGTGATTTAACATAAAGCAGAAAGCGAATGTGTGTTCAGTAGTTGAAAGGGGAAAATCGTTGATGCCATTTCACAAACTATACGATGCTTGGACCCACCCAAATAGCTACTCGTTTCGATCGTTAGAAATATGTCAAAGAAAATATGACTTTAGTTTTGTTGTTGGTTCCATAGACTAGAGAAAGGCAGTGTTGATCGAACCTCCTCAAGAATAGTTACAATATTCTGCTTCAACTTGAATTTTCTAGAATAAAATTCTGATATACGAAGGGAGTCTCATGACTAGTGAGCACTGTTTGTTTGCTACCACCTCTCTTGCTCCAGCTTTCGTCGATCTTCAGACACAATTTCCTAGAATTGAGTTCAAAGTTGATCTACATTGGAGCGGATCACTGATCATTTTCCATTACTGTAGGATCCGGTATCAACTTTGAAGAGCGCTTTTTATCTACGTAACGTGAGCCTAATTTGAAGCCAGCACTCCAGAACGGTACCTGAGGATTGACGAAAGGCATTCGAGCAAGCACACTTTTGGAACGTCTTTATATTAGGTTGGTTCATAATTAATGCACGTTTTTCCTACCTCTTCAAAACGCTAGTTTTCAATCAAAAATCGTTTTTCTCTAGAACCATCTAAACTATCGGAAAGCTCGTTTCTTCTACTTTCGAACATACACTTTCTTTTTCGGAGATCTTTGTTCAGACCGAAGTTCCAAGCCTTCAAAGGTGAGGAACTTTTACTTGAAATTTTTTCCTTTCATTCGACTCGCCTTAATTCCATGAAAAATGCTCCAATTTGTTTCAAAAAATATCTATTATAATCGCGAAGAGTGCTACAAAATGCTCATCAAGGCTAAGTTTTTTAAAGATCCTGAGTCGAGAAGCTTTGACTTAAACTTTGCTGAATGCTAGGATCACTCGGAGCTTTATAAAATGCTTATGTGAGAAGCAATTACAGAACTTTCACTTGGTTTTGGTAGAGTAGGCCAAGGACTACTAATAATAGTAAAACGGCAGAATTTTCTCGTTTTTGAAATGAGAAAAAATCGGAGGAATTCAAAAAATACAGATTTTGCCTTCTCTAAAATGCCGGAGAAAATGGTACTTTTGCTTTCTTGGCAATATTTTTTCCGCAGAAAATTTTTGGTAAAAGCCAAGTTCCACGCTACTACTGAATCGACCATCAGCTACACAATGAGCAAAGTTTGCTCCATTCTAGTTCTTTTGAGAGTAAGTTATGCTCCTTCAAACTAGAGCTTTTCAGAAAAAATTCTCGGTAAATTTTGAGCCGTAAAATCTTTCCCGTGGTGAGTGCAATCACACAAAAGTACACGTGTATAGCTAAAAGTTTGCTGTTTACAGTAGTTTTTGTTGCGATCAGAAAGATTGTTTTGGAAAAGAATTATCTTCATTAGAAGTGGAAGTTGAGAAAACGTGCATTAATTATGAACCAACCTAATATTACGATGAGAACAAATGCTGGGCATTTTTCAAACGAAAGCAAATTTTTTGCAAGACTCAAGACTTATATATTGAATCACTAGCATGTTTATGTCTCAATTTATAGCCAACATATTCTATAGATTACAACAGAGAATTCTAATCACATATAAGAACAAAAAAGAAGAGCAGCAAAATATCATGAAAGATTGCCTCAGCTCGCGCACTGCATCACAAAGCTCTCAAGTACTCTTGGTAATTACTGAAGGCTTAAGCAGGCCAGTGATTCCAGCTGCAGAAATGAAGGTAAAGGCCAGATAGTGCACTCGAAGACATCAATCATAAAAAGAAGATAAATGTCACTTATTCCGAACGTCAAATACCTGAATAGTCGATGTCGTCAAAAAAGCATCCATAAATCAAGCAAATGTGAAACAAGCGATACAAATGAGTCACAGCCGCGAAAAAATTCCCGGACAGTTATAAGCAAGCTGGATATTGTTTTTGTGGCAAAAAGCAAGGGGATATTGTTCAAAAAAACAACTTAGAAAAACAAAAAACAAAAAACAACAATTACGTTTCTTTAGTCGTCGTTTCGTTTTTTTTGACGGGGGAGGGGAGGGTTACGTTCCTGGTTTAGGGTCAAAGAACACTTCGTAAAATTTTGGGAAAGTTAAGGGGGACTTTGTTTTTTACAATTTCAAAAAGCCACCTCGTGCCGAACCCTATTTCGGATGAGTGAATAGTGTGGTCGTATACATAACAAGTAATTCTCAGCAAGACATGCTTCCGTTCAACAAAAATGACTTTTCACATTCTTTTCCCTATGGACAGTAAAATAAATCTCTATGCTGATTTCAGACAAAGTATAGGTTAATTATGCTACTGATCTGATTGTAAGAATACTTGAAAGCGTAGAAAAATTTTGCAATTGATATATAGATTGGAATTTCAAGCACTATACAAACATCACAGCAATGCAAATCTCACATGATGCCCAAGAGTTTATAAGAAAAGCAATCAGCATCTTGAGAAATTTAATTCCATCTTTACTTACTTCTTACCAAAATACTTTGTTGAAAAGGAAGATTAATCAAGAAATTATAAGTATTTAACCGTAATGCATACGTAAGATATTTCACAGATACCGCAAATTAGAATTGAAGAAATAAGATTTTCTTCCACCACCGCAAGGTTACGGTAGTAAGTCTAAAACGCTTTCGACGCAAAAACTTCTATATTTTCAGAAAGTAATTTTTTTTACAATGATCAACACCAGAATGTTTATCTCTGCCTTGAGATAAGCTCGTCGTATGCAAACTTCCTGAGTAATCTTTGAAGGTATCAACTTCATCAGCCGAACAGGGTCACAACTACGTATTATTAGACTCTATAAACTTTTCATGCAAAATTGTGAAACGAAAACTGTTAGCACCACCTAACCCTAATACAGTGCTGGCCATAGCTATAAAGCCACCCTAAAAATCACCGTAATTTGCTCTCTCTTGCTCCAAATTGTCCAAAAGCCACTATTCTGGTGCAAACTAACGTCGTACCATTGACCAGAACGGCTCCTGATTTCATGGATTTTGGCCGGAAAAAAATTGAAAATTTGAAAAAACGGGATTCAAAGGCTGGTCACAGCTATAAAGCCACCTCTCATTTTCAATCAGTACTGCGTTTTTTAAACCTCAAATTTTTTGTACATATAGAACATCAAAACACAAAACATTTGTTACACTTGGAAGGGGGCGCCTTTCAAAAAGAAGATTCGTACTGCATTTTTTGCTCTAAAATGCATAATAACTCACATTATTTGCAAAAAAATTGCTTTTTCACTAAATTTTGAAGCACTTATTTGACTCGGATGAACGTCCTAGGATTTGCTTAGCCTTTGCAATGAACGAGGTGAAAAGTGCTGAACTCAACATTGCGTAGTCGCTAATCTTGGTAAACGAGCCTCACCTTAACGAGGTGTAGGCGCGCTTCTGAGGGGCAAAACTAGATTTCTGACACGCGAAAACTTTTGGTTGGAAGCTGACACCTTGTCTGCATGGCGACGTACTCATGCAGAAGCCGCCAGGTTTTTTTTGCAAAGATCTATTTGCCGCAATGAAGTTAGAACGCTTTGTCTGCAGTTCGGTTGTGCGCAGTGTATCTCACAAACTTCAAATTTCACTGCTTTGAACTCCTCATCTATTCAAATCTTACTAAACTGTCAGGTATAGAAGGATTTTGAACTTCTGAGCGGTTTTCCGCTCGATCGAGGTGGTTAGAGTGGATCATGATCAGACGGAGTGCACCACTCATTTTTGGAAAAAAGGCGTCCAAAGCGGAACCAGAGTCCTCAGAGTTGCGATGACGTACAGACTATGCACACGAGTCTGTCGTTATACAAGCGACGTGCTGAGCACGCGACAGAGCTTTTCGGGCATTAGAACTCAATTTCTGCGGTTCGAAAACTCGTCTACCTGGAGGTGAGGTTGGGGCTCGTTTATCAATATCAGCGACTACGCAATGTTAACTTTTTGCCGTATTCATTGCAAAGGCTCGGCAAAGCATAGGGCCTTCATCCGAGTCAAACAAGTGCTTCAAAATTCAGTGAAAAAGCAGTTTTTTGCAAATAATGTGACCTGTTATGCATTTTAGAGCAAAAAATGCAGTACGAATCTTCTTTTTGAAAGGCGACCCCTTCCAAGTGTAACAAATGTTTTGTGTTTTGATGTTCTATATGTACAAAAAATTTGAGGTTCAAAAAACACAGTACTGATTGAAAATGAGAGGTGGCTTTATAGCTGTGACCAGCCTTTGAAACCCGTTTTTTCAAATTTTCAATTTTTTCCGGCCAAAATCCATGAAATCAGGAGCCGTTCTGGTCAATGGTACGACGTTAGTTTGCGCACAGAATAGTGGTTTTTCAGACAAATATGAGCAAGAGAGAGCAAATTACGGTGATTTTTAAGGTGGCTTTATAGCTATGGCCAGCACTGTAGTACAATACAATGAATTGTCAGCCCTTCCTTCTGAAAACATAACTAGCTTTAGAAAATGTTAAAACAAGCAATTTGTGCGTCACAGAAGCATTCGCAAATACGAGCGCGGTCAGAATGTCTTTAACATAGTTCTAGAATCAGGGGCAATCCTCGGCATAATGACTCTTGTCAAATAGCTTTGACAATGTGTTTTCTTACACTAATTCAAAAGCATTAAACTTGACCTCATTTATTGTTATGCATATCATTTTGCATGTTCATTGGGTCAGAACACAACCAAGCGTGTCTCGCAAAATCACGCTTAGAATGTAACTTTCTTGAAATCTTAGATTTTGAAGCTCAAAGTAAAATTAACAGTCAATAGCTTTGGCTTCATGGTATTAGCTTTTGAAGACATAAAGTGATGAGAAGATTTTTCTTGCAATCTCTTGTTTGAAGAACAGTGCCTAAAAAACTGGTCACGTAAACTTTCCATGTGCATATAGGTTACGAGGCCTCACTGTCATAGCCTAAACGACAGCATAAAATTCATTTAGGATTATGGAACTCAACCTCCATCTCTCGTCTAACACCGTACTCATGGAAATAGGTCCGCTTGAAAAATATAATATTGGACGAGGGCTCAGAGGTTGATAGCTCCGTTAAAGGCAGTGTCCCGGCAAAATTTCGTTTTTCAGTTCTTCATTTTTTTCGGAACTTTCTCGCCATAAGGAAATCACATCTGGGCTTTTCAGCGCATGGAAATGAAAAAATGAGTTTTTTTCAAAACTTTCCAGGTCCCCATTCAGTAAAAAATGCGTGTGAGTGGGCGGGGCCCGGAACGAGAGGGGGTGGAGTGCGGAAGACTTCGGGAGAATTTCTACTGAATGCGGACTTGGAAAGCTCAAAAAGGGCTCATTTTCGCCGATTTCATGCGCCGAAATAAGAATAAATTACGAAGAGCTTCCGTTTGGGCAATAGTTTGGGTTAGACATCCAAATCATTTTGAACAAAAGAGGTGAAGCGAAATGACTGAACATGATTTTTCGCAGTCCGTTGATGTGTTCGATACCTCGTTTTGCCGGTTCATCTCTCAAATATTTCCAGTTTACCAGTTGTCCCAAAACTCTATGTATAGCATATTTAAAAAATCGTGACGATGGCGCGGCCGCGCGCTACACGCACGCACTCCCGGCAATTGCATTTTCTTGGTTTTCATCTCAACTCAAATGGTTTTTCAGCTTACATATGATAGTATTAGATGGAAGTGACTAAGCTGAGAGTTGAGGTCATGCCTTTTCATATGAGTGTTTTCTGCCCCCGTGGGCCAAAGGCCGTAGTCAAATCCATCGTCACGATTTTATGAACGACCTATACTCTGTCTTGATTGACCCTAAGCAAGTCCGTCCTTTAAGCCTCGAAGTTTTTCTTTTCCATGAAGGTTGTCGAGTTTGTTTCAAAGAGAGAAAACGAAGTATTTTGCTAGCATTATATTCGGGAAGGAGGAAATTTCATAAAATGAAGGAGTAGCATTAGAGACTTCTTATGCCGCAGAAAGGAGCTTTGAGCGGCCTAAGAAGTTGGTTCCGAAAAAAGAACCTGAAGAAAGCAGTTGCCTTGAAAGCATTTGCAAAAGCACGTACGATGGTGGACCAGATTGATAATTCACAATGCTCAAATAAGAATGGGCAGAATGAAAGTGCAGGATCTTTCGAACCACATGATCTTTCAAAGAAAGTGTACGACTAATTTGTGTGATACTCAGACAATTCACCGGAACTTCCGCAGGACAAGCAGAACTTGCAGCGTTTCCGCAGCACTTTCTTTACCATTGAGAAAGTGCACGCTCCAAAATGCGAGGTTTCCGCAGGAAATTGACGTCACAGCGATCGTAAACCGGAACTTTCGCAGCACTTTCCATAAAGCGCTGCGAAAGTGCAGTGAGGCTTGTAAGGTTTCCGCAGCACTTTGACCTGCCAGCATTTCCGCAGGATTTTGGGAGCGCATGCATTCGCGATTGCGAAATAGCGAACGCAACATCAACAGCGCATAGCGCACTCTTTTCTTCCATACTGTTTCGCTTCTGTTTCTCCTCTTTTCTTTCTCTTTTTTCTTTCTTTCTTCAATGTTGGCGTAAGTAAACCTATAATCATCTATACTCTAAGTAGTCTTGCAGGCATCGGTGCAGGTGTGTGAACAACCATCATCAAGCTGCTGGAGTGGACTCAACGGAGGGACTTCATTTAAGCACAACGCCCTTGTTCAGGTATGTCGAATTTCTTTGCTTCATGTGCTCTTGTTAAAATAATAACGCAAATAATTCAAAACTGTCACTTTGTTGGAAATATGCACTGGATCTAAATGAAGCAGAAGTGATTAGGTAGAAATATATCAAAAAAGGAGGGGGGAGAGAATAATGGGTCACCGAAGTTTTAAAGGTGATCTACAAACTCTTGGTTAATCTTATATATAAAGCTGAATGTCTGTTTGTCTGTATGTCTGTCTGTCTGTCTGTATGTCTGTCTGTCTGTACGTATGTTCCGAATAGAAAATTCCATTTCTGAACCGATCCGGACCAAACTTGGCACACATACACTACGGGCCCCGGCGGGTGTCATAGGCTACTTTTCGTCATCGATCGATATCGATTTTATCGATTTTTATCGATTTTTTTGCTGAGTTCACCTACGGGGCTGGGAGTTGGCACAGGGGGGTAATCGAGCATGGGGATTCCGAATACAATATTGGTTTTCGGGATTATCGATTACTTTTATCGATTTTATCGATTTTTTTGCAAAGTTTGAGCTACGGGGCTGGGAGTTGGCACAGGGGGGTAATCGAGCATGGGGATTCCGAATACAATATTGGTTTTCAGGATTATCGATTACTTTTATCGATTTTATCGATTTTTTTGCAAAGTTTGAGCTACGGGGCTGGGAGTTCGCATAGGGGGGTATTCGAGCATGGGGATTCCGAATACAATATTGGTTTTCGGGATTATCCATTACTTTTATCGATTTTATCGATTTTTTTGCAAAGTTTGAGCTAGGGGGCTGGGAGTTGGCACAGGGGGGTAATCGAGCATGCTGATCATCCCCAAGGGGGGGGGGGTGATCAGCATGCTCGATTACACAGCTGTGCCAAATTCGAGCCCCCTAGCTCAAATTTTCAAAAAATCGATAAAATCGATAAAAGTAATGGACGATCTTGAAAACTAATACTGTATTCGTAATCTGCATGCTCGATTATCCCCTCTGTGCAAACTCCCAGCCCCGCAGGTCAAACTTTACAAAAAAATCGATAAAATCGATAAGTAATGGACGATCCTGAAAACTAATATTGTGTTCGTAATCAGCATGCTCGATTACTCCCTGTGCAAAATCCCAGCCTCGCATGTCAAAATTTACAAAAATCGATAAAATCAATAAAAGTAATAGATAATTCTGAAAACTAATATTGTATTCGGAATCCCCATGCTCACTTCCCCCCCCCCTGTGCCAACTCCTAGCCCTGTAGGTGAACTCTGAAAAAAAATCGATAAAAATCGGTAAAATCGACATCGATCAATAACGAAAAGTGGAGTGTGACACCCGCCGGGGCCCGAAGTGTATGTGTGCCAAGTTTGGTCCGGATACGGCGGAGCCGGGTAAGCCAGCTAGTATTGAAATATTTTCAAAAATTTTCAGTTTCGAAGCATTAAGTGGAACCAAAAATGCACTCCCCAGTTTTTCAAAAAATCATACTTTTTTTTCGACTCGTTGGATCTATTTGAGTTTACATTCATCTAAGAGAGGAAATCATTCCCTTTACAAGGATATCTCTACCATGAATTGGCTCAAGAAAGTTCGCGAGTTAGGAGCAATTAGAGGAAATTACCAAGATTGGCATTTTTCAAGCAGGGTCACCAAAAAATTCTGGAAGTATTTTTCGATAGAAAAAATTATGTTTTTTACTATAGTGCTTTTCCAGAACAAAAGAGATTGAAAATTGGAAGCAAATAAAGAGAATCACTTTAGTTCTGCAATTTTTGAGCATGCTCAACATGCTCAACATTTTTGAGCATGGCCAACATCACAGAAAAGACGGGATAGTCATGAACATGGGTTTTGCGACCTCCTTCTAGCTGAGAAAAATTCGTGCAAATCGAAAGCAATTTTGATTTTTGTAGAAAATTAGATCCGAAAACTCGGTAATATTACGAAAATCAAAATTGCTCTCGGCATTTATAATGGCATTTTAGAAGCTTGCAAATGATCATCTGTTGCATAGATAGGAGCTGTAGAAATTAGTCAAAATCCGAATTTTCTGTGTAGGTTCATAAAAAATCGGAAACTTGAAACAAAAATCGGAGCATTCGGTATTGTAGGTTCTTTTACCAGCTCTTTCTAACAGTGCAAAGTTTGCGCCGATTGAGCGTCTCTATGAAACGTTACGATTTTCGAGCAAGCAATACGAAAGGGCGAATTTGGTTTATTTTGGCATTTTTCAGGGAAATCATAACTTTCCGTAAAAACGCTCAGTCAGCGCAAGCTTTGCACTGTTAGAAAGAGCTGGTGAAAGAACCTACAATACCGACTGCTCCGATTTTTGTTGCAAGTTTCCGATTTTTTATGAACCTAAACAGAAAATTCGAATTTGACTAATTTTATTCTACAGCTCCTATCTATGCAAAAGATGATCTTTAGCAAGCATCTAAAATGTCATTATAAAGGGCATGACCTACTCTTTCAACAAAAATAAGAGCGGTCCAATGGGTTAGAAAATTCAGAGGTTATGAATTTTTGAATTTGGTGCGAAAGAACTTTCGGTTCAACCTAATACTTCCACAATTTTTTGGTGACCCTGCTTGAAAATTGCCAATCTTGAGTAATTTTCTTAAATTGCTCCTAACTCGCGAACTTTCTTAAGCCATTTCATGACAGAGATACCCTTGTAAAGAGAATGATTTCCTCTCTTAGATGAATATAATTTCAAAGAGATCCATCGAGTTGACAGAAAATTATGACTTTTTTTTGAAAAGCTGGCGAACGTACTTTTGGTCCTCAAAGTTGTGGACAACCTAATAGTTGTGGACAAGTTTCGAAGGAGCTGTGCTTTAAAAAATCGAGGTGGTACAGAAATTGTAACCGCCAAAATTACCATTTTTGAAATTTCTTTTGCTGGAAGTGGCCACACGTCCTTCAAACCCAAATGTTTCAACCCCTTCCCCCTCCCTTAAATAAATTTCTCGCGCCGCCACTGCCTTTCGTGTGTCTGTCCTATCCTACTCCTTTCTACTTTTGTTCAAATCCTTTCCCTCTCACAATACCGCACACATCACATAATAGTAACTTTTGATCTGAAAATAAAAAGTTCGAAATTTACGATTTGAAATAATAGCTAGAGAAATTCGAAATCAAAATTTTTAAATAATAGTGTTGAACGATTTTATAAAATAGAAATAATGTGGCAGAAATATATCAAAAGAAAGGGGCGGGGCATTGGGTCTCAAGAATATTCATAGTAGTCTGCGACTGCAGATAATGAAAGGTCAAAGCTCTTCTAAACTCTAAAGTACTTTGTCTAGGCAGTTTTCGAAGTTGTGGCTCACTCCACGCACCTTTTTGCTATAAAATCGGGGGCGTACAAAAATTGGAACCGCGAAAATTCAACCATTCCGAAATTTCCCTGTTCGGTGGCTCATGCCCACAGACCCAAATAATTTTTTTGTCCCCATCCCCCCTTGAAAAAGTTTCTTGCACCGCCACTGCTCTAATGTATCTATCCTTCTCTACTCCTCTGTTTTTGCTGTTTTAAATGCTTTTCTCTCTCCCCAATACTTCCTTCATCTTCCGGATCTGTACATGTTTATTTTCAAATTCATGTTTCCAACAGTACCTACCTAAAGTATCTTTCAATGGAAGCAAGCTCCAGAGATAGAAGCCGGAAAAGAAAACTACTCCATTTTCAAAATTTCTGCGTTTGGCAAAACTGAAACAACGGAAATCGGAGCACTATAGGTTTTATAGCCTGCTCTTTCTGGCTGTGCCAAGTTTGCGCTGATTGAACCTGAAAAGTTATGATTTTCGAAGCAAATGCCAAAAAATCACATCTACTTTTTTTACGGCTTCCTCAAAAATCATAACTTTTTGAAAGAAGTTCAATCAGCGTAATCTTTGTACACTCAAAAAGAGTAGGTAATAAAGCTATGATACCGATTGTTCCGATTTTCCGCAAGCAGATTTTTGCGACCAAACGCGGGAAACATCGAAATGGAGTAAATTTCTTCACCGACTTCGATCTCTGAAGCTATCAAAAACTGCCTTAGGTACCATTAGAAAGAGCGTGTCTTCTTTTAAAATAAACATATGCAGATCGGATGTGAAGGAAGAAAGTTTCGAGAAAAGGATGGAGATGAGCTTTGGTTTATTAGTATTTTGTAAGTAATAATTTATGAAAATTCAACGATAATTTATGATAACTTCTACTTACACATAGCTGCTTAAAGTCTGACACATACCTGTTTTGTGTGGAAAGTGCTGGAATATTAGACTAAAACAAAAGTTTGTCGCTCCAAATTTGAGAACTCCAAAAAAATTCAAGTCGATGTAAAGCCTTTATTTTTGCAGAAAACTCTTGTAATTTTCAAATCTGTCTCAGAGCTTCTCTTGTTGAGATTTTGAAATTTCCCGAAATTTTAAATGAATCATCCAAATTTGCTCCGTATTTCTTGGCGAAGAAGTTGCAAAATGGAACATTTGCGGCAAAGCAGATTTACATCAAGAAATTTCAATAATTCTCATTACAGAAAGCAAGGGAGGCCGAAGCCGGCTTCAGTCGCGCGGACAAGGCCAAAATGACACCCGATAAGTGGAAACGGTTTATTTCCCTACAGGACCATCCTCCGCTTGAAGCGCATATTATTCTTTGTGAATGGGATTGTTATTGTTGTTTTTATGTTATTCTTCCATTATTCTTGGGATTGTTATTGTTGTTTTTATGTTATTCTTCCATTATTTTACTCTTCCATCAGTATAACATTGCTTTTTAATTCCTAATAACCGCCGATTTTTTCCAACCTTATTCGATTATGCATACATACACGAATGTTTTGTGGTTTTATGTATATATATTTTTTGAGAACACTTCATTGATCTGTTAATTTGCAAGTATCAGCCTCAGCCTACAGTGAATACACTGTGCCATTTGCTCTCTCAATAAAACTGCTGTCTACGTCTCTTAGCATCTAGAAAGTCTAGAGGAATTTCCACATTAAAGGAATAATGCCTCAGTAAAAAGCGAAAACCTAATATTGGAAAGGAAACCTGGTATCAGAAATGAAGCTTGATATGGAAGAAACGGATCGCGAATCAAAAGCGCAAAGTGCTGCGGAAACCCTGCAAAAGCGCTGCGGAAGTTCCGGCCAGTTGTCTGAGATAGATGAAAAACGCCTTGTTTCCAGCCATCGAAAAAATACAGCAACTTTTCATATGAATGTCCGGAGTGAATAAGTATTAGGTTGGTGCAAAAGTACAGGGTGGGGCAAAAGTCTGGGAGCCTAGTACTTTTTCGTACAAAACGAGAAGGGAAGTACCTAGAAACGAGAAATTTGGCGCACACATAATTCGAACCATTGCAGATACAGCTCAGTTCTTGAATTGCAAAACTGCCTCTTTTGGCTTCCACGCAGCCCTGCAAAATCTTGGAAAGTCCACCTGTCATAGCACGCACGTAGTCGTAATGAAATTCGCCCCACGCCTTCACAAGAACTGCTTTTTATACATTGGAAAATGCGCAGCGTGATAGAGCAAACTTTTGTCTACAACATACTCCCAAAAGAATTTTTTGCATTGCTTAGGAATAAAAAATATTGGATTTTTAATTAGAAACATATGTACGTCGCGTACCGGAATTTTGGCGACAATTGCGCGAATAAAAACTTAAAAATGTCGTTAAGAAAGTATAAAAAGTGTTCCCATGGCCGAATTTCAATAGAAATTTAGAAGACGTATGCAAGAAATACAACCTTGGTTGCCTGTTGAGCATTTCACAGCTTTCAAATTTGTTCTGAAGACGGACTTCCACTGGCACGTAGGTAACATTCGCAAACTTTTATTTTCCGTTCATGCAAGAACAGCTCCTGGCAAAAGCAAAACTAGGGTACAATAGCGCAAAGCTTCTTCTATATTGTGTGCATCGAAGTTTTGTAAAATATTAACAGCATCTCTAGTTATAGCAAAAATTGTAAACACCAAAAATTGTGGTTTTTCGCTTTAAGAGTAGCAGTTTGGTAATTTCCATTCTTACAAAAACTTATGGCAGCCATTTCCAGCATAAAGTGTTTTCTGTAGAGGATGACCGCAGCATCATGTGGCATAAAATTGAAATCAAAACCATCAATAACTTTGTAATTGCAGTACTGCAAAGTTAGGCTCCCAGACTTTTGCCGCACCCTGTAATGGCCGATTTTCCAAACTTTTTTTCAGGGCAACTTTTTTCCATCAATACTTCTTCTTTACAATGGATGTAGTATACCATCGCGAAGCTGTTTCCATGCTCTATCTAACGGTGCTTGAAACATGCTCTCATCCTCATCTGTTATAAAGTTACTGAGCTTCAAATAACCGCATCCAAATTCAGATTTCATTGCTTTCACTTTTCCGGCCAGAATTCAAGCGCGTATCAATGGGATTTCTTCGAAAATTTAGCTATTGTATGTAATAGAAATTGCCTACATTATGCATGCTTGACTGTGTTCTTTGAGGCTATCCAGACTGAGATATCGGCGCCTAAACATGGGTAGCTGTTGCGGTCATTTTATGACCCATAATTTTCTTCTGAAGAAGTCAATCGCCGGAGCTTTGCTCAATTCTGTAAGCGTAGGGCTAGGGCATCCTGTTAGCAGTTTTTGCAAAAACATCCAGCTGTTCAGTACCTAGAAAATCAAGAAATTCTATATTCGGGACTTTGAGGCACACTGAAAAAATGTTCAAAAAAGTGAGAAATTTCAAATTTCAATTTTTTTCTTTTTCGCAAACTTTTCTGTCCGAATTCTTTTTATTGCATTTTGTACTACTGGCTTGCGGCTACAAGATAGGCTACCTAACATTTATACTAACAAACTTTGAAGAAAGATATGAATTGTCAAAGACATGGTTTTAGCAGAAGAACCTTATTTTTCAATCTATATTTTCTGCCCGTTCGATATGAGTATAAATAAATGTGCGCTGCATTGCAGAAGGTTTGCTGCTTCTGATAGTTTTTACCGCATTCGGAAATGTGAATTCTTCCAAAAGTTATAGCACATCAAAGTTAGAATTCGCAAATCGGCCATTACTTTTGCACCAACCTAATATATGTATGACTAAGTTTGAGGTTGGCACAATCTATTCAAACTCTTATTTTTTTTTGTAACTGTTTAATTGCTAGCTTCTAGAACTGCCTGTTCTCGAATACTACGTTTCTTCCATTATTTAAACACTCTGACCCAGTACTGTAAGCAGTTCGCTAATATCTGAGATGACATCACTTTTGCCACAAAGCCTGCTAATGAAACAGGAATCTTTAAACGAGATTTCTTCTCCGAAATATTAGGTTGTCCCGAAATTTCTGTAGTTTTATATTTGAAAGTTTGTAACCTTTTGCTGTTTCGACGGTTTTGCTTCTTTGTGATTCTATTAGAAAGGAGGGGTCTTCGTCTTTGTAAGCATATTTTAAAAAACTTCAACTGTACTGAGAATATAATCAGGGAAATAAGGCCGTCAGGCTTTGGTCAGATTTCCAAACAATGGAACGTTGCGAAATCTGAAATCTTCGGTACAGTACTCTTATGATCTACTCTATGCATTTAAAAAAAGATTGTGTTGTTTGGACTTTTCTGCGAAAAGTTATGTTTTTTGAAAAGAGTGGCGAATTAATCAATTTTCGTGTTTCTATTGTAAACTCGAAATTCATAATTTCTCGCAGCAACGTCCAAACAGCATAATTTCTTCAGTTGCGGAAAGCAGGTTATAAAATTCATGTTATGATAATTTCAGAATTTTCCAAGAACGATTTTTGGCGACCTAACTTGAAATGATCAAAGTTTGTTTTCTATATCTATCTCTGCATGTAGGGAAAGCTTTTTAAGAAAAATTTACTAGAACGAAGAATTATTTTATCAACAAAATTACAAAGAAGCTAATCCGTTAGCGAAAAGCTACAGAGTTTGGAAACTGAAACTACAGAGCTCTTAAACAACCTGATATTATCCTTCTTCAGAATTCCGCCCATATTTTACGCTTATTGAAAGATTCTAAACTTGAAAACGGCAAAAAGGTTTGCAGAGAGATGCTAAGACATGTAGCAAAACTTGATCTTTTTCAAAAAGAAATATTCAATTTGATACGATGTTCTCTTGGGGTTTATCAAATTCATTTGAAAACCTTTAAACTTTTGTTGAAAAACTAATTACTAGCAATGGATTATTTCACAAATTTGAGTCATCTAGAGGTATACTTTATTTGTAGGATCAGATTTTACGGAAAATTTCGTTGAAATAGGAATGGAATGAAAGGGGACCTCGAGATTTTCCTTACAATTGATAGTATAAAAACTTTTACACAACAAAAAGCAGTCTAAAAACGTTTGTGATTCGAATTATTTTTTTAAAAAACCTGCCAAAGAGAACCAATCATGTCATCGCATATTTTTTTCGAAGGAAGGATCGGCAATGCTTAGAATATTGATTGAAAAGTCACAGAAATCTTTACTCGCTATATCTTTCAGGCAGTTCCATTTTTGTCTCCGAACAGTCTCAGTAATGGCCTTGAAACCGTCAAAATAAAAATCAAATCCATGACTCTTTGTTACATATGAATGCTCCATCTATATGCCATGTAAAAATTGCGAAGTGACGAAGTTAAAGTCAGTGCTTTTAGCACGAAGGTTCCAATAAGTACATCTCCTTCTGAATAGCTTCATTTGACTACGTGCCCTCACACTTTTACATTGGCTCTGCTGTCGCAAAATATAAAAAGCTTATCTTTTGAGTTGACGCTTAACACTATGACAATGATATCCATTCAGCTTGAGTTGAGAATTGTTGAATGCAGATGAACTTTAGAAACAAAAAGAAGCTTTTGCAAAATCAGAATTCTGGTGAATTTGAATTGAGTATGACGCAAAGAGCCTACGAGCACTAAATGCTCTATGGAGGGGCTTTCTGTGACGAATGATCGCGACGGTGTGATTGAAACAGTTTTAAATTTTTGAAATTTTTGCTGGCTAAATAAGCAACGCAGCATATGCTTGATATCTTCTAATGCGCCCCAAAAAGTTATAAGATCATAGAAGCTGCTAAAATCTTCAATTTTAAATTTTGCTGAAGTTCGAAACAGACCGGATATGCTTGAAATCTCAGAGGTGACCCAGCTTATTCCAAATTTTATTTGTTGCTTGACATCAAACAGAAGTTATTTTTAGGTTACATGCGCATCATGTTGGTAGGTGTGCCAATGCCTAAAATCTAAGTTATTCTTTTGCTGAGGATAAAGCATTTCCGGAGGAGAAATGCGCATCTGAGGTCTTAAACCCGACAAATGATATGCGCAGTAAGTTAGATATTTTGCTCAGAATTGACACATAAAAAGGTGTGCTACAACAAAATCTACTCTTGAAATTTATTCAAATTGGAGTTGAAAATAGTCAATGGAATTAAAATCATTACTATTGCCTAATGACATCAAGGATGTTGGCGGTACATGCAACATTTTTGAGTAGTCAAATCTTCGAGAATGGATCAGTAGATCAATCAAGAAGAATTTGTACACTATGAATACTGCTCAATACAGTTTAACTTCATCTATTACAGTAAAGAGAATTAATCATGTTTCTGGTACTTTTCAATAGTTTTTGGAAGTGATCTACCATTTTGTTGGCGTGGAAAATTGTGACTCCATTTTTGTACTTCCGAGACTCACGCAAGCTTCTAAAAATAAATAGGAAGTGGAAATGAATACAATTCTGAAAAAATTGAAGTACAAAACCGAAGCAAAAAAAACAGAGCACGCGATTCTTTAACAGCTCAAAAAATGATGAAGCAAAAATAGGACATTTCTACCAGACAAACAACCAGTTCTGAATTGTGCACTCATGGCGTGGAGCGAATTTTTGAGCGCAAATGTGCGCAAAAATGCCAGAAGCGTTTAGATATCATGTCGAAATGCGGCTTTTGGTGTGCAACGATGCGTGAGAGAATCGCGCCCCGAGCCCCGAGCCCCCTTCGGATCCGCGTTTACTCAGCCGAAATACTAGAAATCAGCGCTATGTTCTAGAAAGTACGGACTCATGCACTAATGTTGGGTTGAGATTGACCTGATGCTGTGAGGCGGGGGGGGGGGTGGGGGAGGGGGAAAATCAGTCGTAGATATGAGTAGAACAGGGCTGGACATTTTGTACTAGGCTGTTTCAAAAGTTCCATCCGATTTTCAATTGCCTTGTTTTAACGCAGCTAGTTTCTTAGGGTTTTACACTTATGGCATTGCCGTAACCATTCTCTAGTAGTACTTTTCCTGCTCTTTCTAGTGCTTACTGATGCTTGGCGAATCAACTTTCCAGTAATGAAATTTCAAGCCCCAAATAAAGCTGCCAAAATGCAGTCATGCTTGAGAAAAAGTTTCCATAAAGGTATCTTCCGTAGTAGTAGCAAAACTAAATATGTGATTTTTTTGGTTGAGAGTGTAATGGGCTAACATAAGCACACTTTCCCTCCGACGCTTACTTTTTCAAGTTTTTTGAAGATGGAAGACAAACCAGCAGCAACTACAGCAAAATCCGAAACAGTCATTGACATAAATTCCACAACCTCCTCTTTATATTCGAGTGGAGTACGTGCCGATCGATCGTCCCTATGTGAAGTTATGATTTTTGTCAAAGTGGCCCAAACGTCAAAATTGTCTTTTTGGTTTTTTTCACAAAAATCATAGACCCTGCTCAAAGCGATTGATAGGCACAAGAACTGATAGCTCGTCAAAGACTGGAAGATTTCATTTCTAACTAAAATGTTGTTAGGAAAACCATCAGAAAGGAAGAATTTAAGATTTTTCAGAAATGTTGTTAACAAACTCTTCCAACTAACAAGTAATGAGATACTCTTGAATTACTTGAGTCTTGCACCTTTTTGTACTTTGAAGATAATTTTTTTTTGCAATTCGTTTATTTCCACACGCCCTACAGATAGAAATCATGAGCTTTCTAGCAGTTTCCGATGAGAATTATGTGTTTTCGTAGATGCAAAGAAACAAAGTAATAAAAGAACATTTTCACATCGAATTTTTTTTTTTTTGATATGGCCGTCAAAGCAGCACTTAATGTGCTCAGCAATTTTAAATTTGATTTTTGACCTACCATTTTGAATAACTTCGTACTGATCGTACGCCCCCAGGAGAAGTTATAATGTTGAAATGTACCCTTACTAAATAGGTAAGAACATACTTTCATCATGTGAAACGGAAAGATTAAGTAAAAGTTAAATGGACCTTCAAACCTTTCATAAAACTTTTTTTTATATTTTTTGATGGAAAATCAATGCATCCCTGACATGACATGCAAATGAGATATCCTTGTAGATTCAGAGCTCGGCACGAGGTGGCTTCTGGAAAATGCAAAAAACGAAGTCCCCCTTGACTTTCGCGAAATTTTACGAAGTCCCCTTTGGTCCTAAACCCTAAACGTTTAGAAAAAACTCTCAGAAAACGAAACGTCGAATAAAAAAACTTCACAATTTCTGTGTTTTTTCGGCCTGAAAAAGGATACCCCCTTTGCTTCTTGTCCTATAAGCGAAATCCATCTTGATAACAATCCACCTGTGCCGAGCTCTGTGTACGTTTTTGATTTTCAAAGAAAGCATCCGAATTCGAAATTTGTGAAAATTGACAGGATTAACATGGTAAAAAAACAGCGCAAATTATAGGGTTCTTCCTCCTTTCCGGAAAGTTCCAGGAAGCTCAAAATTTCCAACTTTTTGTCACAGAAAGATGAGAAGGAGTTTAACAAAGGTACTTGGATAAGTTCTTAGATTTAAATATCTGCACAAAGACTACAGATTCGGACGAAATTGATTCGCTGCTTGATTTCATGAGTGGGATAACTCAATGCGCTGAAGAGAGGTAGTCAAGAGCACTTCTCAGTCCATCCGGACTAGTAGTTTAGGCAATGAAAAAGTGAAGATCATAGAGCATCACTTTCTCAGCAAGAAAAAACAAAACAAAAACGACTTTAAAAATAGGTTATTCATGGATAAGATCCGAAACGACTTGAAGAAATCTATCAAAACAAACTTGAACAACGGAAATGTTTCGAGTATGATAGCAAGATGTAAATGATATATCCATTCATCTATTTGACATATTTATATACTGTTGCGCCAGAGTAGAAAGAAAAAAACTACTAAAGGTCAGTTTTCCAACCTCCGGAAAGGAAATGCAAAAACAGCATATAATTGCTTCGACTTATTGCTGCGGCTTCAGAATGGCAAGAAAATCGATTGAAAGAAAGAAAAACCCCTCATTTTCATTTTTGATGCATAAGGGAAAACTGAAATAAGAAAATGGCAAGTAACGAAAAGGAGCTGGGAAAAGAGTATAGAGAACACAATAAAATGAATTCGGCTGTAGCAAGATTTTTTTTTCAAAGTACGCAAGAGTCAAAATCACAAACCCATTCAAATATTTGCGACAAGGTGGACTGGAAAACTCTAACGAAATTCTTTTATGACGTACAAATTCAAGAGTGAAAATCATTTTTTACAAGTGCAAGTAATTAGAAACTTACAAAACGATCCAAAATACAAATGTATGGTTTAGGGTGTTAGAATGCTCGTAATTTCGCTTTAGCCTAATTCAGAACTGAAGCTAATGGAATTTTCGTGCTTTCACTAAGCAGGTAATAGAGCAAAAAATTTTCCTATTTGGTGTTGATGATTTATGTATCATCAACCTCAACAATTCTATAATCCTAATAGCTTACGGGTATTCCCCATAGGCTATAATCCCCAATCGCTTATATTTAAGTGCCGAATCACTCACCAATGAGTGGCACCTATCTTCCAGGGGCCGCGCCAAGCCGCGGCATCCCCTTTCTTGCATATATTTCGTGGACATTTCGATTGTGCACGGGTCAGCTCCGCCTTACTACCTATATAAGGAGCCCCCGATTGTATCATAGGTTGCTCTCCCCGGTCCAAAACCGGGTTCGTCTGTGGATAAATTATTATCGACACCACTATCGCCTACGACACTTGGTTCCCACCAAATTGGTGCATCGACCAGTGAAGCTACCTCGTATTCTATCTGCAACCGGAGGATTCGAGGCCACAAGACCCGCGTGGCAGGAAGACAACCAACCGACTATCTGAAAATTCCTGTGTATCCTTTTCGTAAGAGATCCAGGGAGGTGTAAGAAAAATCGGAAGGCTACCACTGACTATCTGAAAATCTTTGTGTATCCTTTTCGTAAGAGATCCAAAGAGGTGTAAGAGAAATCAGTAGGAATACCACTGACAATCTGAAAATTTCTGTGTATCCTTTCGTAAGTGATCCAGAAAGGTGTAAGAGAAATCAGTAGGTAGCACATAATCACACTAATACGTGAAACTTTCTGTGAATCCTTTCCGTAAGCGATCCAGAGGGTGGAACAAATTTTGTGAGTGCAGCACATAACCACATAAGACCGTGAAACTTTCTGTGAATCCTTTTCGTAAGTGATCCAGAGAGCGGAACAAATTTTTGTGGGTGCAATTTTCCAATCGATCTCATAGATCTCTCGCGAATCCTATCCAAGGACCGGAGATCAATACATTGAGATTTGAAAGGAAGGCAACTTGAGTCACAGGAGCTCATTTTGCCAAAAAAGTCAAAGTTCGACCAAGAACTCTTGACTTAAAGGATTGAAACCCAATCCTTATCTGGTCAAGGTCCAAGCCACCTTACCAGTCAGCACAGCGTTCAAGCCAACCAGGCACGCTTGCTCATCAGAGATCAGCACACAGCTGTCTCTATTCAACAACACCACTAACGAGCCTACAAGTTTGCGAAAACCTCGCTGACTTGTACATTGAAGAAACAGCAAAGCAACCAACTTGCTGTAGGACAAAAGGAAAAGAAGTCGGAATTGAATCTCGAAGATGGCCGCACTTCAACTTTTCAAAATCAGGATCAACAATGCCTGCAAACTCGTGAAATCGCACGAGTCACAAATTAATGACATTGATGTTCCCTTCACATTTCCTGCGACAAAAGAACAATGTGAGCTGTACATCAAAGAGAAAACAGGAGTAATAACTAATCTCCTAAACTCTTTGCATAACGCAATGAAGCTCCAAGAAACGCAAATCAGTGCCGCTATGGAGTACATCAACACAAGGAATGATGAGAAAGAAAGGGAAAAGCTAATGACAGAACTCAGCAAGCACTTAGAGCTTGAATCATTTGATCTAGAAGTGGTTGTAGTGGAATGGCAGACTAGGATACAGTTCAGACAGCATGAACTGAGGGAGCAAATGACACTTTTGCATACGCCTGCTCCTAGTATCCCAAGCCAGTCAGCTAGCGAGATAGGAAGAAGCTCGACAACGGAACGAAGTGAACGCCAGATCAATATCCGGAAACCGCTCCTAGAGATTCCTACATTCTCTGGCAACTTCAGAGAGTTCAACAGTTTTTGGACAGTGTTCGAATCACTCATTCACTGTGACGAAGACCTCTCGGATAGCGACAAATTCCTTTTTTTGAAGCAAGCTCTCAAAGGAAAAGCTGCTGCGGCTCTAAACTACATCCCCGTCGTTGGAGACAAGTACAAGACGGCCGTAGACATCCTGAAGAAGCACTTTGACCGGTCTGCCAACATGGCAGATATACTCATCAACGAAATCGAACGACTTCATAGAGCAAAAGACAGTCCCGAAAGTTACCGAGAAACGTTCGAAGCAATCAATTCACGGATCATCCACTTGGAACAAACTGGAATGAAGATGAGCGCAGACAGAATTTGGCGCAGAATGATTCTGTCCAAATTTCCTGAAGACATCTGCGCAACCGTCATACAGAAGGAAACCGTATGCGGCGATCACTTCAATGTTTCCGAGATTCTAGACGCAATCGACGACATCATCTTTCTTCGGGAAACGACCGCACTAACGATGAAGACACTGCTTCCAAGCACCTCACATACGAGCGGCCATCAGAACACAGATAATGAATCGGAATGGGAAGAGGAGAGAGGAAATCTCGTGCAGTCTCCATTTCCTACGAGCAGCAATCATCATTTGCATGTCTCTAGGATGCAGCGAAGAATCAACTCAGATCATCGAAAAGCAAATGGAGTACACGTTGCACGAAGCCCGTCGTATGGAAACGAAGTCTGCAGCTCAAGCAAAGAACTACCCGTCGTGCGCCAAAGCGTACTCCAAATGGCGTCGGCAATGATATTCAACGAGGAACATTGGGATTATCAACCCACAACAATACTGATTGACTCCGGCGCCCAGCGAAGCTCTATCAAATCAAAACTTAGTGAAGAGCTCAAGCTGCCAGTTATCCATACGAAGTCATTCACCACATCAGGAATGGGAGAATTGAAAGAGACATTCAGTTCCAATGAAGTACGAATTACTCTGAAAAGTTTTCACAACGCAAAGAAGCTTAAGAAGATATCAGTGCACACGAAAGACAAGTTGACTGCCAATCTACATACAGCACATCTCACAGATGCAGATGTTCAGTTCATTTCCAATAAGAACTTGAAGATAGCTCAAGATACGCTCACTCATAAAAGCGTCTTGCCTGAACTCATTATTGGACAAGATCTTCTCAACTTCATCACTGTTCACACCGAAACAGTGCTCAAGCTTCCTTCGGGGCTCGTCTTAACCCCAACCATCTTTGGATATGTCATATCCGTTACAAGCCGTACCAACGTGAGCACAGAGATCGCTGGCACTTTTGGTTGTACATCAACGATGCAGGAAGCCTCCAAATCCGCCCCTCACCCTCAACGACACGTCAAATGGCTGACGACGAAGAAAACGGGCACCAATTTCAACGAAAGCAGTACACATGCAATCAACAGGAGAATTCTCCAAGCGCATGCTGAAGTAACATCTCAAAAGGCAACGAAGTTGTTACCTGAAAAGAGGAAAAGGCGGACAGCTGCTTTCAACCGCAAAGCTAAGACAGACAGACAACGCTGGCTGGCCAACGTTGGCTGCATATTAGGCTCTAGTTCCAGCTCCAACACGAGGATTGCGAATGAAACTCTTGCCAGAACACTTCGACCGACGTCACAAGCTAACATAAAGATGACGGACATGCCGAAGATTACACATCACCGACATCTGATGACGGAAGCCACGGCTATCACGAAGACAATCACCGATAACGATTTTGTCAACTTAAAATCGAGGGCAGAACCGACGAGGAAGAAGAGACGACGACGAAAGGCGAAGCTACACCACGGAACAGCAATTACCAACCACTACAATTGATCACCGTAAACTCTTCTGTCTGTAGCTCCCATAAGTATGTCTAAGTCTATACAAATCTATGCATTTGTTGTATCTTGTGCTTACCAGATTAACTTCTTGCTTGCTCGCCCGGAGTGTTGATGATCTATGAATCATCAACCTCGACAACCAATCTAATAGCTTACACTTATGAACACAGCTATATCTCAATTTCTAAGTGCAAATGCTTTTAGGAGGTTTTAATTGTATTTATTTATTTACATCTCAACAGATTTCGCCTCCTTCTTGCTCGCCCGGAGTGTTGATGATTTATGTATCATCAACCTCAACAATTCTATAATCCTAATAGCTTACGGGTATTCCCCATAGGCTATAATCCCCAATCGCTTATATTTAAGTGCCGAATCACTCACCAATGAGTGGCACCTATCTTCCAGGGGCCGCGCCAAGCCGCGGCATCCCCTTTCTTGCATATATTTCGTGGACATTTCGATTGTGCACGGGTCAGCTCCGCCTTACTACCTATATAAGGAGCCCCCGATTGTATCATAGGTTGCTCTCCCCGGTCCAAAACCGGGTTCGTCTGTGGATAAATTATTATCGACACCACTATCGCCTACGACACTTGGTTCCCACCAAATTTGGAGTGGAGTGCGAGTAATACAGTTAGAAAACAAAGGCAAATATTAACATTCCGCGCGACCAATTCCAAAATTTGGTGAGCAAATTGAATAGAATAGACTTTTTATGAAAGTGCTTTGAAGATACTAGCGCACAATGGGCATTCTAAGACAAAGTCGCATGCTAAGAATTTGACGTGATTAATGGTTTTGAAAGACGTATTTATTATATGAAACCCTCGTCATTCTTCATCTTCGATCTTGGTTTCTTCAGTGCTTAGACTTTTGGAACCCAAACCATTGTCCAACGAATGTAGAAATTTTCCAAATGTAGGTTGAGAAACTCAGAAAAAATGAAAAAGTAGCTGAATATTTTTTGAACTTAAACAAGGGCCTTTAAAGGCAGTGTCCCGGCAGATTTGGGTCCTGGGGGATATACGTGTGGTGGGGTTCCTGGTCACCCCATCGACCTCCAGGCGCACTCCGGCTGGGTGATGTTCTCCCTGGGCCGAGAAAATGGCCCTTGAACCGGCGCGCGCTTGGACGGCCTTCCCTGCCTGTTCGGCGCGGGACCCCACGAGCGTTCTCCCTCATGATGCATGCTATCCAAAGCAAGAATTACAGGCGGCAGGATCCTCGTCTGAGGACCTCCCCCAACTTTCCATTGAAAATCTCGTCCAAGCTGCTTTTCTGGAATTAGGAAAAGCCCCAAAATCGGCCTTTTCACCCCATTCAAAGCTCAAATTCGGATTCTACGTGGCGAAAAGGCCTAAAACATGCAAAAAGGTGGAGGTGCAAAATCTGCCGGGACACTGCCTTTAAGTACGGAAATATGAGCTTGTTCTGAGTTTTCAAAAAGCACCATTCTTGATTATAAAAATTTGCTACTAAGTTCGGAATGTTGTCTAAATTATAGACATTCGTCCGCATTTGACTCGCTTTGTGCAATTGCACCACTGTTCAAAGCGAAAAAATCTTATTGAAACAAAAGGCATCAAAGTTAACATCATGGCTAAAGAAACAGTAGTAGGCGACGAGAAAAAAATTCGCAAAATGTTTAAAGTGACTTATGCTTTCATGAACTGTACTACCACTGCATAATTAAAAATTAGTGCATTTACACAAGATGAATGGCCAAATGAAAACGGTTGGTCGAGCCCTACCTACTTCATCATCGCTGATTGCCATAAATTGCCTTTTACGTTTTTTTTTTCACTGGAACACACGGCTAATGCAGACAGCAGAAGGCAATAGAAGTGAATGCAAGAGATAGTTTTACGTGAGGTAGTTAATTAAAAGCGAACAAAACATCTGTAGCGCGAATATTAGTCAAATGAGAAGCTGAAAAGTAGTCCATTTACGAGAAAAAGATGCTTGTAGTTCTTCAAAAAACAAGAGAGAAATTATAACTTTTCTAGAAAAGCACGTCAGTTATAAAAAAAAGCTACAAAGTCGGAAAACGATTCGAAATGTTGTTGAAAAAATAATGTAGAAAAGAGAATGGAGATTCAAGAACAAGTAAGCCATGTGCGATCATATCTATTCAGAATGTCTTGGGACCAAGTTTACCATTGTAATTGTAAATCATCGTACTTTTCCTTATCGTACCGTTTTGACCTCAAGGCTTATCATCTCCCTTTCTGGTAGAATGTGGAACCCTCGGGTTGACTTTTTTGATTCGAGAGTACGAATTTCAGTGAAAACGTCATAGAAGCCCACAAAAACTCTTTTGTTGTAGCAGCTTGAAATTTCCAATAAATCCAGACACACGAAACATCGGTCGCGTGGCCTCGTTATGAAAGAGTTCAATAATTTAGTTTGAAATCACTTCTTACATTGATTTTCACTCGATTTTCTTTCGACAAAAAGGCTCATGAGCTTCATATATTTTATGTCCAAGAACGCAGTATGGACACAAATCTGATATGACTCATATTTAATTCCTTTTTCTTACCTATACGCTGAATTTTTAACCACGGGTATAACCAACATGAAAAACAATCGCGCGTAAAATGAGTCATCTATCATGGAATAAATTCAAGAGGGAAAAGGGAGATTGAAGCTACTGAGCTACGAGCTTCGGACAGCAAGTAGCAAATGTTATTCAAGTCATAAGTTGAACTTCTCAGTTTGGAGAAATGCTACTTTCATTTGCACGTCTGTATATAAGAACGAAACTATCGGATTAGCACAATTTATTCAAAAAAGCGCGAAAAAACAAAGAAAAGAGAAATCTAGCATTTGCTAAGGTGGTTTACTGCTATAGCTAGGATTTTGCTATATTCTATAGAATGATATGCGCTCATACTTTATACGTCCTTCTAGAATTCTTGGATTAGGTCAGCCCCGATAAGGCACCAATAGCAACTAGTAGTGCATGACAAAATATTCGAATGTTGAAGGCAGTGACTGGGCAAATCTGTGGCACTTGGGTTTCCATGTGTAAATACTGACTGGGAGGTCTATGCAAGCCTTTGCTTAAGCCTCGAACGGCACCTTACACAATTTTTTTGCGAGAAATGCACGCTGTAGCCCATACCGTAACAGCCTAAAAAGAGTATGGTGTGGGATGGAGTTCAGATGTTTCCTTTTCCTAAGCCACGAATGAAACGTATAAGCTGCAGCTTAGGCATTAGCTTAACCTTTGAATCAACTGCCCTGGCGTCTGGAAGGCGGGCTTTGTGACCTAATTAAGGCCGCTCTGCCAGCGACGCAGTCTGCGTCTCTCCCGCGCGCGTGCTCTTTGATCATTACCTACCTTAGGTCACGAAGTCCAGCCTTCCAGCCGCCAAACCAGTTTAATCAAAGAATAGCTTTGGCCCTGAAACCTGAATTTACATAAGAAGTCAGTTCTGCGTTTTTGCATGAACGCTGCCTTTGGTGCAGCTATTTATTTGATCAAGACAATCTAGCTTGATTGTGAAATAGATATGCTGCTTCCGAGAACAGGAAGTTGTCAGAGTGCGGAGAAGAGTATACGATTACGTTGGCTTAGCCTCAGATATTGGTGTTATTAGCCGACTGAATTGAAGCCAAAGAAGCTGTTTGAATTCCTTATTTGCACAAGCAGCATGATGCTCTCATACTACTTCTTTTAGTAGGAAGGGTGCAATTTTCACTTTATGAGTGAAAGTGAGCCAAAAAACCATCAAAAAGACATACAGACTAAGATAATAATCCTCCATGCAAAGGCTTCTCATATCACATTTATAAATTCATTACTTTTATAAGAAACCAAAATTAACTGAAAGAAGCCTCTTATATTCATTTCCGTGAAATCAGGCGTGAATCCTGTTGCTTGAGGGTATACAGTCATCTTGAAAGCAATGCCGAGAAAAAGTTTTTTCGAGAAGAGAGGTGGGGGGGGGGGGAGGGAGGGGGAGGAGAGAAGTGGTAAAGGGGAGGGCGCGACAACAATTATAATGAATGAAGGTCTTCAGAAAGCGGCTTTTTAGGAAACACTCCAACTTTTACGCAGGCATACAAAAATGAAATTAGAAGACAAGAAGTTTATTTACTGAACTAAATATTTATTAATAAAAATTTTTTAAAGCTTATCCAACCACCCAAATTGCAAAATCGTTGCACAGCTTTACAACTTTTGTCAATCAATTCCAGAATTCTGGACCTAATGGACTCTTCCTCCCCCCCCCCCCCCAACCCTCTCCCTTTGGGTCCGCCACTCTCATGCGTGGAGATTTCCTGTAAAATAATGGCTAAATTTGAACTTATAGTGAAAAAATTGAAAGTCAGAAGCAGTAAGAAATGTAATCAAGGAGTTCTACACCTGCGCAACTAAATTGATTTATCTACAACTTCTTTTTTCGCAGAAGAGCAAAATGGAGACGAGAAAGCATATAATGGAACAATACAACTCGTGAATAGGCGTTCGTGCCAGAGTCAAATGAGCAGCGATAAATCAAATTTACTGAGAAAACAGGACAAAAGAGATTTGCGAATCAGAGCGACGACAGCACGAGGGAGCGCTTTCAACTTATTAGTGCTGTTCACGTGCACGAACTATGAGGAAAAAAAGGCTAACTTCTATGGAAACCTGCTGAATATTCTAAACTTGGCAAATATCTCACACATATCGGGCTCACGTTTTTGGGTAATCAAAAAATGCTTTTTCTCAAGTTACATCATGAAAACAAGCCTAAAAGAAAATTAAGTCAACAAAAGAATACATTCTGCGTTTGTCGTTGAGAAATGTTGAAAAGTGGACACTAGTATAGCCCTCGACACTAGCAGAGCCCATTAAATCATACGAAGCGAAAACTGGAGCAGCAGACTAAGCCAAGCCATCAACTCTGGCGAAGTCATTCAGCGCTCAACGTTTTTTGCACCTTCTCTTCATACCAGATGCATGATTGCGTGCTACATGTCAAAGTGCATAAAAATTAACTGACTCAAAGTTTGACAGGAAGTGATATTTTGTTACGAATACAGGAGATATGCAATTCTTAGGCCGAACAGAAGTTGAGGAAGCTTTCGGCGAAAAAGTTCAATTCAAATTATGAAAATTTTCCAATCTGCCAGTCGCAAAACGTATGTAATATCGGGTCTTTGAATGAGTTTCGTAACAATCGAAGGAAAGAATCCGAAACTTCCCAAAAGTATTTTTCTTATTTCCAGACTATTTGAAAATTGAATTTTCAATATATACGTGTTACACAAAAAAATTTGATTTTTGAATTACTCAAAAATTTATCGAGGTTACCTGCGTTATCGAAGATTGTTTCCGAACGGCGTTTGTATTAGCTGTTGCCCATAAGTCCGTAAATAATCTAAAAACATAACGAAGAATAAAAGAATTTTCAAAAATAGAGTTGATGGTGAGGTCGAAATGTAGTTATAGAACTGTTATACTTCTGTAGCTCATGTTCGTAAAGGCGAAACTGATTTGGGAAAGAACCAATCCAGTGAAACAAAGTTTTTGGTTGCCCCAAAAGTAAGCTCCTTTTATATATAACTCAAGCTGTTTTTGCTTTACTAAAGATTGGGGTATATCGATAGAGCAGATCAAGCTCTACAAAAAGACCAGCAAGGGTCCGCCTAAGTCGCTTTCCATATAAAGTCTGGAGACAAAATTGAAAAAAATTGGTTTTTTTTTTGCGAGGAAAATCCCTACGGACTTCCAATTTGGTCATTATACAGCAGTTATATAGTAGTACTCAAATATGCTTTTAATGGATTTTTTACGCGCATGGGAAGCAAGAAAAAAGGTAGTTCAAAAGTGGCAAACTCCGCCCCCCCCCCCCCTTCCACACGCGTCGTTGTATATTGCAAGCCTTTCTAAGCACAATCTCAAAGCTTTACCCTTTCATGTGCTCTTATAATCGAAAAATACCAAGTTTTACATGAAAAATCCAAAAAAAGAGGGATTTTGGCATTTCAGGACCATCTTTGTTCTCAACTTTGAGCACCGAAAAAATCAACCAAACACATCTTTTGTACTGCTATGTGTATGTTATATAAAGACCAAGTTTGAAGTCTGTAAAAATTTTCTGAAAGCAGATCCGATTTTTAGAGTAGCTGAGAAATTTTGATTTTTGGCTCAAAAATTTGCGTGAATTACGACTTAAGTGGGTCTTTGGTGGTCTTTTTGTAGAGCTTTCCCCGCTCTATCGGATAGTACCCTATGTCCATCAGGAACATAAAAACAGCTCAATTCAGTCGAAAATGGAACTTTACTTGTGGGACAACCTAAAAGTGAAAAGGCTCAAGTCTGATAGCAGCTGAAATTCTGCGTTAGCGGAAGTTTCTCGGTTATCTCGAAGTTCTATATGAATTCTTTTCAGAAACCAAGAATATGCACTCCAAAAGAATTCATATACCGCAAAGCAAACGAGTGAGAACGTAAACACAGGATGATAATTGAGTGATCTTCAGAAGTGGGGTCATAATTCTAATAGGTTGATGTATAACTAACGCAAGTTACTTACCTAGGAAAGTTCAAAAATCTGCGAAACATATCGTTCAATAGAGCAGAGCAAGCTCTACAAAAAGGCATTCAAGCAATCTTAAAAAGTTTGATATATTGAAAGTTAGGAGGAAATTCTAAAGTTGCTTAAAAACTGGATTTTCGTTTACAAATTTTTGCAAACCTCTATTGCTCAAGGAAGTTACTTGTCGCATCAGCCATTATGTAACTTCCCGACATAAATTAGTCATGCTACAAGCTTTTGTAAGTGTAACAACTAAGTAATCTCAAGCTTTTCCCCCGATGCTAAGCTTTTGCGATTACAATGCAAGAATGAAAACCGGAGCCAGTAGGAATGAATTTTGCACTGAAAACAAATTTTGCACGGTTCATAATCATATGGGCATCTCACGCAGAGCTTTTCTTCCACTCAGCGCTGCAATATTTTTGGATGATATAGCCATTCATCTTCCGATTATCTTACAATGTAATAACTCCACAATAGAAAGAAAACAAACTAGTAAATAAGGTCGATTTTCTCAACTTCAGAAAAGGAAAGCAAAAAAACAGCATATAATTACTTCGACTTATTGCTGCTGCTTCAGAATGACAAGAAAATCGATTGAAAGAAAAGAATGCTCACTTTCGTTTTCGATGCATAACGGATAAAAGCAGGTAAGAAAATGACAAGTATGAAAAAGGAGCCGGAAATAGGGTACTGCGGGAAACATTTGCAATAAAATGGATTCGGAACTAAGAATATTTTTCCCACGTAGTCTTATTCAAGAGTCAAAATCATGAACGCATTCAAATATTTGCAACAAAGTGGACTTGAAAACTCTAACGAAATTTTTTTATGGCGTTCATATTCAAAAGTCAAAATCATTATTTTACAGATGCAAGTATTAGGTTATCAAGAAAATAATGTCGGTTTTTATTTGCTTGCTTTAACAAAGCAACCAGATTCAACCCAACAAAGGGTAAGGGATACTTTTCGATAAAGCAAAGTAAGTTCTACAAGATGGCACTCATGCCTTTGCGCCATGCTCGATCCACGGAGAGTTCGAACTCAAAATCTAAAAATTTCCAAATGCCCAAAAAATCGAAAAAATCAGATCTTCGTCCAAATAATTTCTACGGACCTCCCACTCGCTCACATCAATACTATCGATATCTGATATCCATATGTGCGATTGCCGTATTTTTTCCTTGACTAGAAACTGAAAAAACGAAAATTTTCATGATTTTCTCAAAGCAATGCTGAGCAGTTTTTGCATATGTAGTTCTATACTACAAGACAAGGTAAGCATAACTGTAGTTTTTCAGCCTATTTCGAGCGGTACTTCTCGAGAAATGTCGATTTTAGCACTGAAACTGAAACGAAAAAATCCGAATTCGTTATTTTTCGAAAACTACCGCTTGGAATGGGCTGAAAATCTATAGTTATACTTACCTAGGCTTGTAGTATAGAACTACACATGCAAAAACGGCTCAGCATTGCTTTGAGAAAATCAGGGAAATTTTCGTTTTCTCAGTTTCTAGTCAAGGAAAAAACGGCAATCGCACATATGGATATCAGATATCGATAGTATTGATGTGAGCGAGTGGGAAGTCCGTAGAAATTATATGGACGAAGATCTGATTTTTTTCGATTTTTTGGGCATTTGGAAATCTTTAGATCTTGAGTTCGAACTCTTCGTGGATCGAGCTTGGCGCAAAGACATGAGTGCCATCTTGTAGAGCTTGCTTTGCTCTATCGAACAGTACCCCATACCCTTTGTTGGGTTGAGTCTGGTTGCTTTGTCAAAGCAATCAAATAAAAACCGACATTATTTTTCTGACAACCTAATAGTTAGAACCTTACAAAACCAATCAAAATACAAATGTATGGTATAAGATGTTAGAGTGCTCGTAATTCCGCTCTAGTTTGATTCAGAATTGAATCTAATGGAATTTTCGTGCTCTCAGTAGACAGGTAATTAGAGCAAAAAATTTTCTTATTCGAAGTGGAGTAATACAGCAAAAAATAAAATAAAAAAATATTAACATTTCGGGCGACCAACTCCAAAATTTTGGTAAGCAAAATGATTAAAATAGACTTTTTATGAAGGTGCTCTGAAGATAGTTTGCGCACAATGGGCATTCTAAACACAAAGTCTCATGCTAAGAATTTGACGTGATTAATGGTCTTTGAAAGAACTATTTATTAAATGAAACCCTCGTCATTTTTCATCTTTCAGTTTTGGTCTTTTCAATATTTCGAATTTTGGAACCTGAGGCATTGTCCAACGAATTCAGAGATAATGGCGAAGTTTCCCTGTTAATGTAGGTGAAGATTAGTCATAAATCAATTACTTATCGTATTTTTAGACAGGAGTGTTTAGAAATAAAAAAGCGCATACGTACGGAAACACATGTTATGAGGCCTTACAACTAGCTTTGTGCAACTGCACTATTTTTGCCTTCATTGGGCAGTGGATTCAACATCTTGGATAAAGAAGCAGTAGAAGGCAACGACAAAAAAATGTTTTCATGAACTGTACTACCACTGCATATTCAAAAATTAGTGCATTTACACTAAATGAATAGCCAAACGAAAACGGCTGGTTGAGCCCTACCTACTTCATCATCGGTGATTGGCTTAAATTGCCTTTTACGTTTTTCTTCCACTGGAACACACGGCTAATGCAGACAGCAAAAGGCAGTAGAAGCGAATGCAAGAGATAGTTCCAGTGAGGTGGTTGATTAAAAGCCAACAAAACATCTGTAGCGCGAATATTAGTCAAATGAGAAACTGAAAAGTGGTCATGCAAGGAAAAAAGATTCTTGTAGTTCTCCAATAAAAAAAAGAGGTAATTACAACTTGTCTAGAAAAACAGTCAGTTATAGGAAGCTACAAACTCAAACAATTCGAAATGTCATTGAGAAGAATACGAAAGAGAAAATGGAGATATAAGAAGAAGACTACATATATGGGCTTTTCCTGAATAAATATAATTATGAACATGTATGATAATCAATTCAGAATATTTTGAGATTTTATTATTGGAATTGTGAATCATCTTGCTTTTCCTTAGCGTGACATTTTGAGCTTGAAGGCAGCGTCCAGGTATGTCTGGACAGTGGGGATCTCACGTGGGTAGTAATTTTGAGGCTCTAACTAAGCCGCTGCCCAAGCGGCTCTAACGGCTGAGATATTCCCCTCGAAACTGGACCCCGCGATCGTATTTCGCATGGATACATGGCGCAAAGCGTGGGTCCTGGCGCGAAACTGCCATGAATCCATGCGAATACGATCGCGGGGTCCAGTTTCGAAGGGAATATCTAAGCCGTTAGAGCACTACTTGCGCTGCCGCTTGGGCACTGCCTTAGCTAGGGTCCCAAAAGTACTTTCCACGTAAAATCCCCATAGGCCCAGATTTGCCTGGACGCTGCCTTTAAGGCTTCACATCTCCTTGTCTGACAAAATGTGAAAAACTGTGGGACTTTCGGGTTGGTTTTTTTCTTCTCATATTTTTCAAAAAACGGCATAGATGGCCACAAAACTGATTACATATATCGTAGCAGTTTGAATTTTCCAAAAATTTCAAGGGAAGCGTGGCAGCGATCATCTTTTATTTGTGTAGGTCGAATAACACACTCTTAAGCATGAATCTCATTCAATAAAAACCCTGAGCTTCAGATAGACATTAACAACAAGGCAGTAGTACACGAGTCTGTGACGCGTATTAAATCCCTTTTTCTCACCTGTACGCTGATATTTTTACCACAGGTAAAACCAACATGAAAAATAATAACGCATGAAATGAGTCATTCGTCATGGGAAAATTCCATATTGAAATTGAAGCAGAGCTACGAGCTTAATAAAGCAGCAAGTAGTAAATGTCATTTATGCCATAATATGAATTTCTCAGATTGCAGAATTGCTACTTTCATTTGCATGTCTGTATATAAGAACGAAACTATCGGATTAGCACAATTTACTCAAAAAAGCGCGAAAAAACCAAAGAAAAGAGAAATCTAGCACTTGCTAAGATGTTTTAGTGCTATAGCTAGGATTTTGCTATATTCTATAGAATGATATGCGCTCAGACTTTATATGTCCTTCTAGAATTCTTGGACTACGTCAGCCCCAATAAGGCGCCAATAGCAACTATAGTGCATGACAGTAAATTCGAATGTTGAAGGCAGTGACTGGGCAAATCTGTGGCACTCGGGTTTCTACGTGTAAATACTGACTGGGAGGTCTATGCAAGCCTTTGCTTAGGCCTTGAACGGCACCTTACACAATTTTTTTTGCGAGAAATGCACGCTGTAGCCCATACCGTAACAGCCTAAAAAGAGTACGGTGTGGGATGGAGTTCAGAGTTTGTTTCCTTTTCCTTAGCCACGAATGAAACGTATAAGCTGCAGCTTAGGCAATGACTTAACCTTTGATTCAGCTGCCTTGGCCTGGAAGGTGGGCTTCGTGACCTAATAAAGGCCGCTGGCACCCGCGACGCAGTCTGCGTCTCTCCCGCGTGCGAGCTCTCTGATTATTACCTAGCCTTAATTAGGTCATAAAGTCCCGCCTTCCAGCTGCCAAGCGAGTTGAATCAAAGAGTAGCTATGGCCCTGAAATCTACATTTGCATAAGAAATTCAGTTCCGCATTTTTGCATGAACACTGCCTTTGATGCAGCTATTTATTTGATGAAGACAATCTAGCTTGATTGTGAAATAGATATGCTGCTTCCGAGAACAGGAAGGTGTCAGAGTGCAGAGAAGAGTATACGATTACGTTGGCCTAGTCTCAGATATTGGTGTTATTAGCCGACTGAATTGAAGCCAAAGAAGCTATTTGAATTCCTTATTTGCACAAGCAGCATGGTGCTCTTATACTACTTCTTTTGGTAGGAAGACTGCAATTTTCACTTTATGAGTGAAAGTGAGCCAAAAAACCATCAAAAAGACATACAGACTAAGATAATAATCTTCCATAGCAGAGGCTTCTCATATCCCATTTATAAATTTATTACTTTTATAAGAAACCAAAATTAACTGAAAGAAGCCTCTTATATTCATTTCCGTGAAATCAGGCGTGAATCCTGTTGCTGAGGGTATACAGTTATCTTGGAAGCAATGACAAGAAAAAGTTTTTTCGAGAAGGGAGGGGAGGGGGGGGGAGGAGAGAAGTGGCAAAGGGGAGGGCGCGAGAACAATTCATCTGAATGAAGGTCCTCAGAAAACTTTTGTGGGAAGCATTCCAAACTTTACGTAGGCACACAACCCTAGAAATTTGTAGACAAAAAATTTACTTACTGTGCTAAGTATTTTTTATTTATGAAGATTATGAAAATTATCCAATCACCTATAATTAAAATAACGTTGCACAGCTTTACAACCTTTGCCGATCATTTTCAGAATTGTGAACCTAATGGACTCGTCCCCCCCTCTTCCTTTGGGCCACTCTCCTTGTGTATGGTGGCATGCCAATTTCCAATGTGTTCTAATTCTTGGACTGCAAAAGAATGGATAAATTTGTACTTATGGTAAAAGAAGTTGAAAGTCAGAAGCAGTAAGAGATGAAGCAATCAGAGAGTTTTACACCTGCGCAACAAAATTGATTTATCTACTTTTCTTTTTTCGTTGAAGAGCAAAATGGAGACGAGCAAGCGTGTAATGGAAGAATACAACTCGTGAATAGGCGTTCGTGTCAGAGTCGATTGAGCAGCATAAATCAAATTTACCGAGAAAACAGGACAAAAGAGATTCGCAAATCAGAGCGATAGCACGAGGGAGTGCTTTCAATTTACTGGTGCTGTTCACGTGCACGAGCTATGACGAAAAAGGCTAACTTCTATGGAAACATGCTGAATATTCTAAGCTTGGCAAATATCTCATACATATCAGGCTCACGTTTTTGGGTAATTGAAAAAAAGTTTTCTCGAGTTACATTATGAAAAAAGCCTAAAAGAAAATTCAGCCAATAAAAGAGCAGATTCTGCGCTAGACATTGAGAAATGTTGAAAAGTAGACACTAGTAGAGCCCATTAAATCATACGAGGCGAAAACTAAGCTAAGCCATTAACTCTGGCGAAGTCATTCAGCGCTCACCGTTTTTTTGCACCTTCTCTTCATACCAGATGCATGATTGCGTGCTACATGTCAAAGTGCATAATAATTAACGGACTAAAAGTTTGACAGGAAGTGTTATTTTGTCACAAAGACAAGAGATATGTGATTCTTAGGCCGCACAGAAGTTGAGAAAGCTCTTGAGAAAAAGTTCAATTCAAATTATTGAATTTCAATTCGCCGGTCGCAAGACGTGATATCAGGTCCTTGCATGAGGTTTGAATCAAAGGAAATATCTCAAATTCCTCAAAAGAATTTTCTTTTTCCCAGACTTTGGAAAATTGTAAGTTTTCGATATATACGTGTCACACAAAAATACGAAATTACTCACAAATTTATCAAGTTACCTGCGTTATCGAAGATTGTTTCCTAACGGCGTTTGTATTAGCTGTTGCCCATAAGTCCGTAAATAATCTAAAAACATAACGAAGAATAAAAGAATTTTCAAAAATGGAGTTAAAGGCGAGGTCGAAATATGGTTATAGAACTGTTGTACTTCTGTAGCTCATGTTCGTAAAGGCGAAACTGATTTGGGAGAGAACCAATCCAGTGAAGCAAAGTATTAGGTTGTCCCAAAAGTAAACTCCTTTTGTATATAATTCAAGCTGTTTTTGCTTTACTAAAGATTGGGGTATATCGATAGAGCAGATCAAGCTCTACAAAAAGACCAGCAAGGGTCCGCCTAAGTCGCTTTCCATATAAAGTCTGAAGACAAAATTGAAAAAAAAATGGGTTTTTTTCGCGAGGAAAAACCCCACGGACTTCCAATTTGGTCATTATACAGTAGGTATATAGTAGTACTCAAATATGCTTTAAATGGATTTTTTACGCGTGTGGAAAGCAAGAAAAAAGGTAGTCCAAAAGTGGCAAACTCCGCCCCCGCCCCTTCCACACACGTCGTTGTATATTACAAGCCTTTCTAAGCACAATCTCAAAGCTTTACCCTTTCATGTGCTCTTATGATCGAAAAATACCAAGTTTTACATGAAAAATCCAAAAAAAGAGGGATTTTGGCATTTCAGGACCATCTTTGTTTCTCAACTTTGAGCCCCGAAAAAATCAACCAAACACATCTTTTGTACTGCTATGTGTATGTTATATAAAGACCAAGTTTGAAGTCTGTAAAAATTTTCTGAAAGCAGATCCGATTTTTAGAGTAGCTGAAAAATTTTGATTTTTGGCTCAAAAATTTGCGTGAATTACGACTTAAGTGGGTCTTTGGTGGTCTTTTTGTAGAGCTTTCCCCGCTCTATCGGATAGTACCCTATGTCCATCAGGAACATAAAAACAGCTCAATTCAGTCGAAAATGGAACTTTACTTGTGGGACAACCTAAAAGTGAAAAGGCTCAAGTCTGATAGCAGCTGAAATTCTGCGTTAGCGGAAGTTTCTCGGTTATCTCGAAGTTCTATATGAATTCTTTTCAGAAACCAAGAATATGCACTCCAAAAGAATTCATATACCGCAAAGCAAACGAGTGAGAACGTAAACACAGGATGATAATTGAGTGATCTTCAGAAGTGGGGTCATAATTCTAATAGGTTGATGTATAACTAACGCAAGTTACTTACCTAGTGACAGAAAAGTTCAAAAATCTGCGAAACATATCGTTCAATAGAGCAGAGCAAGCTCTACAAAAAGGCAATCAAGCAATCTTAAAAAGTTTGATATATTGAAATTTAGGAGGAAATTCTGAAGTTGCTTAAAAACTGGATTTTCGTTTGAAAATTTTTGCAAACCTCTATTGCTCAAGGAAGTTACTTGTCGCATCAGCCATTATGTAACTTCCCGACATAGATTAGTCCATGCTACAAGCCTTTGTAAGTGTAACAACTAAGTAATTTTTAGCTTTTTCCCCGACAATAAGCTTTTGCAGTTACAATGCAAGAATGAAAATCGGAGTCATAGGAATGAATTTGGATTTTTTTTTCGATTTTCCCAACTTCAGAAAAGGATACGCAAAAAACAGCATATAATTGCTTCACTTAATGCTGCTGCTTCAGAATGGCAAGAAAATCCATTAAAAGAAAAAAATGCTCATTTTCGTTTTTGATGCATAACGGATAAAAGCAAGTAAGAAAATGACAAGTATCAAAAAAGGAGCCGGAAATAGGGTACTGTAGGAAACATTTGCAATAAAATGGATTCGAAACTAAGAATATTTTTTCCCACGTAATCATATTCAAAAGTCAAAATCATGAACACATTCAAATATTTGCAACAAAGTGGACTTGAAAACTCTAGCGAAATTTTTCTAAAGCGTTCATATTCAAAAGTCAAAATCATTATTTTACAGATGCAAGTTGTTAGAACCTTACAAAACCATTCAAAATACAAATGTATGGTATAGGATGTTAGACTGCTCGTGATTCCGCTCTAGTTTGATTCAGAATTGAAGCTAATGGCATTTTCGTGTTTTCAGTAGACAGAGAAAAGAATTTTCCTATTCGGAATGGAGCTCGAGTAATACAGTAAAAAAAACATAAAAATATCAACATTTTGTGCACCCAAATCCAAAATTTGGTGAGCGAAATGAATAGAATAGACTTTTTTAAGAAAATGCTTCGATGATACCTCGCACAATGGGAATTTCAAAGACAAAGTTGCATGCTAAGAATTCGACGCGATTAATGGTCTTTGAAAGAATTATTTATTATATGAAACTCTCGTCATTTTTCATCTTTCAGTCTTGCTCTTTTCAATACTTTGAATATTGGAACCTAAAGTATTGTCCATTTCAGAGATATTGGCGAATATTCCTTGATTAATGTGGGTGAAGATTAGTCAGGAATCGAATATGTTCAGATCGTTTATACGAACAAAAAATTTTTAGCCATAAAACAGCGCATTTGCACGGAATTATGAGCGTGTGTTGACATCTCACACAGCAGCGCTTTTGAATAAAAATGCTTGTTCGTTTGAATGATCTGATTATCTAAATCATCTTTTCTATAGTCGTCCAAAATTAAATCGCTTTGTGTACGTAATTGCACCAATTATGTCATCAAAGCAGATAGGTGGAAGTGGATTTATACTAAAGAAGAAGTAGAAGGAGAAGGAAAGCTTAAAATTCGCAAGAATAAAAAGTGCTCACACTTTCATGGACCGTACTACCACCGATATTCAAAAATTAGTGCATTTACACAAAATGAATGGCCAAATGAAAACGGCTGGTTGAGCCTACCTACTTCATCATCGGTGACTGGCATAAATTGCCTTTTAGTTTTTTTTTCACTGGAACACACGGCTAATGCAGACAGCGGAAAGCAGTAGAAGTGAATGCAAAAGATAGTTTTCAGTGAGGTGGTTGATTAAAAGCGAGCAAAACATTTGTGGCCAGGGCCCGGCACGAGGTCGGCAAATGACAAGCTGGAAATCGTTTTGGGGCCAAAAAGCAAAGGGGAAATCGTTTTTGCGGGGTCCGGGGCGGAGCCCCGAAAAAAAATTGGTAGTTCATGCTCGCTACTTATCTTGACATGTTATGTGCCTCAACAGGCGAACAGTGGACGTCAAACCGCGCCGTCGCTAATTGCCGCACGCGCGACGTCGCTCAAGCGATGCTATTTGTAACTGCATACATGACTAGTTCTCAATGTATGTGTAACGATATGGCACCAAATTTTGTATGCGAACGGAGAGAGGCTAGTGGAAACATAGTGTGAAAAGTATGAAAAACTTATGTGAAGGGAACGAGTAATTAGCATTTTTTCCGAGAATTTCGCAAAATTGGTAAATGAAGATGTGAATTCAAACGGCTCGTTTGGAACGCGCAGATGAACGATATGGTATGAAACTTGGTAAGTACATGCACATGGGCTTGCAGGGCTTAACTGAGGAGTTTCATTGAAAAATTATGTGAGTGAAGGTTGTGGCAAATTTTTTTTCTGAAAATTTTGCGCTACCAAAGAAATGGAAAAATGGCTCGTTTGCAACGCAGAGGTAACGAAATCGCGCGGGTTTCGGTGTGTATATGCGCAATAGGACTAAGTAATAAAGTATGAAATATTATAAAAACTTATGTGAATGAAGAGCGTGCTTAACTAATTTCCAAATTAGGTCGGCATTTGCCGACCTAATTCCCACCTGAGGTCGGCAAAACTCTCAATTCACATAATTTTTTCAAAATTTTTACATAAATCTGTTGTACACCTAAAGTTTACTACATGGTGAAATTTTGGTTCCGAAACTTTTCCTCTTGTCCTTGTTAGAGCCCAAAATCGCATCAGCAGCCTAGCTTTCTAAGATAGAAAGCGCGCCCCAGTCAATCGATACGCGCGGGAACGGCGTCTCTCATTCCTATGACTGCGTTTCATTGATATTTTCTCATTCCTTAATCATTTTTCTTGCTTATTTTTCTTCCTGTTTTCTATTTTGATACAGCTGAGGAGTAATTTGAGGAATTTGAGCAATTTGGGCGCTTTTGAGCGCTTTTAGGCGAAGTGTGGCCGGTAATCTCGTCGCACAAGCACGAAACGTCATTTTTGGCTCAAGGGGGTATTCGTAAAATTTATTGGGATCAAAGGGAATTCGTTTTGGAAAACCCCGCTTGCCCACCTCGTGCCGGGCCCTGTTTGTGGCGCGAATATTAGTCAAATGAGAAGCTGAAAGGTAGTTAATTCATAAGAGAAAGACTTGTATTTCTACTGTAAAACAAGAGAGGTAATTATAACGTTTCTGGAAAAACACGTCAGTCATAGGAAGCTACAAACTTTGAAAACGATTCGAAATATTAGGTTGGTTCATAATTAATGCACGTTTTCTCAACTTCCACTTCTGGTGAAAATAATTCTTTTCCAGAACATTCTTTCTGAGCGCAACAAAGACTTATATAGACAGCAAACTTTAAGCTATACAACGGTTACTTTTGTGTGATTGCACTCATCATGGGAAAGATTTTACGGCTCAAAATTTACCGAGAATTTTTTCTGGAAATCTCTAGTTTGAAGGAGCATAACTTACTCTCAAAAGGACTACATTGGAGCATACTTTGTTCATTATGTAGCTGATGGTCGATTCAGTAGTGGCGTGGAACTTGGCTTTTACTAAAAATTTTCTGCGAAAAAAATATTGCCAAGAAGGCAAAAGTACCATTTTCTTCTGCATTTTAGAGAAGGCAAAAATCTGTATTTTTTAAGATTCCTTCAATTTCTTTCTCATTTCAAAAACGAGAAAGTTCTGCCGTTTTTTTACTATTAGTAGTCCTTGGTCTATTCTACCAAAACCAAGTAAAAGTTCTGTAATTGCTTCTCATGTAAGCATTTTAAAAAGCTCCGAGTGATCCCAGCATGCAGCAAAGTTTGAGTCAAAGCTTCTCGGCTCAGGATTGCTACAAAATGCTCACCCAGGCTAAAAAATTTAGCCTTGGTGAGCATTTTGTAGCACAAATTTTCGCGATTATAACATATAGTTTTTGAAACAAATTTAAGCATTTTTTTATGGATTTAGGGCCAGTCGAATGAAAGGAAAAAATTTCAAATTTGAGTTCCTCATCTTTGAAGGCATGGAAACTTCGGTTGGAACAAAGATCTGTGAAAACGAAAGTACGTCTAAGAAACTAGAAGAAACATGCTTTCCGATAATGTAGATGGTTTTAGAGAAAAACGATTTTTGATTTGAAACTAGCGTTTAAAAGAAGAGGTAGGAAAAACGTGCATTAATTATGAACCAACTCAATATTATTGGAAATGAAAAAAGACAGTGGGGATTCAAGAAGAAATTCATGTGTAGCACTTTTCTCAAATAAAACATTTATGGACCATGTGCAAATATACCCATTCAGAATGTCTTGAGACCAGTTCATTAAAATTTAAATCATCGTGCTTTTCCTTAGCGTACCAGAGCTCAAAGCTTCGCATCTCCTTTCCTGGCAAAATTACGTGTAAATTGTGAAACTTTCGGATTGGTATTTTATCCTTCTTATAAGTGCGATTTTTCAAGAGAACGGCTAGCGACTTGAATTTTAATAACTTCAAATAAGGGAAACTGTAGCGATCATTCTTTATTTGAGTAGGTCGAATCACACACTTTTGTGCAAATCTTATTCATCAAAAAGCTCTAAGGTTCAGATAGATGTAACCAACAACGCAGTAGTACACATGTCTGATTTCGCTCATATTCAAGTCCTTTTCCTTACTCATACGCTGACTTTTTAACCAGAGGTACAACATGAAAAACAATCGCGCGTGAAATAAGTCATCCATCATGGAGAAACTCCAGATGGAAACTGGGGCTGAGCTACGAGCTTAGTAAAGCAGCAAGTAGTAAATGTTATTCATGTCATAAGATGAACTTCTCAGTTTGCAGAAATGCCACTTTTGCTCGCACTTTTGCTTATAAGAAAGAAACGATGGGATTAGCACAATTTATTCAAAAAAGCGCGAAAAACCTAACGAAAAAGAAACCTAGCACTTGCTAAGATAATGTAGTGCTATAGCAGAAATTTTGCTATATTTCATAATGATATGCGCCCAGACTTTTGTTTATATGTCCTTATAGATTTCTTGGATTATGTCAGCATCAATAAAGCGCCCATAGTAGCTAGAAGTGCATGGCAATATTCGGATGTTGAAGCCAGTGGCTGGGCAAATCTGGGCACTTGGGTTTCCATGTGTAAATACTGACTGGGGGGTGGGTGCATACAAGCTTTTGCTCAAGCGGCAGCTTACACAATTTTTCGGCGAGAGGTTCGCACGCTGTAGTCCATACGGTAACAGCCTTTTAAGAGTACGGTATATGGGTTGGAGTTCAGAGTTGATTTTCTCAGCCACGAATATGAGCGCTGCTCAAACAATGACTCAGCTAATTAGGCCTTCAAAAGTTCTGCCCACGTAAGGCCTCGGACAGAGTTTACGCGATTTCATCGTCGCGATTGAATCGCCGCGATTTCCATTCATTTTCATTTTACATTCAAAAATTTCGGGCTGGAAAAGTACCGCAATCGATGCAAGCTGGTCGGCATGCAATGAACTCGTAACAGTTGTCCAGTGGCGACTGAATCGCGACGATCAAATCGCATGAACTCTGCCCGAGGCCCAAGGAGTTAAGGTTCGCCTTTCTCCTGAGCACTGCCTTTGATGCTATTTATTTGAAGAAGATGATCCAGCTTGATTGTGAATAGATACGCTGCTTCCGAGAACAGGAAGGTGTCGGAGTGCAGAGACGAGTATACGATTACGTTGGCCCAGTCTCAGATATTATGTTATTAGCAGACTGAATTGAAGCCAAAGAAGCTATTTGAATTCCTTATTTGCACAAGCAGCATGTTACACTACTTCTTTTAGAAGGAAGGGTGCAATTTTCACTTTATGAGTGGAAGCGAATCAAAAAAAAACCATCAAAAAGACATACAGAGTGAGATAATAATCTTCCATAGCAAAGGCTTCTCATATCCCATTTATAAATTTATTAGTTTCATAAGAAGCCAAAATTGAACTTAAAGAAGCCTCCCATATTCATTTCCGCAAAATCAGGCGTGAACCCTTTTGCCTGAGGATACTTATTTGCAAGCAATGGCGAGAAAAACTGGAGAGGAGGGCGGGGGGGGGGGGGAGGGGGGGGGAGGGGTAAAGGGAGGGCGCGACAACAATTATACTAAATGAAATCCTCAGAAAAGTTCTTCAGGAAAGAATCCAACTCTTACGCAGGCATACAAAGTTGCAATTAGAAGACAAAAAATTTACTTACTGACAAGCTCGTGAGCTAGATATTTATTTATAATTTTAAAACTCATCCAATCAGCTACAATTGAAAAAAACGTAGCACAGCTTTGCAACTTCTGTCAATCACTTTCAGAAATTTGGACCCAATGGACTCGCCTCTCTCCCTCTTCCCCCCCCCCCCCCCTCCCTTCTCTTTGGGTCCGCCTCTCTCTGTGTATGAGCTCGGTCATAGTTCACGCGATCCCAGTCGTGACGCAATTTGGCAATACTCCAAATGTCGAAAACTCATTGTAAGCCTATTTTAGATGCACAAAAGGTGAGTTTCTCAGTCTACAGTTACACATTGTGCAATTGTAGTGCCAGTGTACGATTTGAAGACATCTGGCAAGCTGCCAGTTCGCGTCGCAATTGGAATCGCATGAGTTATCCCCGCCCGAGGCCTATGGTGGCATGCGGATTTCGAATGTGTTCTAGCTCTTGGACTGTAAAAATGGATAAATTTGAACTTATGGTGAAAAAATGTGAAAGTCAGAAGCAGTAATAGATGAAGTATTTAAAGAGTCCTAAATCTGCGCACCAATATTGTTTTTTTTACATGTTCTTTTTTCTGGAAGAGCAAAATGGAGACGAGAAGGCATATAATGGAACAATACAACTCGTGAATAGGCTTTCGTGTCAGAGTCGATTGAGCAGCGATAAATCAAATTTACTGAGAAAACAGGACAAAAGAGATTTGCAAATCAGAGCGATAGCACGAGGGAGCGCTTTCAACTTATTAGTGCTGTTCACGTGCACGAGCTCTGGAAAAAAGCTTACTTCTATGGAAACGTGCTGAATATTCTAAACTTGGCAAATATCTCATAAAATATCGGGCTCACGTTTTTGGGTAATCAAAAAATGCTTTTTCTCAAGTTACATTTATTTATTTATTTATTTGATACGCACAAGGCGTGCCCAATACACAGAACGAAGCATCACACTAAACAAATAGGGACAAAAAAAAAGAACTAAAACAGGCAAACACCCCACTGAATCAGCTCAAGTCCAGCCCGCAAAATATTTTCTAGGGATAGAAAGGGAGTGAGCTTGTCTAACTAATATGAAGTCATCACATGTATAGAGGTTCGATGGAGTCTGTCTCATGCCCCCTGCTTTTAGCAAAAATGCTCTTATTCAAACATAAGCAAATGTATATGTTAGAAGCAGGTATATTGGTAGTAATATTGGTAAAACCCGCCCAACCAAACTCTGGGGAGAGAACAGAACTCCGGAAGAGGTTGCACAATGCAGAAGTTTCAAGCCCAAACAAGCTAACCCAAACATCAATGGAAATGATGAGATGAGCCAGACCCAAACTAACGGGTGAGGTATAAAGTTGAAAAAAAAGCCAACACAACGAATGGCAATGGTGTAAACCAGGATCCAATGATTTGGTGGAATCTGATCCCTAAAATCCAACGCAAGACATTCATTTATTCGCATCCCTTCGATCATAGTCAGCCCAGAGTGAACACCAAACTGAGACAGGCGAAGTCGCGTGCCATAGAACCGTCAAACGAAAAGGACAGAGACATGCACAGCACAAAAGCAAGGATCTAGAAAAAGGAATTTGAGAGATGAAAAATAAAGTAGAAGCAAAAAGTGCAATTAAAATCAAGCCTCAGAACCAAGCGTAGGAGAACCATAACAACCATAAACCCTAAAATCCTGAACCCTAAAAAAATCTGAACACAACATTGAAAACGCAACGCAATCAAAGAGAAGTATCACTGCTCAAAAGTTGGGTCAAATCAGCTTTTTTTAATTTTTTCTTGAAGGCTTCACCGCTACGCGCTGACACAATATCAACGGGTAAGCGCTGAAGCCATCTTGCGCAGCGGAAGAACATGTAGTTAAATATTCCAGACTGATGTAGCTTAATAGGTTTATAATGCAGATTAAAGCCACCTAGCCTGGTACCAACTGGTTTGAAGATCCAGAATTTACTTGCTTTTAATTTTATTTCCATGCGAAGAATACGAAACCAAAAGACCAGGTCAGATATCATGCGTCTAATTCTGAGAGAAGTCAAGCCCAATTTATTAGAGCGTAGGTGACAGTCTGGCATATCAACTGGTGTTCCACCACACGCACGACGGAAAACCAGACGGGTAAAAGTGTGCTGAACTCTACATCATGAAAACAAAAAAAAGCCTAAAAGAAAAGTAAGTCAACAAAAGAATACATACTGCGTTTGTCGTTGCGAAGTGTAAAAAGTGGACACTAGTGTAATTCTGGACACTAGTAGAGCCCATTAAATCATACAAACGAAAACTGGAGCAGCAGACCTAAGCTAAGCCATTAACTCTGGCGAAGTCATTCAGCGCTCACCGTTTTTTGCACCTTCTCTTCATACCAGATGCATGATTGCGTGCTACATGTCAAAGTGCATAATAATTAACTGACTTAAACTTTGACGGGAAGTGATACTTTGGTTAGAAATACAAAAGATATGTGAATCTCAAGCCAAGAGTTGGAAAGCGCTCAGCGAAAAATTATAATACTAGTTGAAAAGAGTATTAGGTTGATGCAAAAATTATGGTCGATTTGCCAAACCTTTTTTCAGGCCAACATTTCTCGATCAAAATTTCTTCATTGGAACAGATATAGCATACCGTTGAGAAGTTATTTTCATGCTACTTAATGGTTGTAAGCGGGCTTCCACCTTCATCTGTGATAAAGTTAGTGAGCTTCAAATAACCTCATCCAAATTCAGAACTATATTGTTTTTCTGACCACAATCAGAGCGCCTATGAATGGCGCTTTTCAAAATTTAGCTATTATATGTCATGAACAGTGCCTACATTATGCATATTTAAATGTATTTTTTTAAGTTTCCGGAGTAAGATAACATGGTTTCTCAACATGGGTAGCCTCTATGTTCGGGATTTTGAGGCATTCTGGAAAAGAATTTTGAGAAAACTGACAATTTTGAACTTTGTTTTTTTCCTTTCCGCAGATTTTCTTCCAAACACCTTCAATATTATTTTGTACTATTGACTTGCGGCTACAAGATAGGCCACTTATCATCCAAACTAACTACTTTGAAGGAGTTACGAATTGTCAAATAGTAGATTTGAAAGGACCTTTTTTGTTTTTTAAACCGTATATTTCTGCACGTTTTTGATACAGATACAAGCAAACGTGCGCTGCATTGCAAAAAGTTTGCTGCTTCTGATGGTCTTCACCGCATTCAGAAATGTGGATTTTCAAAATTTTCTGTTACAAAGCGAGTGTTCGCAAATCGGCCATTATTTTTGCACCAACCTGATATTATCAGACCCTTGCATGAGTTCTGCAACAATCAACAGAAAAAAATTCCAAATTTCCCAAAAGAATTTTTTTTATTTCCAGACAATTTGGATTGTGAATTTTCGATATATACGTGTCACACAAAAGAAATTTGATTTTTGAATTACTCAAAAATTACCTGCGTTGTCGAAGATTGTTTCCGAAATCCGTTCGTATTAGCCGTTGCCCATAAGTTCGCGAATAAACTAAAAACATGGAAACGAAGAATGAAAAAATTTCCAAAAATAGAGATAAAAACCATTTGGAATGTAGTTGGAGAGCTGCCTTTATACTTGCTGTAGCTCATGTTTGTGAAGGCGAAACTGATATATTTTTGAATTCGACGATGATGTTCAAAAGAGTGTGGGGAGAACCAATCTAGTGAAACAAAGTATTATATTATAGTTAAATGGCGCAGGTCTGATTAAAGATTAAATCCTGTGTTAGCGGAAGTTCCTCGGCTATCTCGAAGTTCTATAGTTTTATAAGCTCTGCTGTTCACTAAGCGCGATCGTCTAAGCAAAACTTGTGCTCAGCATTTATTTCTAAATTTGATTCTCAACCTAACATTTTGAATAACTTCGTGCTGATTGTAAGCTCCAGGAAAAGTTATAATGTTGAAGTGTTACCGTTCCTGAAATAGGAAAGAACATACTTTGATATTGTGAAACGGAGGGTTATGTAAAAGTTAGTTCTTCAAACATTTTCAAACTTTTTGATATTTTCTTGTGGAAAATTTATGCATCTGACGTGACGTGCAAATGAATTATCCTTGTAGACTACCCGATTTTGAAGAAAGCATCTGAAGTCGAATTTGTGACAAGTGACAGAATGAAAACGGTAAAAAATTAAATTTGAATAGTTCTGCATAACTCAAAGTTAACCAGTTATAACGCAAGTTGTGGGGTTTTTTTTCCTTACTGGGCCGTTTCAGAAAGCCGAGATTGTCTACACTTTTTGTCACGGAAAAATGAAAAGGAGTTTAACAAGGGTAGTTGGATAAGTGATTTGAGTACCTGCACAAAGACTACCGATTTCGCACGAGATTGCCATTCGCTATTTGATTTCATGCGTGGGATAACCCTAGTGCTCAAGTGTACTTCTCAGTCCATCCGGACTAGTTTAGGCAATGGAAAAGGGAAGATCATAGAGCACTACTCTCTCGGCAAAAAAAAAGAAAAATGACTTAAAAATAAGTTTCGTGGAAAAGAACGAAAACGATTTGAAGAAAACTAGTTCGTAATGTTCATTCAAACCTTGATCAACAGAGACGTTGTGAGTGTGATAGAAAGATCTAATGATATATCCATTCAATCTATTTGATTACATATTTGTATACTGTAAGAATACAAACTATTAAAAGTCGAATTTTCCAAAATCGGGAAAGGAAATGCAAAAATAGCATATAATTGTTTTGACTTATTGCTGCTGCTTCAGAATGGCAAGAAAATTGATTAAAAGAACTCTCATTTTCGTTTTTGATGCATAGGTGAAGAATGAAATAAGAAAATCATAACTTACAATAACGGGCTAAGGGCGTTTACGTTTTTTTGTGTGTGTGTGTCTGTCTGTCCGTTACGAAATTCGTAGAGCGTGTTCCAGCCAACGTTCAATGCCCAAATTTTGCATAGCGCACGGTACCTGCATGAAAGCCCACCATGCAAAAACATGAGCGGATCCGTTAAGTGGGTCCGTTGAAAATTGCGCCTTAAACGGACCCACTTGACTTCTGACCAGCAAAATTGGGCCGGTATCAACATTTTTTGCGAAGTCATGGATACGTTTGACAAGCTAATGTGCAAGCCATGGACGTTAACCCAAAAAATTGCACTAAAGTTGATTAGTTTACGAAAATGGCGCCAAAAAGAATAAGTTGCATGAATGTTCAATTTGCCAAGATTTTACCTGATCGTTTGAGAAGATTTTTGCACAGGGGTGTAGTCCAAGGTGATTATTGTCGTTATGGCGATTATCAGATCATAAAATTTTTAAAAACCAATTCATATTCGCATTAAATCTTCTCGAAAAAGTTTCATCCACGCGAAAATACCGATCTCACACAAAAAAGCTCTGGGAATGAGTAGTTGTTTACAAATCATTCGTGATAGCCTGCATGGCTCGGTGAGTTTCAATGTCATTATTATGCGGGAATGAGTTAGGCATACAGAAATTAGGGCCAGTCTGCGAAGCAGAGGTGATGTACTGGTGACAAATAACGAAAAAGGAGCTGGGAATAGAGTTTTACGAAAAACTGCAATGAAATAAATTTGGCTCTAATTTCTTCCAAAATAATCATATTCAAGAGTCAAAATCATAACACATTCAAGTATTTGCAACAAAGTGGACTTGAAAAATCTAAACTTTAAAACTCAAAATTTTGAACCTTTTTTTACAGATGCAAGTAATTAGAACCTTACAAAACGATACAAATTACAGATGTATGGTATAGGGTATTTGATGCTCGTAATCTTTAGTTTGATTCAGAATTCAGGCCAATGGAATTTTCGTACTTTCAGTAGACAGGTAATTAGAGCAAGAAATTTCCCTATTCGGAGTGGAGTGCGAGTGATACAGTAAAAATCGTAAGAAGATATTAACATTTTGGGCGCCCAATTCCAAAATTTTTGTGAGCAAAATGAATAGAATAGATAGTTATATTATCAGTAACTCTCTCAATTTTTCCACCCATATTGACTTGATAGTCAAAAAGTCTTTCTCAGCTTTTTTTACAATTTTCCGGAATACACATAGTAATTATCCAAAGATTTTTCTTACCTATACAAAAGCTACGTACTGCCACATATTGAATACGCATCTCCGGTATGGAGCCCTTTTTTGAAAAGAATTATTGACTTGAAAAAATTCAAAAAACTTTCACGAGGGTCCTCTTCTATAAATATTACCCCGGTTCAAGTTATCGCTAGATTCTGCCATCGTATCGATCACGACTCAATTCCCTTCAGCTTCAAAGTCTGAAGTACAGGCGTATCATAAATGATCTGATTTGGGATTTCGCATATTGCGTTTGGAGACTAGACTTCGAGCCAGTAAGTACTATATGTTTAGACCATGTAGTCAACGAGTAGATAAGTTTATTCTTATTATCGCAGATTAGGCACAAAGAAACTCTCAATCACTCTCAGCTCATCCGCTTGCCACACTTCAAGATGGTTATCATTCCTACCAGATGAAATAACTTCAAGTGAAAATTCTAACATTTTTCTTAGAAGGCTGCAGAATGTTGATGTACTTGAAATTCTAAAAATATCTGATTTTTAGGTGACTGCTTTGAACCCGATGTCCCTCAGCCTTACAGTTGTCAATCAGTTGCTGCTATGTTTGCTATGTCTTCCATTCTTTCTTCAGAGCATGACTTTCGCAGGAGTTATCATCGTTTTCCTGACTGATGCATTGCTTCTGTTCGGATGTGCCATGGTTTTGCCTGTTATTGCTTCCATCTACTTCTTTTTCCCCCCTTTGAATGTTCCTGAGAGTGCCTTTGTTGCTGCAGTGCTAACCATGATCAATTATCAGCTTGTCGTATATCAAAGACTTTATCTCCATCTCACCGCCCCTAGCCTTACCTCAGATCATTTCAAAAGTCATCAATTTCAGTTGCCTTATATTCACGCCTAGTACTTCAGCCATTTCTCGCCTTCTCCCAGGCTATTCTTTGTCGGGGCCAAGTCAGCTAGCCTCCGGCCATAGGCTCGCTGATACCAAATCGGGGTTGTCACGTATCACTGAGACAGCAAGATGCTGAAGTCTAGTCTGGCTAGCCTTGCATTCTGGTTTCTTATTCTTTGCTTGGAGAGCTTAATAGCCGTTGATCCGGGGCCTTGTTTACCTCACATTTTATCGGTTCAGTGAGTCAAGTTTTTTTCATTCCACTTTTTGTTTTTGTTTCTGGCATATATCGAGTGTATTGTAAAGTAGAAAAATAAGTAAAAATAAAAAAGTTTTTATGATAGTGCTTTGAAAATACTATGCGCACAATGGGCTAAGACAAAGTCGCATGCTAAGAATTTGACGTGATTAATGGCTTTGAAAGACGTATTTATTATATGAAACCCTCGTCATTTTTCATCTGCCAATCTTAGTTTTTACCATGTCCTAACTTTTGGAATCTAAGCCAAAGTCCAAAGAATTTGAACTTATTGGCGAAATGTATTGTAAAGATCAATTAAAAATAACAAATGTGTCGTTTATCAAGACAGATAGTTTTTGATTATGAAAAAGCGCATTTGCACGGGAATATGAGATTGGTTTTAAGTCCCACAAAACAGCAATTTCGATTTTTGGTAAAATCAACTAAATTATTCTGTTTATTCGTCCACACTTGACGTCCATTTTTGGTAATTGCATCGTTACAGAAATCGTCAGTGAAGCAGACCGGTGGCAGTGAAATCACTGTTATGGTTAAACTATCATAAGCATTAAAAATTTGCAAGAAACAAAAAGCTTACGCTTCTGTGGACCGTACCACCACTGCATAATTGAAAATTAGTGCATTTACACTAAATGAATAGCCAAGCGAAAACGGCTGGTTGAGCCCTACCTACTTCATCATCGATGATTGGCATAAATTGCCTTTTACGTTTTCTTTTACTGGAACACACGGCTAATGCAGACAGCAGAAGGCAGTAGAAGAGAACGCAAGATATAGTTTTCAGTGAGATGGTTAATAAAAGCGAACAAAACATCTAGCGCGAATATTAGTCAGATGAGAAACTGAAAAGTATTCCGTTCATGGGAAAAAATGCTTGTACTTTCTTCAATAAAAACAAGAGAGGTATTTATAACTTCTCCAGAAAAACACGTCAGTTATAGGAAGCTACAAATTCAAACGGTTCGAAACGTCACTGAAAAAAATATGAAAGAAGCAGATTCAAGAAGAAGATTGTATGGAGGGCTTTTCATAAATAGTGACATTTATGTACCAAGTACGATTATATCAATTCAAAATGACTTAGAACCAGCATATTATTGGATTTGTAAACTCGAACTTTTGCCTGAATTTTCATTTTGAGCTCAAGGCTTAACATCTCCTTTTCGGTAGAGTTATGTGGAACTATGGGGTTAAATTTTTTGACTCGAAACTACGAATTTCAGTGAAAAAGTCGTAGAGGCCCTCAAGCGCTGATTTCTTGTAGCAGCTTGAATTTTCACACAATTCCAAAAAAGCGAAATTTCAGTCACGCCGTCATTACTATGAATAAATTTAGCTCCTTTGACCATGTTTCTCACTCATCAAAAGTTCATGAATTGTAGATATTACCAACTGCGCAGTATGTACACACAAGTTTGATATGACTCGTAATCAATCCGTTTTTCTTATCTATACGCTGACTTTTTCATCATAAGGAATACTAACATGAAAAACGATTACGCGTAAAATGATTCATCCATCATGGAGAGATCTCAGACTGGAAATGGAGCTGAGCACGAGCTACGAGCTTCGGATAGCAAGTAGTAAATGTTATCTATATCATAAGATGGACTTCTCAGACTGCAGAAATGATTCAATTTCACGTCTGTATATAAGAACGAGACTATCGGATTAGCACAATTTATTCAAAAAAGCGCGAAAAACCTAAAGAAAAAGAAATTCCTAAGATGATTTACTGCTATAGCGAGAATTTTGCTGTATTCTACAGAATGACATGCGCTCAGACTTTTGCTTATATGCCCTTCTAGATTCCTTGGATTACGTCAGCCCCACTAAAGCGCCAGTAGTAGCTAGAAGTGAATGGCAATATCGAATGTTGAAGGCAATGGCTGGGCAAATCTGGGCACTTGAGTTTCTACGTGTAAATACTGACTGGGAGATCCATACAAGCTTTTGCTTACGTAGAGGCTTACACAATTCTTTCGCGAGAAATTCAAATGCACGGTGTAGCCCATACCGTAACAGCCTTAAAAGAGTATGGTATGGGCTGGAGTTCAGAGTCAATTTTTTCAGTCACAGATGAAACATATGGCTGCTGCTCAAGCAATGACTTAACCTTTGATTCAACGGCCCTGGCGTCTGGAAGGCTGGCTTTGTGACGTAAGTAATCCGCTTGCGCCCTTGACGCAGTCTGCGTCTCTCCGCGCGCGTGCTCTCTGGTCACCTAGCCTTGAAGGTCACGAAGTCCCGCCTTCCAGCTGCCAAGCCAGTTGAAAAGGGTAACTATGGCCCTAAAATCTGGATCCACATGAGAAGTATAGGTTTAGCTTGCCGAAACACTGCCTTTGAATCATCTATTAATTTGATAAAGATCCAGCTTGATTGTGAAACAGATATGCTGCTTCCGAGAACAGGGAGGTGTCGGAGTGCAGAGAATAGTATACGATTACGCTGGCCTAGTCTCAGATGCTGGTATTATTAGCCCACTGAAGTAGAGCCACAGCTACTTGAATTCTTTGTTTGCACAAGCAGCATGGTGCTCTTATACTACTTCTTTTGGAAGGAAGGGTGCAATTTTCACTTTATGAGTGAAAGTGAGTAAAAAACCATCAAAAAGATATACAGATTAAGATAATAATCTTCCACAGCAAAGATTTCTCATATTCCATCTATATATTAGGTTGTTGCAAAAATAATGTCCGTTTTTCTAGGCGTATATTCCAAAAGACTTTTCTCCTTCAGGCTTTCTTTTTCAATACGGATTCTGCACATCATTGGAAAGCTTTCTTCATGTACTTTTTAACGGTTGTGAAATTAAGCTTTTATCTCATCTGTAAGATTACCAGCATTTTGCACAGCCGCACTCAAAATCGGAATTTCATTGCTCCAACTTTCTTGGCCACAATTCAGGCGCAAATAAACGAATTCTTCTGAAAACATAGCTACTGTATAGGATAAATATTGTTTACTTATTGCATGTTTAAATAAGTTTTTCGAATATACCTGAACTGACAAATCGAGTTTCAAAAGAGATATTCGTTGCCTGGAACTCTATGGGTGCGAAATTTTTCCTGATAGGGCAATCGCTGAAACTTCGCTCATTTCTGTAGGCTTAAGGTCAGGACATCTTATCTACAATTCATGCAGAAAAACCTAGATATTCAGTGCATGAAGAATTCCAAGTTTTCATAGTTTGGGACTTCCAAGCCTATCACAAATAGGCTAAAAAAAGTAAATAATTTTGGATTTCTATCTTTTTCATTTCACAGAACTTCTTCGCTAAAGTTCTTTTTATACAAACGTATACTACTGGGATAAGTTGATTAGCAGATATAACAACAAAACTTGAAGGAATTTGTAATCTTTCAAAAACGAGGTTTTCAAAAACAAAACTTTTGGTTTTCTGACGCGTGGTTTTCTTCCCGTTTGCGATATCAGTATATGCAGCCGCGCCTTAGATTACGAAAGGTTTACTGCATCTGAAGGTCTTGATTGCATTCAAAAATATGAAGACTGAACGAAGTTATAGCTTTTCAACGCGAAAGTTTGCAAAACGGACATTATTTTTGCAACAACCTAATATTTATTAGCTTCATAAAAAACAAAATTGAATTCAAGAAGCCTCTCATATTCGTTCCCGTAAAATCAGGCGTGAATCCTGTTGCCTGAGGATACACATTATCTTGAAATCGATGGCAAAAAACCTTCTTCGAGAGAGGAACTGTGAGTGGGAGGGGGAATGGTAAAGGGGAGGGCGCGACAACAATTCATCTGAATGAAGGTCCTCAGAAAACTTTTGTGAGAAGCATTCCAAACTTTACGTAGGCACACAACCCTAGAAATTTGTAGACAAAAAATTTACTTACTGTGCTAAGTATTTATTTGTGAAGATTATGAAAATTATCCAATCACCTATAATTAAAATAATGTTGCACAGCTTTACAACCTTTGCCATCACTTTCAGAATTCTGGACCTAATGGACTCGTCCCCCCCTCTTCCTTTGGGCCACTCTCCCTGTGTATGGTGGCATGCCAATTTCCAATGTGTTCTAATTCTTGGACTGTAAAAGAATGGGATGAAGTAATCAGGGAGTCCTACATCCTGCGCAACAAAATTGTTTTTCTACATTTTCTTTTTTCGCAGAAAAGCAAAATGGAGACGAGAAAGCATGTAATGGAACAATACAACTTGTGAATAGGCGTTCGTGTCAAAGTCAATTGAGCAGCGATAAATCAAATTTACTGAGAAAACAGGACAAAAGAGATTCGCAAATCAGAGCGATAGCACGAGGGAGCGCTGTCAACTTATTAGTGCTGCTCACGTGCACGAACTATGAGAAAAAGGCTAACTTCTATGGAAACCTGCTGAATATTCTAAACATGGCAAATATCTCATACATATCGGGCTCACGTTCTTGGACAGTTAAAAAGTAATTTCTTCCCAAGTTACATCAAGAAAACACGATAAAAGAAGATTGAGTCAACAAAGGTACTCTCGCTAGACATTATGAAATGTTGAAAAGTGGGCACTAGTATAGCCCTAGACACTAGTAGAGTCCCACTAAATCATACAAACGAGAACTGGAGCAGCAGACTAAGCTAAGCCATTAACTCTGGCGAAGTCATTCAGCGCTCACCGTTTTTTGCACCTTCTCTTCATACCAGATGCATGATTGCGTGCTACATGTCAAAGTGCATAATAATTAACTGACTCAAAGTTTGACAGGAAGTGATATTTTGTTACGAATACAGGAGATATGCAATTCTTAGGCCGAACAGAAGTTGAGGAAGCTTTCGGCGAAAAAGTTCAATTCAAATTATTAGAAATTTTTAACTCGCCGGTCGCAAGGCGTGATATTAAATACTTGCAAAAGTTCTGTATGGAAAAAATCTCAAATTCCTCATTCGGAGGATCGTGGATTTTTGATGTACATGTCACAGATGAGGGATTTAATTCTGCATATTACCTGAATTTACGAATTATTTCTTCGCAAAACATATATGTTGATAAAAAAAGAACATCGTAGTGATCAAGAAATCAAAATATCGTATTCTTATCTATGCAATTGCCAACAAGAATCTGAGGCTCATTACGTGGAACATTCATCAATTCTCCAGGTATTTAAAGAAAATGAAAAAAAATGTTATATATGAAGCTGAATGTGTGTTTGTCTGTTTGTGTCTGTATGATGTGGTATGAACGCATGTTCCCAATAGAAAATTTTATTTTTAATCGATCCGGACCAAACTTTGCACGCATGCACTTCGGCGGGTGTCGCAGGCTACTTTTTGTCATCGATCGAAATCGATTTCATCGATTTTTTTGTAAAGCTTGACCTGCGGGGCTGGGAGTTGGCACAGGAGGGTAATCGAGCATGCTAACTACAAATACTTTCGCATAGTTTGAACTACGGGGCTGGCAGTTGGCAGGGGGGATAAGTGAGCATGCTGATAACTAACAGAGAGGGAATAAGTAGCTGGCATGTAGAAACAGGGAAAGGTTGTACAGGGATAGGGATAAGGCGTTTATCTAGTGTTTTGACAGGGCTAGGTGGAGCCGAGTAGGCCAGCTAGTAATGAAAAAAATTTGGGACGCAAAACCAAAAGAAAACCCAAAATTGAAAGGAGCCACTCCTAATAAATGCTCCAGGAAAACGCATTTTAATTTCTGTGTTCATCAAAAGTGACTTTAATTTTTAAGATTTTTTATTTTAAAAAATTGAAGTTCTTGCAACTTCAGCGTCAATATACAGCTATTGTATTTTGACGTCAAAATTTGTGAGAAATCTATTTGATTTCTTATTTATTCAATTTTGTAAGATTGTAATTTGTGGAAATCTTGCGATACAGTTTTGCGTTCGACTGCATAGTCCATTATAATATGGATTTTCTGCTGTTTGTAGCATATAGATGTCGAGGATAGCACGCTATCAGGCTGATATCGCACCTCATGAACTTGAAAACAGCATCAATGAACTGGAATCCTCATAGTATTGTTACTACATGTCCATAGCTGTTGATAGTGCTGTGAATGCTCGTTACAACTACCTTTGTGTTTGAGGCATTCCCTCGTTTTTTTTTGGCGAGGCGATTTCACTCGACTCGGAGTGCATTAGTGGATTTCGCAAGTGTGCACTTACTCAGTTCATTTCGTAATCGTGTAGTAAAAACAATGGCCTCTTTGCGAAACACAATGATGCAAAATCCATGTAGGAACGCACGCCTAGACGCCTTCACTTTTTGATGGTTACCTTTGCCGTTTACCTTCGTTTTAACTCTTGCTCTTACAATGCTTCGGCCTGGCCACATAGTGGCACCAGCCCCTTCGTCAACTGCTGGTCACGTAGTGACATTTTACCAATCTCTAATATTGATTTTTGAGAAGAAAAAAGTATGAATTTTTGGCAAATCTATATATATATAAAACTCAAACACTGTACCGTGTTTGTTAGGATGTTTGTGGCTTATAGACTCCTTTGTATGTGAACCAAAGAGGCTGAATTTTGTTTCCCTATGAACAAGCCACGGCGCAAAAGATAGGCTACTTTTTTCGACAATTCGCTGGGTCCTTCTATCGATTTATTGATTTGTTGCACTCTCAGTAAGGGAATGAAGCTTATCAGCAGCTATTGCCGAACCATTCCTATACTTATGTAAACAAGAGCAGTACGATCCATTGTGAACTTTCGTCAGCAAAGTAAGGTCGAAAGCGTTCAGATGTAGGTCCTATATATTCTGTCTAAGACTGCGAGATGCATCTTTTGCGGTGCGAGGTAGTAGTGTTGTTAACGCAAGTCAAAGCCTTTTTTTGATGCAGATGTGAGCCAATCGCTAAGTTACAAGGTGTCTCAAATTGCGTGCCACTCTCTAGCGTTGGAACCTCCGACATGAATTCCAGCCGCATGAGCGTGACTCTCAATCTGAAAGCTTACATCATAATTTTGTTTATTGACTGAAGTCCTTGAGTTTTTTTCATTAATCTGTTATCCAAATGGCTCACAAGTTGTGGATTACATATCTTTAACGTGGTAGAATGGCTGTTGCTTTGGCTATAAAGGTACTCGCTCTCTAAAGCAAAGACAGTCAAAGAAGCACTTACTTTTGTCGTAGTACGGGAGAGGAGGGTAGAGTGCGGGTGTTAAAACAGAATAACCGATTAGCGGAGAAGTACTAGAAAAAATGATCCTCAGGATAGCAATGGGCGCTACATTATTCGAACGTTCTTCCACCTATATCGCAATGCTTGCTCTTCAAGTTTTTTCACGTCTTCCATGTTTCAAAAAGAAGAGAGACAATGCTGTTAAGTAAAAGTGTACACATTTTATTTTTATTTTTGCAAACAAACTCAAATGATACACTACTGCTTTGAGTGTCACATATATCCAAAGACAGTGAACCCTAAGTGATGTTATCCCGGGCAAGGCCGGGTACGACAGCTAGTTTCTTCATAAACATATATGTTCAATTGCAGGTGCCTTCGGTGCTTTTTAGATGCTAACCTCTAAGGGTTGTTTAATACTGCCGTAATGATCGCAGCAGACTGCAGCAGACTGCAGCTGACCGCACAGATCGCTTCATCCTTCGTAAAAGAGAAGATAATTGCGATTACGTCAACACCTTGTACGCCTAAAAAGTTCATAGGTTCTAAATTACTTTTCTCATTCGAATTTTGGCAATTGTTTTCTTTGGTACGCTCATATGTGTTCTGACTCCTCCTATAATTGTGTATAACTGTTTTGTAATACTCTGTGATGTTTTTGTGTCTAGGCATATATTGTTATTGATTGTTTGGGCTACAACTATCTTTCCTCTCCATCTTTACGAAAGGACGTAACGATAGCGCTCACTGCGGTCAGGTGCAGTCTGGTGCAGTTTGGTGCAGTCAGTCTGAAGCAACTCTAAGGTGCGGTATTTGTTTTTCTGTTATTTAACTGGGCGGTGCTCAACAACGCCAGATGAGCTGTGCCAAACCGGGAGACTGGCGGTTCCCTTCCTCTTCTTCAAGTCTTTCCTATATAATATCATAGTCACTATCAGATCCAACAGGTACAGCTTTCTTGACTCTTCACAATTGTTTTGTTTCATTCCATCAGATGTCTGAGGTGAGGAGAACTTAAACAAGCAGCTTAGAAACTACACGATGGTCAAATTGGGGTGCAAGTAGAAAAAGCCGCTTCCGTAGTGACACCCGACCTATTCCAGCCATTATTTTAGAGAACCGCTAAGCATAAACAGGTCAATCCTGAAGAGGGCACATCTAGAGGTTGGCCAATTAGTTTCTGTATGCTTTCAGGTTATTTTTTTAGTCAAGTCAGCGTCACATCATTTTTTCAAAGGAGGCTGCGAACTTCTCAGTAGGTGTAAGCTACCTTTAACGTTTTCTTTTAGAAGATAGTTTCTCAGCCTCATTTTTTTGATTCTTTCTTTCTTTGAGCGACAGTGCCAAGAGGTAGGCAAAATAAATGTGTTTCATGCTTGGTGTTTTCCAAAGCTTGGTAAGTGTGGGTGTTGCATCGATTTCTTCGAGAAAGGCGCGGAATTCCTGGAGTAGGGTATGTTAGCCTTTTACTCGATATTATGATCACGTCACTATTCCTTTAAACTTGGCCTCTTAAGTGTGTGACCACGTAATGTATTTGGAGAATATCTACTCCGATCTCTTTCTGCGAAGTTAATCACACCAACCCAAAGTTTCGACGTGGGATGTATATGAAGATTCTCAGAAGATGTATTATTATTAACCAGCGTAGAAGAGAACGTATCTGTTTTTTGAGAGAAGTTATGCGAAATCCGATCAACTCACGAATTCTTGGCGTTTTTGAAGCATGATAGAAGACGGAGCTGTGGTCTCAGCATTGAATAATCACCCTATTTTCCGGAGTATAAGGCTCACCCATGTATAAGGCGATGACAGACAATGACAGACATTCGATGAGCTTTAAATGACAAGGGTACGAGTGTTTCAGGTAAAATTTTTGTTTAGCGGAATATGATGAACCAAAGAAAAAGCAGACTCATTTTTTAGCAACTCATGATCACAAAAGATTTAACAGAGGACGAATGCACAAAACTGTTACGAAAAGTTGGTACAACTGCCCTTGCGGCGTCGCACATCGCCCGCGAAACTGCTTGCGCGCGGTGCACAAAAATGCGCCTTATACTCCGGAAAATAGGGTAGTCAGCGTACCAAGTCCGCTTTTGAAGAATTTTTTGAAACTTGCAGTCTTTTTTGCATATGACTTGGTCAAAATTTCGTTTTCGACTAAACTCGAGTTCGTCATATCATAGAGTCTGTCTCAGTTTGATTAGTCCGGGAGGGAATCCGTGTCATGAGGGTATTGCGTCACGTCTACTCTAGCTTGTCTCTCTCCTCATCTGCGCTCCCTCAAAGAGCGCATATGCAGTGCAGCGCTATTCCCGAGCACTGCCAGACGTAAATTTAGCCAACGGTTGGGTGAATGCGAAATGTGGGCCGTGATTATTGCTAGAACTGGTCCGAAAGCTAGAGCTGCTCTATTCATCACTCAGAGTTCTCATGAAGTCTGAACGATTTTCATAAATTTTCTAAGTTTGTGCAAAATCCACTGGAAAGCTGCAGAATGTTCTCGCGAATGCAGAGCTTATAATACCCATCTGTGGTTGCGGGTTGAGCAGTATGTTTTTCCCAGTTTCTCGCACAGTTCTGGAAAACATAGTGCTTTGCGCATATGGAGGTTTTGTGAAAGCTCGTATGCGGCGCCTCACGGATGACGATAAACTGAACTTAGGGTAAGCTAAGCCAGTCGTCAATGGTTTGGTGCGCATACTTCTCAAACATCGATGGGAATCATCACGCGAGGTCATGTTCAACTTATTGGAAACTCATTTTCGATCAAAAGGGCAACTTTCCGGACTGTTTACCCTTAGGTGGCGCAGGTGATGAATCATCAATGAATCATCAACCCTGTACGCCTGCAGCGGCACGCAACGACAAACCTGTTGACATCTCACGAAGGGGGGGGGGGGGGAGTGATGTTACAGAGAGACACCGTGCGCTTTATTATATAGAGAGATGAGGTTTAGCAGGTTACGTTTTTTTGTGAACAGTCATTTTTTGGGCTTGCCGCATAAGAATCCGGCGCTTCCTGACTATACTCTGCTGATTATTCCTGCATCATCTCCGGCCGCGTCCTTAAGCCCATTTTGTGAATCGGCGTCGAATCCATCGTCATTCTATGGCACCCACATAGATAGCTAATGACCTGTCTGTGACGTCTATAAGATGTTCCTAAATTAGGTTACTTGCTTGCTAAATTTATACGTTCGCTGTTCCCTCGTGTGCCTCTAACCATGCGGATTGTGCGTTCCACACTGCCCTTTATTGTAATACTGAACTAGGAAGATGCTGTCAATTTTTGTGAACATTCGCAATATGTAGTGGATGCTACTTTGCGGCGAGAACTGGGCTTTCTACCCGAAGAACAATCACATTTCGATCAATTTCTACCTCAAGCCTCCTGAAGAGCGATCATCTCTATTCTTACCTCTGAGCGACATGGTCAATTTTAAGTTCTATATTAGATTGCGGCTATCACATCGAACAGCCTTGTCTTTGAAACAAAGACTTTCTTGCTTTTTTTGTCCGATCGACTTGAGCTTCATATCTTACTCGACGGATTCTAGCATCGAGAATGGATGCACGGATACAATCGAACCTTGTTTCAGTAAAGGACTTCGTTTGGGTTTACGACTTATTGCCAACGCTTGCTGCACTTCGCACCCCTGAAGAAAATGTTTCGCCGCTTTACCACGCACTGCTGCATCGGAGACAAATACGGACTACTTTCTTCAAGCAGACCATTTCGCATTTTGTTACGCCATTTGTTTGGAGTGAGCCGCGCGTCGGAGTAGTTTTCAAGCTTATTCATCAAGAGGGATATTTGAGGAAGATTAGAATGGCTGTAGAAGGAGTTTCGGAAGCTGTCAGTGTTACAAAAGGTTTCTGCAGCATCGAATGGCCCCGAGGAAGATGAAATCCTATGTGGAAAATTCGGCGTTTCATCGCATGACTGCGACTATCCCTTCGATTTCGTCTTATCTACTTCGGCCATAGAGTTTTGACAGGAATGACATCAGAAGCAGGTTGGACGAAGCACAGGCCATTGGAATTTGGATTGATGGAGCGTGGAAGCATATCATGTGTGTGGACGAAGTTGAGTTTATGCCAGAGAGAAGATTTTGAAATGAAGAAATAAAGAAGTGAATGTAGTATGTTGTGCTCGAATCACCGTTTGTCGATTTTTGATTACCTTTTTTTCTGTATTACATTCATTCAAGGTTATAAGATAGAACTTGCCGAAAACTTGTGAATGGAAAGAGCCTACACCTAAGCTGATGACGCATCCGGGTCAGGTCTCGGCACAGGTGGCTTATAAGCAAGTTGAGTATCGGTTTTGGGACAAAAAGCAAAGGGAGTATCGTTTTTGAGACCGAAGAAACACAACTTAGGTTCCTTTTTTCTAGTCGACGTTTCATTGCGTTATGGTTTGAGGGCAAAGGAAACTTCACAAAATCTTGGGAAAGTTAAAGGTTGTTTCGTTTTTTACATTCTTCTGAAAAATTTCTAGGACGACAGTCGGATACTGGTTGGGTGCCGCCGTAGCCGCATCATCCATACGGGTCGGACTTGTACTCACAACTCGAGGATGGCCTGATCTCGAGATGAGAACGAAGCTGCAAGAAGAGGCCTGCTAGGCAGCAAACTCGAGTGTTGGATATGTATCGGGATGCAAGTAGCCAGCGTGAATGATATGTGGTGATGATTATTTGTGTAAATAAAGCTGAATGTCTGTTTTTATGTATGTTTTACGTGTGTACGTAGTTCCGAGTCAGGGCCCGGCACGAGGTGGGCAAACGGGGTTTTCCAAAACGAATTCCCCTTTGATCCCAGTATTTTTTACGAGTACCCCTTTGAGCCCAAAACAGTGCTTTGTGCTTGTACAACGAAAGCACCGGCCAAACTTTGCCTAAAAGCGCTCAAAAGCGACTAAAATGCTCAAATTCCTCTAATTACTCCTCACCTGTATCAAGATAGAAAACAGGAAGAAGAATGAGCAAGAAAAATGACGAAGGAATGAGGAAATATCAAAGTAGCGCAGTCATAGGATTGAGAGACGCCCTTCCCGCTCGCATCGATTGACTGGGGCGCGCTTTCCATCTTAGATTAGGCTGCGTTCATACTGATTCCCATGTTCTGGAACTGTTCCCGCACAGTTCTCGCACTGTGCTGAAACTGTGCGGGAACTGTGCGGGAAATGTGCGGGAACAGTTTCAGAACTGTGCTGCATGCGCTGCAGCCGCCCAGCACCGTTTTGAACGGCGGGATTTGGGGAATTTTGACCGTTCTCAACGGTTTTTCTTCCAAATTTCGCTCATTTCGGCCTTATTCCTCCACCCCGCTTCCCTTTTTGATCAGCAGAACTGCGAACTCGAAGCGGGGTGGAGGATTAAGGCCAAAATGAGCGAAATCTGGAAGAAAAACCGTTGAGAACGGTCAAAATTCTCCAACTCCCGCCGTTCAAAACGGTGCGGGGCGGCTGCAGCGCATGCAGCACAGTTCTGGAACTGTTCCCGCACAGTTCCCGCACAGTTTCAGCACAGTGCGAGAACTGTGCGGGAACAGTTTCAGAACATGGGAATCAGTATGAACGCAGCCTTAGGCTGCCTGATGCGATTTTGGGCTCTAACAAAGACAAGAGGAGGAGTTTCGGAACCAAAATCTCACCATTTACTAAACTTTAGGTGTACAACAGATTTATGTAAAAGTTTTGAAAAACTTATGTGAATTAAAAGTTTTGCCTACTTCTAGTGGGCATTAGGCGGGCAATTGCCCACCTAATTTGGAAAATAGTTAAGCAAGCTCTTCATTCACATAAGTTTTTCATAATTCTTCATACATTGTTCCTTAATCCTACTGCGCGTATACACAACAAGTCTTGCGCGATTTCGTCTTCTCTGCGCTGCAGACGAGCCACTTTTCCATTTTCTTAACGGTGGGAAATTTTCAGAAAAAACCTTGCCACAACCTTCAGTTACATAATTTTTTGATGAAACTTCTAAGTTAAGCCTTGCAAATCCGTGTTCACGTATCGTATCCAAATTTCATATCGTATGGTCACCTGCGCGCTGCAAACGAGCCATTTAAATACACATCTTTATTTACCAGTTTTGCAAAACTTGTGGAAGAAAGCTTGTGCTTATTACACCTCACATGCACATAAGTTTTTCATAATATTTCATACACTGTTTCTAGCCTCTCTTCCTTTGCTTACGTAATTTGGTGCTTTATCGTTACGCCTGCATTGAGAACTGATCATGTAATCATGCTGTTCAACGGCATCGCTTATGCGACGTCGCGCACGCAGCAAGCGACGTCGCGGTGTAGCACGCGCGAAACTCTGGTGTGCGTTGAGGCTTATGAAAACTACTTCCCAATGAATTAGATGTATAAGGTAATAAGCATGGTTCAACCTTCTTCTGCTTGTACTTGAAATCTTCATCCGGGGCTCCGCTACGGACCCCCACAAAAACGATTTCTCCCCTTGCTTTTTCCACCAAAAACGATTTCCAGCTTGTCTTTTGCCCACCTTCGTGCCGGGTCCTGTTCCGAGTAGGAAATTTTATCTCTATTTTATTTTTTTTCTCTATTTTATCCTTCTATATTATCTCTTTCGAACCAAACTTTGCACATATACACTTCGGGCGGAACGCTTGTCATAGGCTACCTTTCTTCATTGATCAATGTTGATTTTGTCGCTTTTTTGGAAAGATTGACGCGGGCCTGGAAGTTGGCACAGGGGAGGGGGTGAGTGAGCATGTTGGTCACGAAAATGTTATTGACAGGGCTGGCGAAGTAGGGTTTGCCAGCTAGGGTGTACAGGGTGGGGCAGAAGTCTGGGAGCCTTCTTTGCAGTGCTGTCAATCAAGCAACTACTGATGATTTTGGCTCCAAACTTGAGCCACTTATTGCTACGATCATCCTCTACAAATCACACTTTGGATGTCTGAAAATGCTTGTGATATGTTTTTGTAGGAATTGGATTTATCAAACAAATGCTTCTGCAAAGCGAAAAAATCGAAATTTTTGGTCTTCACAACCTATTTCATAGCTAAAGATACAGTGGATATTCTAGGGCACGTCAATGCACACAATGTAGAGAAGACCTTGCGCTATCAGTTCGTAGTCGTTGCGTTTGTCAGATATCTTTCTTTCGAAAACGCAAAGTAAAATTTGCGAATAAAACCTGCGTGCCAGTGGCCATTTTTCTTTAAAAATAAATTTGAAAGCTATAGGAGCACAGCAGGCACTGAATTCTAGGCTATATTCTTTCCATGAGTCTTCTATGCAAGTATGTACTTGAGTCCGATCGATTAAGCAATTTCAATACTTTTCAGATTACGATTTTTCGCTCCCGTTCGCGCAATCGCATCCATATTTCCAGTATGCGAGTACACTGGCTTTCAATAAAAACTCCAAAACTTTTCCCTAAACACTGCCAAAAAAATCTTTTCGCAGTACGTTGTAGCCAAAAGCTTGCTCTATCGCATCGCATGCCTGGTGAAAGAAAAAGTTATCTTAAAGGCGTGGGACGAATTTTATCAGGACTGCCTGCGTGCCGCGACAGGCGGAGCTACCAAGATTTCGAAGGGCTGCTTTGAAGCCAGAAGAGGCAATCTCAAAATTCGAAAGCAGCGCTGTACTTGTACAGGTTCGATTCATGTGTACACCGAATCTTTCATTCCTAGACACTTTTCTTCTGATTTTATCTGAAAAAGTATTAGGCTCCCAGAGTTTTGCCCCACCCTGTAGTAGGGATAAAAGGTGTAGGTGGTAACGAGCAGTTGAAATTATTGAACAACTGTCACATACGTACGTAGTTACACATATACCTACTACGTATCACATACCTCATACGTAGTACATATAGGCCCGTAGAAAATCCCCCATCAGTACATCTTCCCTGAACGGACCTGAGTTGATCTCATGGCGCCTCAGTCTAGCATCCGGCGAGCCATGATCGGAAATCCATGCCTGAAAACAGCAAAAGAAGCTGGAATTGATAAACTATAGTTAGACGATATTCTTGAGGGAGATGCACATAATTCAAGAGAGCTTAAAGAAAACCATTCTAATGAAACAAAAGAGTCAAAAGGCGCAGGTTTCATTGGTGACCAAATCTGATAGTAAAGTTCTCGGCTGTCTTGAAGTTCCATATGAATCCTTTTCGACATATATGCACACTTCGGCACATTTGCGAGAATATGTACTCCAAGTTACATACTGCAATTAAAACGAGTGAAAAGAAACAGGATAATTATCGAGTGGCCTTAAAAATTGCAGTGCATGATTTTGTTGGGTTAATGCATAAATAACGCTTGCTACTTATCTGGGGCGACAGAAAAGATATGAAGATCTATGGAACGTAACATTCAATAGAGCAAAGCAAGTCCTACAAGAAGGTGTTCAAACAATTTTGAAAAGTTTGATATAGGAGAGTTAGGGGGAAAACCTAGAAAATTTCAGATGCTTTGGATTTCTGTGAAAAAAAATCCTACAGTCTTCCAACTTACTCGCAGAAGTTACTTGTCTCATCAATTATGCATATGTACACTTTTTGTACTATTTCCTTGTTGAAGTTGAAAGAATAAAATTGCATGTTTTACCGAAAGCAATGCTGGATTGTCTCGACATTGGTAAATCCACATATCCTTTGGAAGTATAATAGTGATTTCAGTCTCTTCAAACGCTAATCGCCGTAAAATATAGAGCTAAAAACATTAAAAAAACCGCGAAAGGCGACAATTTCGAACTTTTGGCCTATAATTATACCAATCTCCAGTTACGAAGAAAATAGGTCGAGTGTGCATTACTATTGTCTGATGTGTAGTATATGCTCGACAAAGTTGCAAGTTTGCAGGATCTTTTTTGACAAGCTCTATTTCTAAGTAATCAAAAGTTTCTTTTTTCTCCGAGCAAGTAGATCTAGCCTTTTGCGATTACAGTACAAGTAAGAAAATCGGTGTTAATGATGGAAATGAATTTTGCACTGAAAACGAAGTTTGCCCAGTTTATAATCACACGAAATCCTTAACTTAAGCAGAATTCCTTTTCCATTCAATACTGCAGTCGCAATCAAAATTCTTTTGATTTACAATAACACAGTCTGAAGGAACCGCTGCACGCTGAGATTAATGCACTTAGAAAAAGGAGCTTTGCTTTTTTAGCTTTTTCAAAGTCCTTTTGAAGAGAGCGAACTTCAAAAACTTGGGTTTCAATCAAGTCTTAATTTGACCTTAGAGTTAGCACACTTTTGAACCTCAAACTTGGCTTGTGCTGTCCGCAAGGTCCTAGAAGTGAAAAATTGTATGTACACTTTCGTAAGATTGTGTTGCTATTAGGTTGTTGCAAAAATAGTCCGTTTTGCAAATTTTCAGCTATAGCTTCGTTCAGTCTTCACATTTTGGAATGCAGTCAAGACCATCAGAAACAGCAAACCTTTCTTAATTTAGCGTGTGCCTGCTCATACTGATATCGCAGTTGGGAAAAACCAAGCGTCAAAAAGTTAAAAGGTTTTCTCTCAAAAACCTCTTCTTTGAGAGCTTACAACTCCCTTCAAGTATTGTTCGTATGGCTGGCAATCAGCTTATTTTGTAGCAGCAGATCAAGAGTTTATGAGGGTATAGAGAAGACTCCGACGATAGAGTTCTGCGAAAACAAAAGACAAAAATTCAAAAAAGTTCACTTTTCTAAGCCTACTTGTTGTAGGCTTATAAGTGTCAAATTGGAAAAATTTAGAATTCTTCGCGCAGTGAATAGCTGAGTTTCTCTTCAAATATTGTAGTTGAGGTGTGCTAATCTCAAGTTTACAGAAATGAGCGAAGCTTTGGCGATTGCCTTAGTTATGAGAAATTTCTGATCCATAGAATGCCAGCAGTAAGTATCTCTTTCGAGATGTCTATTTCTCAGTCCAGATATCTCCAAAAATCCATATAAGCACGCTGTAGGCGAACAATCTTCATCCAATAGAGATGCTATGTTTTCAGAAGAATTCGTTCATTTGCGCCTGAATTGTGGCCACGGAAACTCAAGCATCGAAATTTCAATTTTGAGTGCACTTATGCGAGATGCTGATGAAATTCTCACAGAATAGATGACGGATAGCAGCCTATTTCCACCATCGTTAGAAAATACATGGAGAGGGCTTATCAATGATATGCAGGTTCTATATCGAAAAAGGAAGTTTGATGGAAAAAAAGTTGTTTGAAATATACGCCTAGAAAAACGGACATTATTTTTGCAACAACCTAATAGTTAGAGAACGTTGGGCATTTGCAGCCACGCGAGCGTTATTTAAAAATGACGTGTTTTTCCCTCCGAAGCATAAAAATTAGTTCTGCAAAAACCCAAAAACTCGAGTAGTGACAGAACATCATACAAGCAATGTATCTGCCCTATCGCAAAGTTTTGCGGGAGACAGAAGCGGAGATTTGAGACCTAGAAGTGTGCTGACTCAAACAAGACTGAGATTCGGATGAAAAGCGCAAGAAGCACGCACGGTTTTCCCGGGCGTCAAAACCATTCATCAGAAAAGGTTATTGTCTCATTGTTACAGGCTGCTTAGAGTCCATGAACCAAAGAAACATACATTTGGTGCGCTCTAAATTCGGAACATTTTGAGCTATTCAAAAGAGGTGCCGCTTTTCTGCTTGACAGCAGGTGGGGAATCTCTTAGTTTCTATAATTAAGATAATTCCACATATGATTCGCAGCTATGAGTGAAAGAAGGAGCTTCGTTTGAGGTGTTTGTATAATATGGACCGCTCAAAATTCGTGCTCGGCGCAAAATTCATGCCTAAAATTGCACTTTCTTCTTTGCTGCATGTACCGACTTTGAAGTTCTTCATAGAGCACCAACAGTTTCTCCTATTTCTTCCAATCCCAATCTTTGAAAGTGTTCGTATCCATGAACCGCACTTTAACGGGAACAAGTACAAATGTTTGATTTCTTTCGATGCCCTATCACGCACCTTGTTTATGGGCAGATTACATAAAGATGAGCACAAAGGGAGAACGAGTCATTCATACTTTGGTTCCGCAGAAGGAAGGTACTACAACGAGTATGGCAGCTTCATCGGAAGATTCGGGCTCAACTGAGACGCCAATACCGGAAAACCTGAAGACTGCAAGTTTTACCAAAATTGTATTATGCAATGTTCAGTGAAAATTTTGCAGGCTCGCAAATCGGAGACGGAAAGAAAGGTCTGTCATACCCTAAGAAAAACAACTCTGTCTTTTAATGCTCAATCTGCAGCAAGGAAGAACGTTTAAGCTCTCAAAATGTTTGCAATAGTTTGACATATTGCTGCTACAGCCCAATTACAAAGCTATCGGAAACAGCTTCCAGTTCATGGGCCTAGAATTTTTTGAACAAGGCATGTTCGAGCGAATAAAATGCGGGAACTTTCTGTCTACACCACTTGTACAAAATAACCAAACTTGTAGTAATCGGTTAATGCATTCTAAGAGAGCTTGTCTTTACAGAACTTCTGTCACGTAGCAATAAGCAAGTATAGTTGATTCGTTGACCGCACGAACCGGACGTCACTGCGGAGCAGCGCCGCGAGGTAAAACGCTTGCTCCAGTATAGATTCCGCCGATGTAAAACTCGTGCTCTCCCGACAATTCAGCCGCGTAGTCCGCGGTCCGCAGCGTTTGAGCACTCCGTGAGGTCGACGAATCGACGATAGCTTGTTCGTCCGCTTCGAATGAGCTCTTCATCGAGTTATATCACTTAAATTCGATTCTCGCGTATCCTTCAAGCTTTAGCGGGAGAGACAGACAAACTAAGCCACGACACTCTTTGAAAGCATACCATGGGACTATGGATATGACGCCGCAAACATGCTGTTCTTGCTCTTTTTTGTCTTGTACTTGAACTCGGAATTATGCTGCTGTTCACACAAAGTTTCGAAGTGTTTAAATTACTGAAGAGTCTTTAAATAGTTGGTCAGGAATCAGCGAAAGTAGAACAAGAGGTTTTTCGGCGTCCATTGCTATTTGCAACATATACTGCTGGTGTAAAAGCGAATTTTGTGTACAAAGTGTGCTTCATAACCTATTTAACTCAGATTTGCCCATGGTAAATCTTTGAAAGTACGTACGAGTACTAACTGACATGCCCGGCTTCGCCCGCATTGAGGACTTAATTGGCTCAAAGAGCAAGAGTGGCGCAGAACTTTTGAAACTCATCTCACTGCATTTTGGCTTTCTTCTACTTCTCGTGCAACACAGGGTAGACATCCTAATCGCATCGCCTTGAATTACCGCATCTCACTCAATAGAAATGAATTCTATCGCTACTATTTACACGAAGTTGAATGTGGTTTGATAGTATTGATAAGGGATCGGTCAGAGTTTGCCAGTGTTGCCGATGTTGAAAGTGTTGAATGCATACATCAGTCTTGCAGTTTCATTCTTCCTCGAGCGATCTTGCCGGCTGGTGAGATCGTTTGAAATATACATGGAACATGAGTAATGAAATGCGATTGAAATGGGAAATGCTTTTACATGCAAAATAACCTCATACAAAGTTTTTGGAAAGTAGAGCACTTGCTTTGGATAGACAATCTTCGAATTTTGAGAACGCTGCTAAAGTCCGAGTAATGCGTGTTAGCTGTCGCATCCGGCATTTCTACTATTACTGAATACAAGACCTACACATGGGAGGTCTTGCAGCGTTTTCAAATATTGGGGATTGCCTATCTATATAACCAACTCTTCTACTTCCAAAAACTTTGTATGAGGGTCTTTTGCATGTGAATGCATTTCCCATTTCATTTGCATTTCATTACTCATTTTCCATATACATTTCAAACGATGTCACCAGCCAGTAAGATCTCTCGAGGAAGAATGAAACTGCAGTGTCTACATTCAAAGCTTCCAACACCGGCAACACTTTCAAACACTTTCAACATCGGCAACACCGTCAAACTCTGACCGATCCCTAAAAGTTCATTTTTCTACAAAATCGATAATTAGTAGAAGGAGCGGGGATTTCGCCGCGAAAAGTAGCCTACGGGATGGGCCGACGTCGAAAATATATACAGGGTGTCCCAAAAAAAATGTGCCTACTGTTTGATTGTAAATAATTCTCTTATAATGAAGTGTTTCGAGAAGCTTTAGGCACCGTTCTGTAGAGCGAGGTTAAACATAGATTTACTGTATGGAGCAAACCATCTATCGCCCTTCATTACTGTAGGATTACGGTACGAACTTCGACAAGGATTTTGGGCCATTGGAGGCTATATTATGCCTCGGAACAAAACCAAACAAGCTAAAAACTCATATACTACAGTAACGAGAGCCGCTGATTTTGAATCTGAAATTTTCACTTTACTGTGATGCTTCTTTCCAAAGTTATCCCGGGTAAACCCTAATAATTAAATTCCCAATACTTGTAAAACGTGATTACATTGTCAAAAAAGCTGGAAACGCTCGTAAAAAGTTGTGAGGTGGAATTAGCATGCGCGAAAACCCTAGTACACGATTATTCAGATTTTTTGAGACAAATTTTATTAGGTGGTATATTTCACATTGGTTCCATATGCTGGAAGTTCGTACCGTAATCCTACAGCAATGAAGAGCGATCGGTGATTCGCTCCATGCTGTAAATCTAAGTTTAACCTCGCTCTACAGAACGGTACCTAAAGCTTCTCGAAACACTTTATTACAGCAGAGTTATTTACAATCAAACAGTAGGCACATTTTTTGGGACACCCTGTATATATGCGAAGTTTCGCGCTGATTGTCTTAAACACAAAAGTTTCTATAAAGAACACTAACTAACAAGTTACCAACACTCAGCCTTTATATACATACCAGTGCGTCACCTCTGCTTCGCAGAGGCTCGCACTGGCCCTATGCTCTGTATGCCTTACTCATTCCCGCATAATAATGACACTAGTTGGCTTTCCCGGTCCAGCCCGGGCCATGGTTCACCGCACTGCGAGCCGCCCCCCCCCCCCCCGCCCTATATGGTAGGATGACTTACCCTGGGACATCCGCTTGGAAACCGCATCCTCGTGATCCTGAGGTGAAAATGAGCTTCACCGCCCTTTTTTACATGAGTATGGAAAATGCTTGATTGAACATGATAACCCTTCAATTCCTTAGGAAAATGTAAACAAATCAATAAGTCGATAGAAGGACCCAACGAATCGCCGCAAAAAGTAGCCTATCATCTGCGCAAGGGTCGAAAACATATGTGTGCAAAGTTTCAGCTGAATCGGTTGAGTGGCGCGCGTGTCTATAACGCACATACCCTCCAAACTGACAATTTTTGAGTTTTATGTATATATAGATTGAAACTCACCGCGCTATGTAGGCTACCACGAATAATTCGTAAACAACTACGCATTCGTAGAGGTCTTCCATGTGAGATCGGTATTTTCGCGTGGATAAAATCTTTCCTAGAAGAACAGATGCAAAATCGAATGGGCTTTTGGAATTTTTATGGCTTGGTAGTCGCCGTAAGGACAATAGACATAGTGGGCTACACCTGTGCAAAATTCTTCTCAAATAATCAGGTAAAATCTTGAAAATTTGACCGTTTACACAGCGAATGCTTTTTGGCGCTGTTTTCGTAAAGTAGTAGACATTTCATTACTTTTTTAGGCTAGCGTCCATGGCTTGCACATTAGCTTGTCAAATATATCCTTAACTCTGCAAAAAGTAGTACTACGGACCCAAATTTGCTGGCCAGAAGCCAAGTGGATCCGTTTGACGCGCAATTTCCAATGGATCCACTCAACGGATCCGCTCATGCTTTTGTATAGTGAGGTTTCATGCTGGTAGCGTGCGCTGTGCAAAATTTGGGCTCAGGACGTTGGCTGGAACACGCTCTACGAATTTCGTGACAGACAGAGATTCACACACACACACACACACACACACACACACACACACACACACACACACACACACACACACACACACACACACACACACACACACACACACACACACACACACACACACACACACACACACACACACACACACACACACACACACACACACACACACACACACACACACACACACACACACACACACACACACACACACACACACACACACACACACACACACACACACACACACACACACACACACACACACACACACACACACACACACACACACACACACACACACACACACACACACACACACACACACACACACACACACACACACACACACACACACACACACACACACACACACACACACACACACACACACACACACACACACACACACACACACACACACACACACACACACACACACACACACACACACACACACACACACACACACACACACACACACACACACACACACACACACACACACACACACACACACACACACACACACACACACACACACACACACACACACACACACACACACACACACACACACAAACGTAAACAACCCTTAGTCCGTTATTATAAGTTATGCTAGATGGGGCACACTGAAGACTTCCAAAAAGCTGAAAATTAGAGTTTGCTGTGAGATTTGCGATGAAGCACAGTTTGCCGCTGTTATTGCGCCTTCTCGCGCACAGATGTATAAACTTCACTAAAGGCAGGCTACTAGAATTAATTTTGGGGGCTTTGAGTAAGTCTCAATAGTCGCGTTTGTCATATTTGTTACAGATCGATGACCATGTTGAAGGTGTTGCTACGGATGGATTTGAGGAACTCGCAGATTTGTTTAGGTAAGAAGGACACGACTAACGCTTATTAGTGCTGTTTATGTGGTTGTCCTTGCAGGAAGAATTTCATGTACAAACATGAACGCGACGGTGCTGCGTTAGCAATGTACCACAAAGGAAGGCTGGTAGTGGATCTTTGGGGTGGCTGGGCTGATCGCATGAATGAACGAGAGTGGACACAAAACACAATGGCTAACATCTTTTGCTGCACTAAGGTAAGGAAACCAAGATTTGCTGAAAAGGAACGGAGATGTTTATCGCACTTTGCTTTCAACTACTACAAAAGAGCGGTTACCTACGGATCTAAGCGAATATACAGAGCAGTGGGACGAGCTGATTGCTTGTTCTGTCTTTTTGGGAACAATGTAAGGGATCGGTCAGAGTTTGCCAGTGTTGCCTGTGTTGAAAGTGTTGAAAGTGTTGCCGGTGTTGAGTGTGTTGAAAGTGTTGCCAGTGTTGAAAGTGTTGAAAGTGTTGCGGTGTTGAAAGTGTTGAACGCGTTGCTGGTGTTGAAAGCGTTAAATGTGAAATCATAAGTCTTGCAGTTTCATTCCTTCTCGAGCGATCTCATCGGGGTGAGTACTTTGAAATGGAAATGGGAATTAAGAAATGAAAGTAAATAAAATGGAAAGTGCTTTCGCATGCAAAAGATTCTAATACAAAATTTATGGAAATTAGGGGGGTTGTTTTGAATACGCAATCTCCAACACTTGAGAAGGCTGCTAAAATCTGATGAGAATGCGTGTCAGTCTCGAATCCAGCGCTTCTGCGTGAGCAAAAGAAACATGGGAGATCTTGCAGCGTTACCAAATGTTGGAGGTTGCCTCTTTCAAACAAGTCGTTCACTTTCCAAAAAATTCGTGAGAGCAACTTTTTGCGAAAACATTTCCTATTTCATTTCAGTCTCATTTCCCATTTCCATTCCAGACGTACTCACCAGCCGGTGAGATCGTTCGAGAAGGAATGAAACTGCAAGGCTTATGATTTCCACATCCAACGCTTTCAACACTTTCACACCGGCAACACTTTCAACACTTTCAACATCGGCAACACTTTCAACGTCGGCAACACTTTCAACACAGGCAACACTGGCAAACTCTGACCGATCCCTTAGTTAATTCGTGATATCGGGGGGGGGGGGGGGAGCCCGCATCAATAGAACATGCTAAGATGCGCCGGCCAGATAACGACTTTTGACGACAATCGGTGGATGAGGGCTTTGACGGACTGGATGCTCTGAACGTCAACGAACGAAGAGGACTGCTGACGCGATACTTAGAAATGCTTACAAAGTCCTTTGATGAAGTTGTTTAGAGCGTTACTATTTTCTTGGCGCGAAAGTCAACATTGAACAACCGCTCACCCGAACTTGGCATAGAGTGGCGGTGGGCTGATCCGTGAAAAACTTTGGAATGACAGCAACATTAGTCAAATACCTTCCGTTGACTATAATGTGGTCAACTCGATGTGTTACTTTCCACCGGGCATTAGGAGATCAATGAAAACAAAAAACTTCAACTTCTTCACTGTGGTAGAAATTGTTCTCATATGATTCTCCACGAAGCAAAAGGCAGGACTAGCTCGTGTGTTACTCCCTTTGCATGTTTTGCAGCTACGAACCACACGTGGAAAGCACAGCTTAAAAAAGACTTATTTCAGAGTGTGGCTGCTATTTGTGTTGCTATGAAAGTACATGCAGGAGAATGTTTCTATTCTGATAAAGTCACACGTTTCTGGCCTGAATTTGGAAAAAATGGCAAGGAAGATATAACCATTGACATGATCCTCAAACCATTGACATGATCCTCAACCATCGGGTAGCTCGACTTAACCTATTGTAACCTAACTTATTATAACTTTATAACTTATTATAAAAAGGCTTTCAAGCTTGCTTAATAGGCTGGTATACCCTATCTTGAAGAAGATCTCACCCTTGACGAGGCTGCAGACAAAACGAAAATTTCCAAGGTCTTAGAAGAAGAGTCTCCAAAACATCCTCCAGATTCACAGATTGCTTATCATCCAATAACATTTGGATGGTTAATAGACCAGGTAGTACAGCAATGGCAAAAATTCTTGCTGAAAATTTTTGGATGAAACTTCAGGTATTCTGTCGTATAGATGCTAAGCATCGAAGTATAGGGGAGTACTTTCGAGATGAAATTCGACAGAAGTATGGTACGTCTAAACTCTGTGGAGCACTTTCTTTCTTTTTATTTGCGCATTGCATATTTCAACTTTGTCCGTTCTGAAACTTTTCTACCAACTACACCGCAAGAGCCGATGTTATATAATTCTACGAGCGAAAATCACTCAAACAGTGTTTTCTACTCAACTGAGCGGCTACGCTGGAAATATTTCACATTAACTGATTCTTCTCCTACTAATGTGGCAGCCACAAATCACGACAAACACAGTTGCGAAGCATGCGTAACGGCAAACAATCTCCTTCATCTTCCACTTTTCAGCAAAGTCTTTTGAGACTGGTTGCCAAAAATCCAATTATGCTAAGCGCTGTTATCGAATAATTCCAGCTTCTAGTGCAAAAACGCAGTTAACTCGCTTTCACAATTATGAATACCTTGCTTCTCTTGTTGAAACAATTTGCAGCGCAAGCAGTCAACATTTGTAAGTGGTAAAGCGAAATGCACGGCAAGGAACCCCAAAAAGGTGTTACAATAATAAAATGGATCGTCTTTAGGTATAGATATCTATATCGGATCATGCACTGATCAAGAAGGTCGGATTGCTAAAGTTTCACCACTTAGAAAAACTTCTGCATTTCGGTGTGTTTCAGCAGTAAACGTGTTTTGTGGTACGTAATCAATTTTAGAGAGTACGTTGACGACAGGAAAATATTCTCAATGGGTAATCTTCTACACAGCAAGGACGCAGCAACATTACAGCGAATGAGGTTACAGCCACTCTCTGAGGTATGTACTGGTGGAAAAGAAAAGCGTAATTTTTTCAAAAACAACGAAAAATTGAAAAAAAAATTAAACCGCGTTTAGTGTATAGTCGCAACAGTCCATTTCCTCATCTTCAAAAAAAACATTAGAGATTTACAATCCTAACCATTGTCTTAAAAAGCGTTTTCTAGAATATTGAGCTGTTTAACACGCCAGCAATGCGATCTTTTGAACAACCTGCTCTGAATGGAGTTGCAACGGCACGTGGTCTTGCTCTTCTCCATCAAAAATTCATGGATGGAACTTTGTGCTCACAGCAGTTTTTCAAGGCAAGCATCATGACAATCGATAATAAGGATAATTTGAATGCGCTTATAGAACTTGGCTCAACCACAATATGAGGATACCTTCGACCATACTCTTGGCATTGAAGAAAGCAAAGGGCACGGCTTTGTATACAAAAGAAGTCCAAATGTAGGCAAGAGTGACATTTTTGTCAACTCTCATAATCTCTCTGCTATGAAGGGTTCGTGGCTAATTGGACATCCAGCGATGGGTGGTCAAATGATCTGGATGGATCCATTTAAAGACATTGTTATCTGTTATCTGACTAATGGACTGAAAGTTGGTCGTAAGAAACAGACACGTGTGTCCGACAAGCTCTTGACAAGAATTTATGAGATTCTGTCGAAGCAAACAAATAATTAAGTCTGCTTAATTTATAAGACAAACGAAACTCTTTCCATTGGAACATGGCTAATGTATGCATGAGAACTAATAAAGTGGTGCCATGTTTTGATTATTCGCTCAATTACCACATATCGCATCAAGAGTGACAAGGAAGTAATTGGAATTTGTAATCTTTGAAAACTTGCTGCTTTGTTATTTCAAGAAGTCGCAGACGCGCAGCACACAGCGCAGCCTCTAATCATCACTCTTCTTGCTGGTGATGGCTAAGCTTGCGATATCCACGATAATTTGTATCCTTAACACATTGACGACTAAGGCGTTTCACGGACCACTCAACATTTTTTGGATAAAATCACGCACAGTTCCATCTACAGTACATCTACAGTAACGCTGGAATGCGGCAAAAACAGCAGAGGTTGTGTCTAGATCAGCACAAAAGAAAACTTTCGGAGCGGGTTTAACACAATATAGTAGCCATTTCAACGACACACATGGTGTGTCAAGCCTTGACACACCATGTGTGTCAAGCGGTCGTCAATGTGTCAAAATATCTTACAAAACTTTCTCACGTTGTGATCGGCTCATATGCTCCTTTTTTCTCACGTTTTCTAGCTCCCCGAAACAGGTTAGTTCTCCTCATTCATAGTGGGCAACAGACAGAGAAAGTTCGAGTGTCATCTCATTGTCAGAAAGTCATGCTTAGGTCAATTTGTCCCTATTTATTAATCGATGGTTTCCATTACGAGCTCAAGCGGCTTAGATCGCTATGTACCTGCTGAGTTGTTTCTCCGATATGCCCTCCATGTTCACTGAACGGCCTTTTGGTGACATATCTGTTTATTTAGCTACGTCAACAGTGATTCTAAAGGAGAAAGGGAAATGTTAACGGTCGACCAAAACCTTATTCATCTTTCAAAGGTGATCATGTGTTTGAGGCCAGCCAGCCTAGTACATGTGTACGAAAACGTTTCTCTGTTTATTTTTTCAGTTTTAATTCTGTTGCACAAAAGACACTTGTTTTGTATTAGAGCTTGTATCCCATCAGTCTTCGAGTCATCTTCTTTTTTACCTTCCTCATTACCTTCACCAGCTTTACTTTACTGGTGCCATTCTAAAAGAGGAGAATTCAAAAGTAATTTGAAGGATTGAGAGATTCTTGCGATGACTCCCTTTGATTTCGGAACTTATTGCAAAGCGCCTTGAGTTGAAGTTAAGAGTTGTTAGAGTCAAATCAAAATTAGACAGTACTGGTTGTAAACTACTTAATTTTAAAAGTGGCATGTTAGAAAGAGGCAAAATTAGTATATCATTGTATAGCACTCAAGGCTCGGCACAGCTGGCACCGGATCAAGCTAGATATCGTTTCTGGGCGGAAAGGAGAGGGTATATCATTTTTGCTGGTTTATCCTGCCCTAGACAAACAAAGCCTTGTTTATAAACAAAACGCAATCATATGAAACCAAATTTGGTGTATGCATGCGCGTTGAGGGACCCGAACTATGGCCCGAAAATTTATGAAAAGTTATGTGAATGAAAGCTGTGCTGAACTTTTTTCTGAATTAGCTGGCACCGTGCAGCTGGGTGCCAGCTGAGCTGGCACTGACCCTTTGCTCACATAAGTTTTCACACTTTTTTACATAAATTGTATCTTCATTGTAAATATTCTCATACAGAGGAAAAACGGTTTCATAATATCTTCTCCAGGCTCTTTTTTACAACATTTAAAAGATATTCATTGAAGCTTGCTCTAATCGCAAAGTGCGCACCTGTGACTGACGCGTTCATCCTTCATCTTCGCTGGGGGTTCTTTGTCGTTTACCTTTGATACCTTTGTTTTTCTGTCTTTTTTGTCATTTTCTACTTCTTTGTTTGTCTCATCTGCAGAGGATGTTGGGGAGGGCGAGGTGGAAGGGTAGGGAGAGAGGGAAGGGGAATGGAGGGTGAAAGAAAGGAGCCATAGGTTTTTCGATTTTTTTGTTTTCGCCTTTTCCTTTATTCCGGGTTGGGCCACAATCTCACCCAGAATAAAGGACAAAAAGCCAAGTGCAGAGAAATTTGGGGGCAAAAAAGGGTCAAATGGTACTTCTTACTAATTTTTTGGAAGCAAAGGGGACTTCGAGATTCTTCCTGGTGCCAGCTCATGCCGAGCCCTGATAACACTGCATCGTAAGCGCATTCTTTTCGGTAAATATACTCATAAGCTAGATCCACTTTTCGTCAACCAGCGCTCGTGAATGGTCAACTTTCTTCTAAGTACTTGTCACAGTCAACAAAACGACATGCAGATCGGCTGACGGAAAATGGTGACATACGGGACCGTTTAAATGTGGTTTAGCAATCAGCTCTTATTTCTTGTAACACATAGATTGTTTTTCGGATTGAGCATTAACTGGTATCCTGAAAGGGAGGAAAATGTTGCTGCGGAACCTGTAAATATAGCTAGTACAGAATTAGGCATCCATGGTTTCCTAGATCAAGGACCTACAGACTTTTGCTTTCAGCTACCTGAAGCTTGACGGAGAATGGAACCTGGTTTTAAGTGTTGTCTAAATATGTTCAAACTGGTCAAATCCGCGGCAACGACTGCAGCGATTGCACGACACAGATGAGTTGTAAAACGAAGATGCGCTCCTTTTCGCGCGGCTGCAGCAGCAGCCTCCGCTGCATTTTCACACCCTCTGCGGTCATATCACGGCTACAACGACCGTAGTCTGAGATATAAGGTTTGATTATGACGTTACTTAATCAGGAGTCAAGTTGCAACGGCTCCTGCGGGCCCGGTGCGGATGCTGTTGGACTGGGAATACTGATATGATATGCTATCGGCTCCCAGTTTTGTGGTGATATGACGAAATGAAGAACAGTCTTTGTCGATGGCACTGCCAACGGAATGTTGTATGTGCAGAGGTTGACATTGACAATGACACTGACGTTGACACACATTTTCTGTTGCCTTGAGAAGCCGTATTCATACCCTCGAGGCAAAACTTACCTTCAGATGGTTTTACTACTCATTATCACCAGATACTCATACACAAATGTACCGAAGATAACTGCGTTATACAGAGTGTCCCAAAAGTATGTATACACTGTTTGATTGTTGATACCTCTTTTCCCAAAAGTCTTTTGCCTATCTCTAAACACCATTTTGTAGAGCTGGCTTTAACCTTGATTCACAGTACGGAGCGAATCACCAGTTGCTCTTCATGGCTGTGGGATTATGGTGGAAAATTCAAGAAGGGTTTTGAGCCATCAAGGGTCTTATTTCGCCTCAGAAAGCATAGTGAATAACCCAGAAAACTACTATACTGTGTAAACTCAAGCCGCTAAAATTGAATGTGATGTTTGCACCGGCAATGCTTCTTTCATAAGTTATACCAGGTAAACCGCAATAGCTGTTTTTACAAGACTCCATAAAATCGTGATTATACCGCTCTAAAAGCTTTGAAAGCTCGTAAAAAGTTGAATAATAAAATCCGACTTAACTCTAGCATACAATTTTTAGATTTCACTTAATCTTCTGTGCCGTACAGGTTTTTAACGATGACACACTTTATTGCCTGACGTTTCGGTTACACACCGTCTTCAGAGGCCTGGAAAGGTGTCAGTCACATTGATATCACACTACTTACTGCCAAGCCCTTCTCCCATCTGCGCACTCGATTCGTCTAAGATGAAGATCGAGAGGCTGGGCGTAGAAATCTACCCACCGAGTGTGTCACCAGTAGCAGTGTTATCTGCTTCAGAACTTGCTCGATGGACTGCAGTGACGAAATGAGCAGTCGGAACACTCTGAGGCTGCTTAAGTATAGATCTATATAGATAGCTGATCTATACTTAAGCAGCCTCAGAGTGTTCCGACTGCTCATTTCGTCACTGTAGTCCATCGAGCAAGTTCTGAAGCAGATAACACTGCTACTGGTGACACACTCGGTGGGTAGATTTCTACGCCCAGCCTCTCGATCTTCATCTTAGACGAATCGAGTGCGCAGATGGGAGAAGGGCTTGGCAGTAAGTAGTGTGATATCAATGTGACTGACACCTTTCCAGGCCTCTGAAGACGGTGTGTAACCGAAACGTCAGGCAATAAAGTGTGTCATCGTTAAAAACCTGTACGGCACAGAAGATTAAGTGAAGTTATACTAGAATGCCCAGGTTACAAGAAAGGAGGACTTTTGACATAATTTTCAGATTTTTTGGGAAACTTTTTTGAAACACGGTAAATCTGTAAGCTAAGCTGAATGTAAGCTGAATGTTCCCACCGTAATCTTACAGTAGTGAGAAGCGATCCATGATTCGCTCCATACTGTGAATCTAAGTTGAAGCCAGCTCTGCAAAATGGTACTTGAAGGTAGGCAAAAGACTTCTTGGGGAGAGATATCAACGGTCAAACAGTGTATACATACTTTTGGGACACCCTGTATTAGGTGTTGCATAAGTTCTGTCCGATTTTTTTTTGCCTTATGTTTGAAGCAGCTGTTCTAAAAGAATATAATCTCTACTACGGTATTGTTAGTATCATTAGAAGCGCTTTTTTGCGCTTTTCAAAGCATATCAAATTTTAATAAGTTTCTTAATGTAAGGAGATTTCAGGCCTAAAATCTCCAAGTGGCCGAGTTACGTTCTCACGTTAGAAATATTAGGTTGGTTCATAATCAATGCACGTTTTCTTAACTTCCTCTTCTAATGAAGATAATTCTTCTCCGAAACAATCTTTCTAAGCGCATCAAAAACTGTTGTATACAGCAAACTTTAAGCTATGCAACATATACTTTTGTGTGATTGTAGTCACAGTGGGAAAGGTCTTTGGCTCAAAAATTACCGAGAATTATTTCTGGAAAGCTCTAGTTTGAAAGAGCATAACTTACTCTCAAAGGGACTAGAATGGAGCAAATTCTGCTCATTGTGTAGCCGATGGTCGATTCAGTAGTAGCGTGGAACTTGGCTTTCACCAAAAATTTTCTGCGAAAAAAATATTGCCAAGAAAGCAAAAGTATCATTTTTTCCTGCATTTTATAGAAGGCAAAAAACTGTTTTTTCCATTCCTCCAATTTTTTCTCATTTGAAAAGCGAGGAGACTCTGCCGTTTTTCTGTCATCAGTAGTCCTTGGACTACTCTATCAGAATCTAGTGAAAGTTCTGTGATTGCTTTTCATGTAAGCATTTTATAGAGCTCCGAGTGATCGCAGCATTCAGCTAAGTTTGAGTCAAAGCTTCTCAACTCAGAAGTTTTAGAAAATCCAGCCTTGGTGAGCATTTTGTAAAACAAATTCTCGCGATTATAACACATATTTTTTGAAACTAATCTGAGCATTTTTCATGGATTTAGGGCCAGTCGAATGAAAGAAAAAAATTTTAAATTTGAGTTCCTCACCTTTGAAGGCACGGAACTTCTGTCCGTACAAGGATCTGCGAAAACAAAAGCCTATGACAGAAAATAGAAGAAACGGGCTTTCCGATAGTTCAAATGGTTTTGGAGAAAAACGATTTTTGATTGAAAACTAGCGTTTGAAAGAAGAGGTAGGAAAAACGTGCATTAATTATGAACCAACCTAATATGTTCTTGCAAGAAAACATCTACAATGCGCATTTCAAGTCAAATCCTTTCACCGATTGCGTAATAAGGTTGTAATAGGCTAGCATACGCACAAATTCAGTTTTATGAAAAAAAAGTCTTGCTAGTAAAATTCATTGTCAAACATTAATTTTCCGTATAGATGTTTTACAAGCTATAACTTTCTGCGAATAAAAGTAATCGACGACTTCAACGTTGGGGGTGCTAGGGCAAAGCAAGAGCTAGCAGGGCTCATCCATCGACTTCTTTTCGGCGCTCACGTCAATTGTAAAATTTTCATAATTCGTAAATATGCATGCACACATGCGCTGAAGCAAAGTCAAAAAGTGGCTTCTTTCTTGCTTGGTCAAAAAAATCTCTCGGCAACACAGACCCTATGGGCTCTTTTATGGTGCAAAATAATCTACGAACAGTTCTTTATCTATCCACTGTTAGACAAGATGCCTATCAACTCTCATAAGGGAGCATTGCGTTACCTGACATGCTGATTAAGAAAATGACCCTCATTTTGCTTAGGACCTCCTTCTTATGCGTATGGTAGGTGAACGGTAATTCGGAGGGTCTGCTGACGCAACTCCAGGGGGGGGGGCTTATTTGGCGGACGCGTGCCACACTCCTGCTCGACCCTTGCTACGAGAGGTTTGACCATTTACAATACTCTCATCATTACTTATAATAACGGGTAAGGATGTTTACGTGACTTTATGTGTGTGTATGTGTGTGTATGTATGTGTGTGTATGTGTGTGTATGTTTGTGTGTATGTGTGTGTGTATGTGTGTGTATGTGTATGTGTATGTGTGTGTGTGAATGTGTGTGTATGTGTGTATGTGTGTGTATGTGTGTGTATGTGTGTGTATGTGTATGTATGTGTATGTGTATGTGTATGTGTATATGTATGTGTATGTGTATGTGTATGTGTATGTGTATATGTACAGTCGAGTAGATTCAGCGGTAAATATAGTGTGCTTGCACAGAAGGTGAAATGCGGTAAAATTGGCGCGTGAAGAAATAGCTCCGACTGTGACGCCGGCCAAATTGCGCGCGCAAAATACCCGCAGTAGTTGGCGTGGCTACTTGTTCACGCGCAAATTTCACCGCATTTCACCTTCTGTGCAAGCACACTATATTTACCGCTAAATCTACTCGACTGTACAGTCTGCCCCAATCGGGATCAGGCCGAACCGTCGGCTGAATTAGCGCGCTCGCAGCGCTAGGGGTTTGCGCTGCATACGCGCGCTGTCGCAGGGAGCGAAGAGATTGAGGAGAGAGCAGACTAGCTACACGCAGAAGTGGAGCGAAACCCTCGCGACGCGCACTCCCGCCAAGCCAATTTTGGCCTGGTTAGGATTGGGGCAGACTGTATGTGTATGTGTATGTGTATGTGTATGTGTATGTGTATGTGTATGTGTATGTGTATATGTATATGTGTATGTGTATATGTGTATGTGTATGTGTATGTGTATGTGTATGTGTATGTGTATGTGTATGTGTATATGTGTATGTGTATGTGTATGTGTATGTGTATGTGTATATGTGTATGTGTATATGTGTATGTGTATATGTGTATGTGTATATGTGTATGTGTATATGTGTATGTGTATATGTGTATGTGTATATGTGTATGTGTATATGTGTATGTGTATATGTGTATGTGTATATGTGTATGTGTATATGTGTATGTGTATATGTGTATGTGTATATGTGTATGTGTATATGTGTATGTGTATATGTGTATGTGTATTTGTGTATGTGTATATGTGTATGTGTATATGTGTATGTATATATGTGTATGTGTATGTGTATGTGTATGTATATGTAGAGAATGGAATGGAATCAGCACTCTAATTAACTCATCTTTAGTTCTATTTTAGGGGTGAAATTTGACCATTATTCACTCAGAACCCTCCTGTTCCAACCATAATCCTACAGTAATGAAGAGGGATTTTTATTTACATCATACTGTAAATATAATTGCTGGTCAAAGCCAGCTCACAAAAAGTGCCTAAAGCTTCTCAGAAGACTTCATTACAAGAGAGTTATTAACAATCAAACAGTAAGCACATCTTTTGGGACACCTTGCAATCCATAACAAGGTATAATTTGTGAAAAGATACTGATAATGGTATAAAACTGCAAACATAACATAACAGTGGATCTTTTGTGAATCATAATTTTGAACGATCTGAGTTGGAAACTGGAAACAGTAGTGAAATCTGAAGCTCTCATCACTTGAACCCTCACCTGATCTACTAGCCAACCATAGGTCAATGCATGATAAGCCGCTTTTGATCCTGGTGGGAACTTCGGCGCTTCCTGTTCAATGATTGTAGCCATACGTAGACCATCGGTAAGATCAGCAAGGGTGAGAACTCGATCGAAGTGAGGGAGGCCCGCCTGAGAGTAATTAATCAGACGAGTATACATCTTATCATTAGTAACAGAAATTTATGGACTTTGCAAAAATAAGCTTTGATCTACAATACCGCTCAGAATGTGCAAAATTTCCGTGAATATCGCGGATTCCAGAAATTCCGCCGTAGTCCGCGACATTCCCGGAATTCAGTGAAAAAATTTTGCACATTCTGTGAGTGGTGTTGTATATATAGCTCTAAAAATAATCTGCCTTGAAATCTAAAAAACCATAGAGCCCAGTTTATTCATTATTCTCTCTGTATTGTGATTTCATTTTCACCATTTTGCCCAAATTCCGGCCAGTGCTTTGTAACTTAATCTGAGTAGCTACACAAGCCACGATCAACGAGTAATGTCATGCATATTGCTGCCACACTCTGAAATTGTCATACTAGACTGCATTCTCCAATCTGAATCCCTTCTTCAAAACTGAAGATTGATTCTAGAATGCTGATTTTACACAAGCACAAAATTCAAGAATGCCTTCGTAAACTTATTCATCGCATTCTTAAATTACAGGGTGTGGAAAAAAATACTGTCCCTCAAAATATAGTACGAAAAGTCGGCGTAATTCACAGATTTTTCTGGTAAATTTGACATAATTCCCAAGATGTGGATATATTTTAGCATTTTACAAAAACTGGCCTCAAAATTCTATAAATGGACCCGGCGGCGGATCCCTTTTCGCAGTCCATTTCATATCAAATCTTGCATCTCCTCATTACAGATGTGAAGAAGTGTGAAGATTTTTGGGAAATTTTTTTTGTTTGTCACTCGAAATTGAGAATTCTTCTACTGGTTAAGAAATGTGGTAGTGGATACCGAAATATTCCGAGAGTAGCCAGTCAGCAATTGCACTAGTAGAAAAGCTGTGAATTTTTCTAACGAGGAAGTGGCTGCGGCGCAGCAGAGTGCGTTCAGAAAACGTGGCACAGAGACTAGGCATAATTGTTTATCGCTCCAAAATCGTGCTGTAGACAAAGTCCGATGCTCTTTCCATTATTCCTGTCACTTTTTGTTGTAATCTGGAACTTCGAAGCATAGTACAGATCCAATTCGTTAAGCAAGCGCAGTCCTGACTCCTTTTATCTAGACTAAACTGATCGTTATTGAAAAATGTAGTTTAAAGCTGCGAAAAGAATCTGTCAAGTGCAGAATGCTAACATTTATGAGAAAATGCATTAATTAAGCACGTTTCTGGGCGACACCTAAGAATAAACGAAGAGCACAGAGTACAACACTTACAAATTTCAAAATATCTCAGAGTAGGAGCACAAGATTTTATTACATATTTTGATATAACAAAATGTAATTTTCTTTCACAGGAAAGAAGATACAGAACGATTTCAAAGCACATGACTTCACTGAAGGTACGGTAATCGAGATATTACACGCACTTCAGTGCATCCAATGAGGTGTTTGATAAGAATGAAAGTACCTTTGACGAGTAGGGTATGGAAAATATGCATGGATTTTTCCAACACTCTGATCGACAAGGTGTGATAAATAGAAAATAAAGAAAGTATCGCATCAAGAGACCCAGCAGCGCATAGTGCAATGATTGTAGGCAGTTTTTGCCATCTTAGAGGCAGTGGACCGGGAAAATCAGATTTTTGATATTTCTGACCCTTTATACTTGCCGGTGTTATCTACTCGTTTCTATGTATAACTTCCCCATTCCTTGCCCACTACACCGGTATATGTCAATTTGTCATGTTTTGTGAATCTTCTTATGTCTAGTATTGTTCCAGTTTGAGCCTAATGAATTTCATAAATATGAGTGCTTCATATTCTTTCTTCTGTTTCAGAAGTGTAGTTGTCAAAACATACTTTTTGTGGAGCACTCTTTGCCAGGATGAATTGCCTGTATTTTTGCAATTACGTGCGCTGCGTCGACAACGGCCGGTCCAAGGACTTTTTGGTCTCGCCTTACGGGCTAGCCAGTGCGAGATCCCTCTGGAAATCCTCTGTAACAGGATTTCGCGCAATTTATTGTGTGCAGGGCTTCCAGTGATTTTGGGCTTTTTTGCCTCTTCTTCTTCGTCCACCGAGCGTCGTGGGCACACGCTGTGAGTCCACCAGTAATATCGGTCTGTAAAATATGTTTGACACTCATTCAGGTGTAATAAGTTCTTACCTTATTCCAATTGTGGATATTGGCCACGTGGTTCAGGCGTGAATTGAAGACATGGGTCGCATGCCTGCCATCGTGTGCCAGCGCTCCTTGTTTGATGGCGAAGTAAAGATGATTTTTTGGATTTTGTCCTCTTTGCTAGCACCTCGTATCCCTTTCGTTTTGAGACCTTGATTTCACTTTTTGCAGTTCGAACACGCCGTGGAATTTTGATTTCTTACCGCCCGAAGATGAAGGTCCACATGTCTGGCACGAGCCTCCACTCAATCTGCTTACCGAACTGCATATTGTACGAGTTGATTTCGGTCCCGTACATCGGGCTGCGGTCAGTTGCAATCGAGCGGATAAAGAGATCCCTTGATTGCACCCAGCGCGGCATCCTGTGGAAGCCCTCCTTCTCCATTCTTCCGCTTCCTGCCTGAAAGTTTTTTTGCTAGAATTTGGTGTTGCTTCATTTATGTACCTGTTTCGGAAGGTTTACGACTTCAGAATGTATGCGTTTTGTTCTCAGGTCCACAGCGAGAACTTTGCAGAGTTCTGCGCTGCGTCCCTTAGAATCGTACGCCCCGTCTACTGCCATATCCCAGCCGCATTCGCCCTCATTCTAGGATTCTGAGATATTCTAAACGTAGGTTGTCAATCGTTCACCTGGTAGGCCTCTGTAATCTCTTTTATGAAGTGACTTTGATGTTTCTCATAGACTCGCCCTATGAAGAGTCTTACTTCCTCAAAGATTCTTTTGTAGGTTGAGATGGATGGAAGCTCTAGACCCATTTCAGAAGTCCATTGTTGCAACTTATGTAACAGAGGTTTTGGATTGATCTCGAGTTGAGAATGGAAATCTTTACGTTCATGGGGACTCCAGTGGTCATAGATGCTATGCAAGCTAGTGCAACCCCATTGAAGAGTTTGTCTTTGGGACCAAATCATATCAGTTCTTGTCCCTCCCAACGCCTGATCGCTGGCGTGCTGCCTTTCGTGATGTATTGAATAATGGGAGCAGAAGCGCAGACATCTAGACGAACTCCCTTTTCTTTACTATGGCAGTCGCAACGCGTAAGGAAGAAGAGCTCAAGCAAATTTTTCCCTTGAACTACAAAAAATTTGTTCAACAGATCTGGGTCTGTCTCTTTGGGCTTGAGCTCTTCTTCACTGTCATAAGCTAGCTCATCTTTTGGGCAGAATCTAACGTCACTCTAAATTCGAAGAGCTTTTTCTAGAGATTTCTTCAGACAACTGGTGTGTTTGCATTTTTACAGTTATCTTGACAGAGGATATAGATGGTGTGCTTATGTCTGCCTTAATGGGAGACTCCGTCTCAACCGCGGCAGTCGCAGCGGTGGTTAAAGGCATAGGTTCATCAGCGTTGAATGATGTTTCCATGGGCGTCTGAACATGTGTTGATGTTTTGATGTAATTTTATGTTTTGAAAACCCCTCTGCATGTTCTTCGGCATGAGGTGCTCTATGTAGGTCCCAACCGCTCGTCCAAAGTATTTTTGCATGTACGTGTTGATGTAGCGTTGAGCATCGGATGTTGCTACACTGACATCTCCCTCTCATCTTCAGATCATTTTTTTCTTTAAAAATCCTGAAACTTGCGATTACTATGCTTTGAGTTATTCTGAGCACGTTGTGTTTTCTTCCTTCTGGAGATCTCCTCAATCGCAACAATCATTCCTTTTTATACATCATAGGGTTTCTTGTTCCCTGCATTTTTCAGGATTTTAGGAATGACCTGCGTTTCAGTGCCTAATAAACTCAATTCATTCTGTTGTTGTGGAGATCATACGAAGCCACATGAGCCAGGCCTACCTGCTAGACAAAGTAGCTCGATGACCTGTAGACTTTAGGAACTTCCCCTCAATTTGAATGAACAATGGCTTCACAACTGTCTTTGATTGTTCGCAGACCGCTTCCCTGCAGTAGATAGCAAAAACTCTAGTTGCCACAATTTATCTGTCTTCATCTATAGACAGCTGCGATCTCGTCAGTGGAACTTTGAGCAGCGAGGGTACAGGTTGTTAGTTTTATCAAAAATGAAACGAATTGTTAAGTCCTCTTCCCTCAGCAAGGGTCCGTTCCTCTTCTTCTGCATATATGTTTTGCATCGTCGTCGGTGAGATTGCATGCTTACTTGGAATGAAAACGTGATTTTAGCTGCTGCATCAGAGTTGCGCTGTACCGCACATGTGCTGAATTGCCGCTTATTTTAGCAGCTGCAGTATCGAGTTCTATATATTGGCGAGTGAGGATAGGTAGGTCAAGGAAGATTTATTAGTTTTTGCTAGTCGAGAATGCATGAACTAAGCGCTTCCATTATTTGAAGAGATTGATAGATAAATAAAATTAAACTTTGAAGTAAGACACACACCACACCACCTGATTTTTCTTTCAACATACAGCAAACCATGCCTTCGATAGTCTAGAGACAGGGCGTCAAAAGTGAAGGTTGTTTGAACATCGGACGTCATAAATAGTGAAGGTTGATCAAAGATGATCAGAGAAGAAAAAGTTACATAAAACAGATATAAAATAGCAAAAGAAATTGCTGAAAACCGGATAAAAACGCTGCAATGAGGCTTGGCGGCTTTTCAAAGTGCAAGTTTTCGCCTCAGGATCAGCAGTTCGCAACACGGGGTTTTGATTTTTGATGCGTCCTTTGAATTTTTACCCCGCATTGACGTTCCTGGGAAGTTGTCTGGATTGTTGCACTTATTGTTCTGAGCAACGATCACCCAAGATGGAAAAAAATCGATGCGAAAGCACTGAAACTGAACAAGGTAAAGAAAAACGCACTTTTTATGAATTTTCGCAAAAAATTCCACAATAATCAAAGAGATAAAGGATGGGTGGTTGTCTGCATTATGAACAGGAGCAAGATCTATAGGATGCACGAAAAAACCGCTTGAAAATAGTCAGACTAGGGGAAAAACAAGAGATTTTCAAAAATAAGGTTTTTGCCGGATTTCTCGATCAAATTAAAAATGTGGTTCTGGGACGTTGCAGTGTGAAAATAGAAGTCAAGTGCTTGAAAATGATACATAGCTTGCTAAAATTGGATTCGAAACAGCGAAGAAAAGGGTACCAGAGCCAAATGCCCCGCGCCCCGCGTTTGGGGTAGCGAGGTAGCGCGCAGCGCGCGGAGACGCAGACAAGCAGCGGAGACAGACCAGAGCCGATGGGGCATTTGGCTCTGGTCGTAGATCTCCGCGGGATCTCAATGAATCCCTGCAACATTATATAAGATTCTGATCGTCATAACACGACGAGAGAGCTGACAACGTCCCAAGCTTAGAACATCACTCATTAACGAGATAGACCAGCGTTTTCGTGCGCGACTCTCTGTGCAAGATTCAAGCGCAGTTCCTCGTTCTTGTTGGACATCAATAGCTTTCCTAAACTTTTGAAACTCGATTTTGGTCAAATGAGAGGTTAACAGAGAAATTTTGTCCTGAATTCTAGCGAAAATTCCACAGAAACCTTTTTTTAAGGCAAAAAGGCTATGAAAACGCAAATTCTCGATTTCGCTGAGATAAGTTGAAGATTATGCCCTATATTTGCTTCATCAACATTCGTTCCGATATAATCGGGATACTAGAATCCGGGACAAAGCCCCGGATGACTTCTGTTTTTTTTTCAGGTGAAGGTTGTGTCCCTTCATAGCCCTCAAAGTGAAGGTTACCAGAGTACGTGGCTCTATGTATCGAGGGTACGCAGCAAACAAAGGTACAGTGATTTCACTAAACTCGCTTTCGTTGCATAATTAACTTAAAATCACTTCCTTAACAAAGTTGACGGAAGCTGCACTTATAGTAATGCATTTGCAGCGTAAATTCTTTCAAAACTGTAATTTTCACTAGATATACAAAAACTGCAGGAAACAAAATATTTTGTTTCAAAAGTGCCCAGCCACAGAAGAAGCTTGCCTCAACTCTACCAGTGAACATAGCATGCTAGGCGCATGCTAGGTCTTCATTTCAGGCAAATCATCTTCAATTTATTTGTTTTCAAATTGAGACTTTTATCAAAAACACAGTTCAGAACAGTGAGAATAGAAAAAGATAATAAGGAAGGCGTGGAAAGAAGATGCACGAAGCGTTGATGATTTACGAAGACGATAGCAAAGGAACAACCGGAGCAACTAGGAACAACTATGATTTCAAAACACAATTCGTCATCGCATGCGGTGAAGCGATCTGCTGCTAACGATTTCGTAATCACTCTCTCGCTGCGCGCAGGTCTGCGCCAGGGCCCGGCACAGATCGTCTAGAAGCAGGCTGGACTTCGTTTTTGGAGGAAAAAGCAAAGGGGATCTCGTTTTTGACGAGTCGGAACCGAACACCAAGAATAAGCGCCGTTTAGTCGAATAGAAGCTTTTCGGACAGGTTATGACACGGTTGACATGCTCTATCGTGTTTGGCGAAAAGTGCGCGCGATTTGAAAGCAGGGCTAAAATCAACAAATTGCTTGTTTACAGCGCACACAGAATCATATGACACCAAAATTGAACTGTGTGTATAGAAAATTATTTGCGGAAGAACTATGTAAAAATATTTGAAAACTTATGTGAAGAAATACGTTTTCCAAAATTAGATCGTCTCCAGACGGCCACCAGACGATCTGAGATCGTCTGGAGCATATATTTTCGTCACTTCACATAAGTTTCGGATCTTTCCAGCATGGACGAATGCCCCGGTCAAAAATCTATCCCTGAGCAAAAAAACATTTTTATATTACCCCCTGTCCGTCCTTTTTTATCCCCTTTTTTTTGAAAAGCGCCATGTTAGTTGTCGTGCTCCACCGCCCATACCGCGTTGCGGTGAGCGAAATTTTGATCGCTTGGTCGCTTTGCTGCAAACACTGTTTCCTTCGTCTTTTCTTGTCGTTCTACTTTCGTTCGTACTCATTCTTGGTTCTTCGTTTTTATCGATGTACGATATGTTGCACTTATGCTATTTCGAACAAAACTAGGTATCGGTATCAGGCTCTAACTTCACCATGTGTCGGCTGCGAGATTATACCGATTACTATTGGGGAGTCGGTGTCAATGACTTCGATTTCTAATTCGATGCACATGAGTATCCTCATGAGAAAGAGTTTGGATATAAGGAGCTGCCTGGTTTCTTGGGAAATCCGCTTCACAAGCATCCTAAGGCTTTCCTCAACATCGATTACGACAAGACGTGAGTGGTTTTTCAGTTATTTTGTTTTTCTTCATTTTGAAGGTTCACGTTTCTTTTCTAAACTTTGACTAATTTTGGGATTCTTTAGAGTCACTGTTCGCAAATTTTCGTTGATGGTATTGTACAAACACCTCGTCGGATGATAGAATAAACTTGATGCTCAAGTGGAGAGCTATCGTTGATAGGTAAGGTCTTTTTACTTGTTCTCATCAGTTTATTAACTTCTCACATTCCATGAAACTCCGTTGCAGATGTTAAAACCTCAATCCCAGTGTCTGGAACGTCAGCGCAATGTTTGCAGATCAAATGCTCAGCTTGAAAAAGTTAAACTGGCAGGTTGGTCAACATTTTCAAGCCATAAGATTCTTTCTTCAAACTTCGCAATGATAAATTCATTAACTCACCTTATGGCGAATTCTTCTCATTGCAGACATGTATGTGGACGCTATTCTGTATGGCAATCAAAACGCATACTATGAGTGGTGATTTTACGGGTAAGAACCAGGTGAGCTTTACTCTCGGTATCCATTTGAGATAATTTTATGATTGTTTTTTTTTCAAGAAGTGTGCTAGTGGAATTTATGCCATGACTGCAGCGACGTATTCAAAATGCAACACTCACAGCAGTACAAAAAGCTGAATCTTTCTGTCAGCTGCAGCTTCTTTGAGATTTATGGCGGAAAGGTTGGTCTGCTTTTTCCAAAGACCTGAGAGCCCTGCTTTGCCTATAAGCTGCCATTGCAGGTGTTCGACCTTCTGAAGCAAAAAGCTTTATTGCGAGTTCTTGAAGATGGCAAAAAAGAAGTACAAGTTGTTGGACTGAAAGAGGCTCCTGTGAAGTGCGAAATCGATGTGAGTTCTACTTTGATTGTTTTTTTTTTTGAAAATCTTTTTTAACTCACTGAACTTGAACAGCTTCTTTATTACCACATTGTGCTTAGGTTCTTGATCTGATCCGGCAGGGCACGGATATGCGCACTGCAGGAACAACATCTGCAAATTCCAATTCGAGCAGATCCCATGCCGTCTTTCAAATAGTTTCGAGGAGGTATTGTTACGCAAATCAGCGGTAGTTACCCCTTATTTACACATTTTTAGGGGCAATAAATTATGGGGAAAGTTTTCGCTGATAGATTTAGCGGGTAACCAACGTGGTTAGGATACCGGTAATTTTGATAGACAAACCCGAATGGAAGGTGCAGAAATAAAGAAGTTGCTGCTTCCTTTGAAGGTAAAGTACCTACATCATGTTGTTGCAAAGACGTTGTGATTTGATTTTCGTACTTCTGTTTTTATTGCTATCTATTATTGTTTTAGGAATGTATTGGAGCCATGGCCAAGAATAGCCAACATGTGCCATTCCGAACCTCTAAGCTAACATTGGTGTTACGGGATTCGTTTATTGAAGAAAAAGCGCGCACTTGTATGGTAAGTGCATTCTACTTTTACTCAATTGGGAAAGTTGAGGCCATGCGAATTAATTGTTTTTTTCAAGATCGCCATGATTAGTCCGGGTATGGTATAGGATGCTGATATTTCGCTTGTTTGGGGTAGAAATGTTAGTTGTAGATTGTATATATGAACCGATAAAACATTTGACATGATGAAAATCGTATCGAGTCTCACAGCTGCTGAAGAAGAAGCCCTTTATAGCCCTTTATAGAAAGAACTGAGCAATTTGATCACTCGTTCAGGCACTGTGGATTACGGTCAGGGAAAATACGTGCGCGACGCTGTTAATTTCAGCAATAAGATGTTCGGCGGACTGTCGGTGCACGGGCAAGTATTTTTGTGGCTGGAAGCCTTTTTTTCAAGTGAGTCTATCCTATTCTGCTGGTTTTTCTGGAGAATTCTTGAGATATAATCACTACTTAGAGGTAATACTTTTGAATATCGATGATTTCTCAAAAAAATACTTAGCTGGATCTTTTCGTTTTTTTCTCCAGATCGACTAAAGAAATGGCAAGAGCTATAAGTGGCAGAAGCAGAGATCCAAAAAGCAACAAGAAATAAAAATCCCCATCGTTAGTGCTTATCAAGTCCATATCCACTCATAACTTTCGAATGTCATGTTTGTGCTCGTTTGAGATCTTCCTTATGTACACTTCATCTAGCTTATATTACGCGTTTTTCATGCTTTGTCGGGTTGATTGTGAAACTTCCGCTACTTTACATTCTGTGTTATAGTAATCCTATACTAACTGATGTGCAAAAAGATTGGTTCTAAGAAATGCTTTCCTAACGGTATTCATTGCGCATCTTCCAAACCTGAATTGGGAGCGTAACCTTCTCTATTCTAATTTTATACTAATTTCTGTCATGCATGTAGCATCAACTATCGTATGGCTTTTACAATTTGAAGTTTTCCAATAATTTATTGTAGCTTTGATTGTTGCCTCCTGTTTGGCAGATTCCTCGTGGACATGTGCCACTTATTATGCTGTTTTGAGGGAATTCTGCCAATAAAGTTGGTAGGTGCTGACTATCAATTGTTTCAAATAATGGTTTGTCGAGGAAGTCATCTTGTAGATTTTATATGGATAAATCGCACCTTATTTTCTGATTCTGCTTCGGTCTTTGAACAGTAATGCCAAAGAAGTAAACGACATAACAAACGATCTATAAATTTTTGTGCGAAGCAATTTTTTTCTTAGCAATGCATTCAACAGACATAGAGCGTTAAGTGATCTTACTGCTTGCAATGGCATTGATAAATAGGCGCTATAGGAGAAGCAAAGCCCCTCCAGGTATATACGAATGTTTCCGATTTTGAAAGTGAAGAGGTTAACTGAATTGCAAAAGACGTTAGCTTACATTTCGAACGGAACGAGGCGTGAATGGAGGAGAAAAGTGGTACAGAGATTTGATGTGGAAAATTTTGCAATACGGCACAGAGGTCGTCGAACAGAGTGTTTCGATGCGGGTAGGCTTTATGTCCCACCAGACAATAACACAATCGGAGTGGAACGTATATAATCGACGGGAGTGTCGGTAGACTGTCTCTTTTTTAGCTTTCTCAAAATTCACAGGCAAGAAAGTTCATCTAGCTGCAACATCAGCTAATTTCTGAAAGGAAGATAAAAGGTGAAAAAAGAATCGGTCTACGTCTACTGGCAAAGTCTTTTCTTTGAAACAGTTTGACAGTTAGGCAATCTTATTCATTTTTCGGAAATCTCCTGCAAGAACATGCATCTTTTCAAATAAAATACCATGTATCCCTGATAAGAGCGGTGCTTGATCGTTCCTTGAGCTTTCTGACGGTGTATAGATTGTTAAACGAAGTTGAGTGTGAGTGTAACGAAGATTGTCAAAGATTATAGATTGTCAGACGAACTTTTGTTTGCTTCTCGGTGGAAGGTTGGGGGGGGGGGGGTAGGGGCAAGGGTCAAAGGGGACTTCGTAAAGTTTTCGAAAGTCAGGGGGGACTTCGTTTTCAAAAAGCTTAGAAACGGACTCGTGCCGGGCCCTGGTCTGCGCCTCGAAATTTTATAACAATATTCTTGAATTCTCACGGTATGAACCTCTGCTCTCGCAAAGATTAATACCATGAGGCCTCCCTTTAAGGCTGCGCTCATACTGATCCCGAAGTCTGGGAACAGTTCCAGCACAGCGCTCATTTCTAGCACTGTGCCGGAACTGTTCCCGGACTTCGGGATCAGTATGAACGCAACCTAAGCAACATCCATTTTTGGATCTCCTGAACGAAATTTTTCGCATGGGCCCTGTCTCAACTTTCGACGATCTGCTGCTAACTAGTATCACGGCTGAAGGAACAGTATGGACGGTTCGGTCATTTCGAATATTTTCTTGTGGTTGCCTGTCGTTTCTTCGATCAATATCTCCTTTGATTATTGCTTCAACTTGTTCCCATCAACGATAGTCCAGATGAACTCGTGAAACAATCTTAAACCAACTTTTACTAATTCAGCATTATATCTTCTTGGTAAACGAGATCCGAAATTGTTATTTGATTGACATTCTCGATGGACCCATCAACTGCATAATCTATATATAAATTAAAATGAATCTCTGTAAATTTGTTCGTTTGTAAGTATGTGGCTTATAGACTTTGTGTATGAACCGATGGGGCTGAAATTCGTTCCCCTATAAATAAGGCACGGCGCAGAAGATAGGCTACCTCTTGCGAGTCTTTGTTAGGCCCTTCAATCGATTTATTGATTTGTTTACTTACAACGAGGGTTCACCGACCATTGTGGATCATTTCCCCACAATCATGTAAGTTGGGCGGTGAAGTTCATTTACATTTTTCGGCGAAAAGGATGTGTTTCAAGACAGCGAGGAAGACATCACATTTCGTCGCAGATATGAAGAAAGGCGGTAAGTATTAATGCGTTTGGGATCAAGTAGCGGGCGGGACCGGGGGCGCCATTAGTGTGTAATATTTACGGGTCGGGGCTTCCGGATACCCCACAATTTGTAGTGAATCTGGAAAGAATTTGGCATTGTACAACTGTCCTGCCATCTCCGCGATAGGAAAGCTCTCTGCTGCATAATTAGCTGTGGCGCTTTCAGATTACTGTGCAACCTCTGTTGAATTCTCGGCAGACGGTCAACATCGAGTTTCTAACATAAATTGAAGAAGGAGGAGGATTACCTTTAGTTTTTAGCAACAAAACTAACTTCTTTTTTTGCACGTATCAGCGATGATCAAGAACTTTGTTAGTGGCAAAATAACGCTTTCAAGAGATTAGAAATTTCGAAATTGTAGACAGTTAGAGCTTAAATGTGATGATATCGCCGCGATACCTAGATCACAAACACGTTAGCAAGGTGCCAGTGTTTCGGCATAGTGCAGTAAATTCCAGCCCGCTTGAGGCAGAAAGCGAATTGGCGGGCGCACGCCCGCCTTTTCGCAGCTACAGTACATCAAATTTTGCCAAAAACTCATGTCTGCGTCTCTTCACTCAGTCCTTGCTTGGCAAAATATCGGCGCTAAGCGCACGCAAAGCCTCCGGCGATGCTTTATGTGAAACGTCTCCCTTTAGGAGGTGAAACAGTCTGTAGGGCAGTTCGTGTTTCTGGGTTGAATCCTAAGGCTTCAACCATACTTTACTCGTGTTACGCGTGTTACCGGTGTTACTAGCGTTAATCGTGTTATACGTGTTACTCGTGCTACTCGTGTCACTCGTGTTACTAGTGCTATTATTGTTACCAGTGCGTCACCTCTGATTCGCAGAGGCTCGCATTGGCTCTACTTTTTGTATGCCTTACCTACTCATTCCGGCATAATAATGACATTGAAACTCACTGCGCTATGCAGGCTACCACGAATGATTTGTAATTACTCATTCGTAGAGGTTTTTCGTGTAAGGCCGGTAATTTCGCGTGAATAAAACTTTCTTCAGAAGAATGAATGCAAATTTGAATCGGTTTTCGGAATCTTCATGGCTTGCTAGTTGCCATAAGGACAATAATCACAGCGTGCTACATCTCTGTGCAATAAATCTTCTCAAATGATAAGGAAAAATTTTGGCAATTTGAACTTTTACGCAATCATCTTTAATTGGATTTTCTGGGCTAAAGTTTATGGCTTCCACATTAGCTTGTCAAACATATCCATGACTTCCCAAAAAGTGGTGGTACATTTCCAATTTTGCTGGTCAAAAGCCAAGAGAATCCGTTTGACGCGCATTTTTTACCATTTTAAAAACACCAGTAACACAAGTGACAGGGGTGAAAGGAGTAGCACGGCTACTAGTAACACGAGTAACATGCGTAACACTGGTAACACCGGTAACACGGGTAACACGGATAAAGTATGGCCAAAGCCCAAATTGTGATATAGTTTTCTTTGAGGCTACTATGACATCCTACTATGCCGTTTCTTGTATAAATATTTCTGGTCGCTAGTCGGTTCCGCTCCCCGCTCCAAGCCCGGGGTTAGCGATCGCCCCGTGGAAGTCAAGAGTAGCCCTAGTAAGTCTGCTTTTGTAGGGGACAAATTTTATTATTCGATAACCAAAAAAGTGAGGTATTCTGCACATAAGATCCGGCCTACGGCGCCGGGTGGTAGCAAGAACGATCTCAGGGTAGTTAGGGCGCCTTTCGGATCGGACAAAAACGACACGTTTGCCTGGACGATGCCATGGAAACTGCCTCATGCTCTGCACCTACAACGTCAGGACAGTCTCCACAAACGCCGACCTCTACGTCTTTTCGACGCTGCAGAGCACATCAAGTACCACGTCATCGCTCTGCAGGAAACGAAGTCGAGGACGAAGGACGTGCGACATAGTGAGGGAACCCTCTCATTCGCGGTGAAAAGGCTCCAACACGAAACGTTGGAGGCGTTGGCTTTGTCGTCCACCCATCTATCGTCCATTTTGTCGATTCGCATGAGATCCTGTCACCTCGACTAGCCATCCTACGACTACGCCCTCCACGTCAGAAGACCATAAGGCTATTACATTTTAAAGCTGCATATTTTATAATGTCGCAAAGCATCTTCAACTTTGAGTTTTTCGGTGAAAAGCATGTGGGGGGGGGGGGGGGGGGGTCTGATGCGAGGTCGTATCCACCAACGTCACAGCGAAGTCAGGCGGGCTGAGGGCGAGACGTGGCGAGAGGTAAAGGGAATACCCAAGCAATTTGAGACTGCAGCGTAATCTTCTTCCCATTTCACACAAGTTTTTGATACTTTTTGCATTTTTTGTGTCAAGGAACTGATACGACATACAGGAACAAAAGGATAGATCTGCAGTTGTAGATCTTATCCTTTGTGCCTTCTTTACACAGGTGGGTTTGGTGACTTGCGATTTACTGTTCCTCACAGTCTCCAATGGCCAAAAGTCAAGCAAATTGAGAACTTGTTTAGAATTCGGCGAATAGAAAATTGAGCAAAAATCGCTCTCATTTGCTCGCTCTCCTAGCGTTCCGAAAATTCGCAAATGGAGTTTCAACTGCTTGCAACGGCCTTTTATTTTCTGATACAAATTCTTTATTCGGTCATTTTCTTGTTCCTTATGATGTCATAAACTTTCTTTTGTAGTCGATTATAAGTGAAGACGTGTTCGGAACTGCCGGCTTTGAAAGCGTTCGTGAGATAGCAGAGCACGATATCGTTTTCTGGATCAAATCGCACAATTTGTCCGCCAACGCCCATATGTCCAATTTGCCAGGAACCCTAGCAAATCACAGATCTAGATTTTTGAAGTTTCTTACTAAAAGCAAAGCAACTTACTGTAGGACTTCGGGTATACATGAACCCATATCCTTTGCTAAGTATCTCTCCAATAGAGTGGTCAAATTCATTGGGAAACAGTGGCTCAGAAATTTTCTGTGAGGGGTTCGAAAATCGTACAAATAGCTAAGGATTAACTCAGGATCACCTGTATCATCTCCTTAGACAATAAAGTGCCGTCCATGGTCAACTGATGAAGCAGCGCAAGTCCCCTGGCTGAGCCAACTCCATTCACACCTGGTTGTCCCGCAATTCGTGTATCAGGATTGTTGTATAACGTGAAGTCCTTAACAGGGCCCTTAACGAGTATTCGGGCATGTACAGACCAACCTCCACCTCCCAAAACGCGACAAACCTTCCCAAAAAGTCGCATATTGTCCAAACCTTTGGCGAAGTAACCACGTGGATCCAGTACATGCCATCCTATTGTAGCAATTTTTCTATCGTACATGAACTCCCTAAAACCAAAACAAGTGATATTTGCATTTCTGTACGTATGCTACCGTAATCTCGCACAACTTTGCAGTTGCCGACGTGTAGCAATTTAGGCCGATGGACACTTTCCGGTAAGATGGCATCTTCTTGTACTCTTCTTTGAAGGCAGTGTCCAGCAAAAACTCGATTATTAAAAATTAACTTAGCGGGGGTTACCCGCAAGGCTGAATCCGAAAATCCACATTAAAAGGCGCGAAAAGGGCAAGAATATGCGTTTTCCAAAGCCTTACAATTTGGAATATGACGGTCCCCGCCAAGGCTGAGACGCACAGTCGTGCGGGACCTACGATTTTGACTGTGACGGCTGCGTATAGTAAGTTTCAACTCAGTTTGGGCTGAAATTGAACTGGCGGGAACCCGCTTCGCGACGATTCGCGCCGCTTTGCAGTCTGCATCTCTTTGTTCTAATCTATCTCGCTGAGCAGTAGCGGTGCGGACGCGCTGCCCCACTTGGAATGTTTCGCCTATTCCGGGTTGGAAAAGACTGTACTCTGTCGCATAGCAGGAATTCAAAAAACCGCGCCTTAAAGTGTAAAGGCTGCTGCATGACGAAGGCGCAGTACCTTTGGGCGCAATCGCGGCTTTATCAGCCGCACAGCGCATGAGGCGCAGGATTTACAACGGTGAGAATACGTGCGTACCGCGTTCGCGCTCGCTCGACTAATACCGCTTCTGCGCCTTCGTCATGCAGCAGCTTTTAAGTTTCCCCACTTCCCGATAGTTTTTCTTACTTTAGGTCGAACGTTATGACCTCGCACTTGCGCGATGCTGTGTCTGAGGGGGGGGGGGCACTTTCGTATGGCACTGAGATCCCAGAACCCATACCTTGTCCGGACGCTGCCTTTAATTTCAACTCTCACCTCACATGTAGCGTACGGTTACGGTAGCATATTGCTGTCACATTACTAGAACTTGAAAGACCTGTGTGAAAACTGTGATTTCGTGAACTGACCTAACGGCCAAGAGAGCAGTTATTCCAGTTAATCGAGCAATCCTAACTTCTTCAGCGGAGCAGTCGCCGATATGCACGTCAACATCTGAAAGTGATTAGTAAAACAGACCAGCTAGAGAGAAAAAATATATAAAGATGGATGAAACCTACGGTGCTTGGCCTCAATTTCTTCTTTGAGAAATTGCCCAACTGTACGATGTTTGGGATCGATACGGCAGAATATCTACAAACTAGAAGTTAAGAGCGGATAAGGTTGAAGATTCTCAATAGAGTTGAGATTCAATAATTCGAAGTATTTCTTGTTCCATAACGAAACATAATTACGTCGGAAGAAGCTTATGGCTATGGTTTACGACTACGTTTTCCGCTTAAAAATAAGATGCGACTTGGTTGACAGAAATGCCCAAGAATACGGTACAGTACTTCTTCAAAAAACATTCTCTTATTTCCGCCTAGAAGTTTCGAAATTTAAAGATGTGCCTACCGTTTGATTGTTAGCAACCCGCATGTAATGAAATCTTTTGAGGAGCTTTAGGTACCGTTTTGTAGAGCCGGCTCCAACTTAGATTTACAGTATGGAGTACGAATCAACATTCTATCTTTATTATTGTAGGAGCATGGCAGGAATTTGCAGCATTTGGTGCCACTGTGAAAAAGAACAACTGGAAAAAAGATTCCAAGAAAATCTGAAAAATTATGTAACAAGGTTATCATGCATGCTGATTTCTACACTTTTTTTCGCTTTCGTAGAGCCTTTAAAATGAGCTAATAAGATTTTTGACGAATAGCAGAAATTGGTTGTCCCGACATATCCGGCACAACTTATGGAAAATGCGCTACCATGAAGTGCTAGTTCCATGTTTGGAATCAGCACTCTGATTAACCATCTTTAGTTCTATTTTGGGGGTGAAATATGATCCTTGTTCACTCAAAACCCTCCTCAAAGTTCCAACCATATCCCTACAGTAATGAAGAGGGATTTTTTATTCGCGCCATACTGTAAATCCAAATGTTAGTTAAAGCCAGCTTTACAAAGAGTACCTAAAGCCTCTCGGAAGACTTCATTACAAGGGAGTTATTGAAGTAAGCACATCTTTTGGGACACCTTGTAATCTATAATAAGGTATAATCTGCAAAAAAAACACTGATAATGGTAAAAAACTGCAAACATAACACAATATTGGATCTTTAGTGAATCATAATTCTAAACGGTCTGAGTTGAAAACTGGAAATAGTAGAAAAATTTCAGAGCTCTCATCAGTTGAACTCTCACCTGATCTACTAGCCAACCATAGGTCAATGCCTGATAAGCCGTTTTTGATCCTGGTGGAAACTTCGGCGCTTCCTGTTCGATGATTGTAGCCATACGTAGACCATCGGTAAGATCAGCAAGGGTGAGAACTCGATCGAAGTGGGGGAGGCCTGCCTAAGAGTAACTAATCAGACGAATTTACATCTTATTGTTAGTAACAGAATTTTATGGACTTTGCAGAAATAAGCTCTGATCTACAACACCGCTCAGAATGTGCAAAATTCCAGTTATCGCGGAGTTCCGGGAATTCCGCGGACTTCCGGGAATTCCGCGGAAGTACGCGACATTCCCGGAATTTACTGAAAAAATTTTGCACATTTTGTGAGAGGTGTTGTATATATAACTCTAAAAATAATCTGCCTTAAAGTCTAAAAAACCATAGAGTCCAGTTGATTCATTATTCTCTCTGTAGTATATACCAAAAAATCTCTACTTAATCTATTAAGGCGTACCTTATGTGAAAGGACCATCTGTATTGTGATTTCATCTTTACCATTTTGCCCAAATTCCGGCCAGTGCTTTGTAACTTTATCTGAGTAGTTACACAAGCCACGATCAACGAGTATTGCCATGCATATTGCTGCCACACTCTAAAATTGTCGTGTTAGACTGCACTCTCCAATCTAAATTCCTTCTCCAAAAATGAAGATTGATTCTAGAATGCTGATTTTACACAAGCACAAAATTCGAAATGCCTTCGTAAACGTATTCATCGCATTCTTTGAAACCACAATGAGCTCGTCAACTGACTTCCGAGATTCTACTTTCGCGAAAATGATCAGTTTCACTTTCACTATTTCCCGATTTTGAGCGGCCCAGAGATTAAGGATTTACAATAAAGTGAAAGTAGATGAAGTGTGCGTTTATTTGGAGTGAAGGGAAAAAAGAATATCAAAGTTTCTGTGTTCAGAAATTGTTGCCTAGGAACGACAAATTTTGCTACGGTGATGGAATTCGAAGAATGGATTCAACATCAAGAGTTATTTCTACAAACACCAATGCTCCTAATAGTTTTTGTTTTCAGGGTTTAACTTTAAGATCCACTTTGTATGGCACTGAATCCTGCTAGCTCAATGAATTCTTGCTCAAAATCTTCGAAATCAATAGCATAGCACTGTTCCTTACGGGTTAGTACTTAACAAAAAAGAAATCATTATGTTGCTAACAACAAAAGAGTTGATGGGGGTCTACTGAAATGTCTACATGTTGGTACACAAATGAAAAAAATTAGTCCGCAAAGGACAAAAGTGTGCCTAATTGGTTGATACCCATTATGAGAAAATTTTTACATGTAGAGCTCGTGGAATCATGTCACGCTGTCTCCTCATCTCACGAAACTAACAAAAGTGCAGCTGATACCTAGACCATGACTCATTAAAGGCAGCGTCCACCCAAAATTTACTCATCCCAGACTACCACTTGTCTTATGCAGGCCCTAAAAGTGACCAACCGCGTTGGTCCAGTCCCCTAATGTTGCCTACAAAAGCAGATAACGGCCCTGGATCTCTCTGCGCCCAGCCTCCTTTTTTGCGCTCCGCCCATCCACGGATTGCCCCGTGACGTGCTCGGACATGACAGGCAAGGTCGAGACGCATAGTTTGTGATGCGGCGTAGTTGCATACGACGAGGTTTTCTGTTGCATACGACGTGACTAGCCCCGGGGACCTCGTCCACGTCTGCTAAATTAAAGATGCAGAAAAGGGTAATTTGGAGCTCTGGTATCCGAAAGCGCCATGAAAAGACGCGATGACAATTAAAACATGAAAGACGAATTTTGAATGAACGCTGCCTTCAAGGAAACATTAGAGAAGCAGAGAATGAAATTTTCTCTTCAGCATCCAATGAGCGCAACTTTTTATTCAATGGCCAGTCTGTATCAGTACGACAGTGCTCATTTTCTCCTGTTGACTGTGAATGGAAAAAGATTTTTTCCAACTCTCCTTATTTTTGGACGTTGATGATAGTCACCATACATTCAAGCTCGACAAAAATGGAAAAATTTGGTAGTCTTCCTTTGAGATTTGTAACCAACCTTGGAACAACTGAATATGGTCGTGATCGTGTCTTCATTCCATCGTCTGTTACAAGATTTGTCTGCAAATCCGCCCCATAGGTCGACCACTAATTTGCCGCGATGATAAACAGCGAAAGCTGCACCACCGCGTTCCCATCCTTCTGTGAAATTGCGTCTAAACAAATTCGATTAGATTCCGGTTGAAAAGAAAACTCTTGGTAGTTCTTGAACCGTTTACTTTTTGTATGCATCAAAAAACAATGATAGCTGTAGGCCAATGGATTTCCGGAAAATTTTTCCGGGTAGAAAGAGGTGAAAGACTTTCTTTCAGACCATTGCGGTACAGCAGTTACTGTTGCCGTGCCAAAATTCCCCGTACTCATATAAAGAAAAGGACATCTTTGTTCTCCGTAACATTCCACGTCTTACACAGTACAGTGGATATGTATGCATCGAAGATAGGTATGAACTGATAAATTTGTATCATGCTTGAAGCAGCAAGTTCTTTCACAAATCATTCTAATCCCCTCTTTGAATCATAATCTCTATTGCTTTAGAACAAATCGCATTCGATTATTGTTGGCCCTTGGCACACGGTAATATGAAATTTACGTAGAGATACATAAAAACTAAACGGCAAAATATTTTCCCTCAAATTCCCATGCAAAAGAAAGTGATTTGAGTTTTCCAGAGAATATTCTTCTTTTTTTATATAATAAATAGTTTTGATTAGCGTTGTAGTAAACCAAAGCTTGCTCACCTAAATGAATCTCGTATTGCTTCATAACTGCTGTCCACATTGCCCCCGATGAGTTCTTCCTTTTTCATCTGAAAGAAAAAGTAGCCATTCAATCTTAACAAATTAATTACGGAAAGCGAATAAGTAAATCATTGGGCGGAGGGAGATTCTGTAGTGAAACTATCCTTTCTGTCATTGCAAGTGATGCACTAAAATGCATAATATCGAAGAAATAACAGATTTTATGCACAGCTCAAATTTGTATATTTTTTGTTTCTTATAACTTAAGAACAAATGTACATTATGAGGTAGATCGACAGTGATCGACAGTGCTGGAGTGATCGACATAAAAGTACAGATTATGAATTTTTCCACCGTGGCCTATTTAGGGAGGGGGCGACAAAAAATTTTCTGATGAATGTGCGCACACCCCACGCTTCACTCTGGGCATTTACATCAGTTATAAAAATGTGCAAGTAACTTGTTTATACTTGTTAACGAGTCAATTTAGTCTTATAAAAATTTTCTTTGGGTTTTCTGAAATCTCGGGGTTAGGGGCCCGCAAAATTTGGAAGCATGAGCGCCTCCCACCTCTGTACGCTACTGGTTTTCCGCTCTTCTTACACTTGCACTTTTCTCAGAGAAAACATTCTATTCCCAAAACGTTGAAATCTAATGAAGCAATGTGATTGTGATGAAGTTCTCTGAATCATCAAATCAATCTGTTTTCCTTCCCACAGTAAAAAAAAGCGTTGCTCCGCTTTTATACTTCAAAATATAATAAAAGAATCGTAAGGTGCATTCAAAAATCATCAGATAGCGGGAAACCGAGCGGGTCCCGAAGCGAGTGCGCCTCCAATCAGCACTTTTGAGATTTGGTTTGCTAGTCATAGTTAAATAGAATGCAACTCGCACTTTAGCTCAGTTCCTAACGTTTGTTTTGTGCTTTACACTGATATAAACAACAGAATGGTAAGTTGAGAGAGTCATGCACATTAAATTTCATGGTTGTTGCAGTTTGCAGCGAAATACTATAGTCAAGGAAAGAGCAACAGTACTAATGAACTGCCAATGTTCGGTTTGAAAGGTTTTTTATTGCAGAAAATCAATGAATAGAATAGTCTTTGAAGGTCAAAGACACAGATGTTAGTTGGGTGAATCGCGTTACTTGCAAGAAGACAAGACTAGTAAAGGATTCTGACGTAGAGAGCAGTTCTAAAATTGCTCAACCACCCATGACGAGACTGGTTTGATTTATAATTCTCAATATTAAGGTGCTAGAACACATTGCATTTTTATGTAATTGCACGAAGCAGGAAAAGCGAGCTAGTGCTGAGGATTAATGTTGTTTATAATTTGCTAGAAAATGTTAGAAAAAAGCCATCTCCATTGCAAATGCAGCAAAGCTTTGGCAGAAGTTTCGCTTTTTTCAGACAAAATTTGGTTTCCGCAAAATCATTGTAGGAAGATTTTAAGAGCATTCAATGCACTCTACTTCTTCCTCCAAACAGCTGATTGTAAATTTGAAACCATCCATTTTCATCAGTATCCAAGCATTGCAGAAACTTGTGGTTTCTACGCAGAAACTTGTGGTTTTTACTTTTTCAGACGTCCTCTAACTATTTCATTTTGATTCAAGAAAAAATTCGGGAGGAACACGGCGATGGACTGCGATCAATCGCTGTTTACAGCTTTCTTATGGCATTATGTCACAGTTACATTATATCATCATAAATGTGATTAACTATGCGAGACTTTTTTCTCATAAATGATTCCAAGAACTATTGGGGCATATTTTGATTTTTGTTCTTTGGCTGTGATGAAAGATGTGAGATTGCTCCTGAAAAATGATTCTTCATTGACCTAGAATAGAAATATATTTTTCAGGAGCAATCAAGACGTCTTTTCTCCGACATTTTACCACTTATACTTAAGAAAACTGATTGGATTGCGCTCTATTTTGGTATATGAACATTTTAAATCGTAGAAACTCTGCGCTCTGTAAGCTTAAATCTCATCGGATGTACTTAGTGAGGTTTAGTAAACTAACAATAGAGTATTGCCAAAAGGCTCTAGACACAGTGTTTTAAAAGCAGAAATATATTAGGTTGAACCGAAAGTTCTGTCGCAACATTTTCAAAAAATCATAACTTCTTTCGGTCACGACGATTTTGCGCAATTCAAATTTTTTCTGAAAGCGTAAGGCATGTAGTTTCCGAAAGCTACCTGGGGAGTTTCCGACATGCTCAGATGGCAGAGATAAAAATGAAAGAACGAGATCATCCGAAATTCGGAATTTTTAAGCAAGAATTCTAGAAATTCAGAAACAGTGCGATAAAATCCAGAAAAGCCATTATCCTAATTTTTCTTACATTTGATTACTATCTGAGTCAAGTTTGTGCTGATTGAGCCCTTTTTTAGAAAGTTATGATTTTTTGAAAAATAATGCTGAAAAATCAATTTTCTAAGAATTCTTAAGAAATGGATTTTTCGGCATTATTTTTCAAAAAATCATAACTTTTTAAAAAAGGGCTCGATCAGCACAAACTTGACTCAGATAGTAATCAAATGTAAGAAAAATTAGGATAATGGCTTTTCTGGATTTTATCGCACTGTTTCTGAATTTCTAGAATTCTTGCTTAAAAATTCCGAATTTCGGATAATCTCGTTCTTTCATTTTTATCTCTGCAACCTGAGCACCTTGGAAAGTACTCAGGAAACTCTTGGAAGCTACTTGCTTTACGCTTTCAGACAAAATTTGAATTGCGCAAAATCGCCGTGACCGAAAGAAGTTATGATTTTTTGAAAATGGTGCGACAGAACTTTCGGTTCAACCTAATAATTAACAAAGTAGCATTTGCACGATTAGCAATGCTTCACTGTAGCAGATGTCTTTTGAAAAGAAAAGCTCTTGATATAGGGGAACGTAACGAGAAGCATGACCCAAAGTTGTTCCAAGTGAAGAAGTGTGATTGGTTGTAAACTTCAGAAGCGAAAAAAACTTTACGTAATGACGTACCCAAGCTAAGTTCATGATAAGGCGAAAAGTAAATTTGATGGAAAGGGTCTTATGGTTAGTTCCGAAAAATGATTCCTATGCCAGTATGCAATATTTCACATCAATTTTATCACAATTAAATTTTCACAAGGTGACCAAAGGCAAACAAACGTAGCGTGAGGCTTCCCAACTTTCTAAGTTCTGGAAAGTACGTAAAGAATAATATCTGTAATAACATCCTACTAGTATGAGAGAGAAGTCAAAGTACGACTCAGGATGACCTTGTCGGCGTCGTCGAGGTCAGTGTTAGGTATGGTGCACTACAAATTAGGACTAACGTCTCAGTCTGTAAGAATTCTATTGCGAGGTGACATTTTTTGCCTATGAGGCCAAAGGCACATAAAACACTACAATATTGGAGGAACTCTGTACATAAAGACATGAACAAGTGATAGGAAGAGACTCAACCACATTCGTTTGATAACAATCACAAGTGGAACTGCAGCAGTAAAGGACGAATGGACGACTGCACATGTGACAGTACAAAGATATATCCGGAACCAGTTAGAAGAATGAACTAATCTTCGAAAAACAATAGGCAGTTCGAGAAGAGAATCGTAAACTGTGCCAGATGTCATTAACATTAAAATGATAATTATTCAAATTTCACGAAAGTTGCAGATTTCTACATCACAGCGAATCGAGTAAGATTTGTATATTAAGATTTATTGCACTATGGTAATATGTCTTGAGGATCTAGGCAACAGCGCCAAGTCAAGAAAGTTTATTCGAGAAGGAGACGACTTGGTGTTAATGATGTTTCAAAAGAAAATTTTTGGGGTGTTTCTCAGCAAGTTTATAGTGAAAAAATTTTTGGAAAAAAAAGACCTTGAGAAACAGCTACGCATTGAACACTCCTTGCAAACTGATTTCAGTTCTTAGGAACTTTGCCTTTTAGACCCCTTCCCCCGTGGCTTGCCTCCATAAGTATATTCGGTTATCACTCTTACGATGTTTAATGATTGTCTAGTTTGGCAAGGATCAAAAACGATTTGCCCAGCAGAGTTTATTTACGCGTTTGCGATTTTTTTCCCATTGCTGAATGTCCTTCATAGCTCAGGCAGGTATCCCCGTAAGGTTGAAATAAACACTGGATAACTGAATCTAATCAGCCAAGGAATCCAAGACATTTGAACTAGCTCCAAGGATCAAATTTCTATAGAAGTTGCCAGATCTCGTAAATGAGTTCCCACATCCTTCCCCTATTTTAGCGCATTCATTTTAACACTCATCTTTACCTCCAGAGACATTGGGTTTTGGGTCAACAAATGCTGCAGACAGGTTTTATGTCCAGTTGTATCTCTAGACGTAGTACATTCATGGGATCAAAAAAAAATACTGTTCAAGAATTTATTTTGGAATGTAGGAAAGTCGCAAAAGTGAGATACCGAATTTTCTCATTGTGAGCGAATGTGAGAAAGTTTAAAATCAAAAATATTTGATATGGCATTACCATAATCAATTGATTGCTAAAAACGAAAACTTATTTGCATTCATATACCAAATTACTTAACTCATCATCTGTAACAGCATGAAAGCGGAGCTTCGAAAAGGTCTAAGCTTTTAGTAATTCAGCTGAGTTGCGGTATAACTGATTATTGTGTGTGGTTCAGAGTCATTATAATAAATTCCTAGGTGTATTTTATACTGCTTTACTGCTGGGCACATGCCAAGAGCCTACCCCTTGAATCTCTCAATGTCATCTTTTTAGCATTTTCTGGGAACTCCCAAAATTTTGTTCAATTAAAATAGATGGGCAATTGCGTTATCAAAATTTACACTTTGATAAACTTGGAGGAAAATTGTCATTCATGATCACTATCAAAACGAACTCTCCGACGAAATACAAGATGCACAAGCTTAAGAAATACGGAACTAATTTGAGTAATCTGTCATGCGATTGAAAAACTGAAATTAAGCTATAGTAACTCTTTCAAAGATTATGTCAAGTTGGTCCTCCTATCATACATCAAAAATTTCAGAAGTCGTAAGTAATTGTGCTTCCAACGAATTTGCTTAATTTAATGTAATTTAGAAAGAAAAATCACACGCTTTTATCAGTGTTCAAAACAAAAACCATGACAGTATATCGCAGTAAAACAAGCTAATTAAGAGAAAAGTACGTACAATAATATTCGAATTTTGGTCTCTAAAAATGCCTTAATGTTCGAACCTAACTTTTTTTTTATTATGATTTCATGTGTTATTCTTTCGGAGCAGAAAGAGATTTGTGTTGATAGGATGTTGTTCTAACCAACAATTATGATCAGCGACTTCTTATTCCAAACAAAACCCCTAGCAATATAAAATAGCAATGTGTAGGTTGAAAAATAAACTTAAATCGAAACGTTCTTTCAAATTTTTAAGTGAATTTTCAGCATTTTTGGTGTAAGACTAGGGACCAACTTAATATGAACTATATCTACCACGTATCAGATACAGACCGGTTTTACAGGAAGATTGTTTTCTTTCAACAACAGAAAATTTTGTTCTTATGCGGCATCAGTGTAAATTGGGCAAATTTTATTCAAGTGGCTCAGAAGTACTTCATGTAGCGTGGCAAATACTTATTTTATTTTATTCTAAATACTAATTCTTTACTTCCTCTTTGACCCGAGGATAGATGGTAAATTTGATCCAAGTTTTTCCAGCCGGATTCTAAGTGGCACTTCTAACATTTCTACTATATAAATGCTTGTCATCAATCTGGGTTTGAGGGCGAATAGCTCCACTGTTTGCTTTCTATCAAGTTATCCTTGAGATAAGATAACGCAATTTTTCCTTACTATGGAATAGTGAGAAACCGGAAACGATCGAATATAATGCAGGTTAAGGTCAAGATGGCGCGAGAAAGTGCGGTGGTAATTTTGCACCAAAACAATCGTTTACTTCATAGGGGAAGACAAGACTATGCTTTTAGTCACGGATAGCAAAAAAAATTTTCTCTCGTACTATGTCAACAGCAAGAGTGCAGTAGACTGCAAAAGTACTATTGATTAGTATTCTTGGGTCTCCGACAGTGCCATACAATTAAGCGAAATAAGAGATATCAATAAAGTTGTAAGAAAAAAGCTTACCAATAACTTCCTGAGAAATGTGAATGGACAGAGTTGTAGAATGTCATGTATCAAATCCATATCGATGGCTGCACCGCATCAGCAAGAATCGCGAATATCCTTCCGCATCGTATGTTCACCTTGAGTTCCAAACAGGTTTTGCGCCAATGACTTTCGAGCTAGGGGTTTCAAAACGAGTTAAACTCTCATTTCCTAAAACGTTCATAATGTTTCAGTGCCTTTTTTACAAGAAAGATCTATAACAGATTATCTAGGTTGTGTTCACTTAATGTCGGTTCCCAATCCTGCCGCGAAGAAGAAGCCAGAGAAAAAAGTAATAGGCTCGCCGGAAAATTCGTTCGCACCGTTTTCGATCATAATTTTTTACTTTCTCAGAATATTTGCACAACTTCAATTTTATCTCAAAAATTGAGAAAATTGTGCGCTTTAGATTCAGACATTGCAGATGTGGAAGTCCTAAAAAGAATCTCGAATTCTAATTGTTCTGTGTGGGGTTGCCAAAAATCTAAGACTTGCACTAGAAATCGGAACAATTACTATTATAGGTCTTATTTCCGCTCTTCCGCAAAATTTGCGTTGATTGAGATTCTCTATGAAAAGTTAAGAATTTCGAGGAAGCAGTTCTGGCTTTTTTCGAAATATGCAACTTTGCACAGAAAAACTTCACAAACACAGTTTTTGCTAAGGTGGAAAGAGTGAGCCATGAAACTTGTAGTACTGACTGCTCCAATTTTTAGTCATTCGGCAGCCCTACACAGAAAAATCAGAATTTGAGTAATTCTCTTGTGCAGCCTCTATCTCTGCAAAACTTGAGTTGTAGAAAGTTTACTAAGCGCCGTTCGAAAGGTATTTCCCCTTTCAGACAAAATAAAATTTGCGCAAATCCTCTGAGTGAGTAAAAAGTTAAGAATTTCCGAATTGCAAACGAACTTTTGGACTAACCAATGAAAAATGTAGCATCATGCGGCAGTGCATACAAGGACGGATTTGCATGATCGCAAAAAGTTTGACCTACTGGAATTTGGAAAAGAATTCTGTACACATCAGACATCCACATGCATTTTCATGGCCATATCTGTCTTTTTGTATCGCAAAGAAAAAAAATCGTCCTAACTGTAAGAAAAATTTTGCAGCTGTGCCTGGCGGCGAGGAAAACCGCAACGCTCAGAAAACAGCGAATTTTGTAAGTGTGCCTCAGTGTTCGAACTTCATTTGAAAACTATCGGGATAAAGAGTTTTGCTCTTGGACCACGGAAATTTGTTCTTATACAAATTCAGAAACATTATCAAAGCCGTCTGTGTCCATCTCTACCACGCTCCAGCGCTGATTTTGCGCTCGACGGCAACTTCGTTTTCAAATTTGCGAAATGATTTGCTAAGTTGCGGTACTTAAAAGAGTTCAATGGCATTTTTTACACATCTCTACTAATTTTCTTGTTGAATAACTCGTAGCTTTCAGTCTTCGCTTATAGATAACATGTGGATCGAAGTTCGGCGAGCTTGTGAAACAGTGCAAAACTTTACTGATATTGAAGATGCAAATGCCTGTGCAGAGTTGATCAAAGAAGTTGAGAAGTTCAAATGGCGTATTCAGAATATCCTGAAAAATCCGGTAAGTGTCACAAATTGTGCAGTAGAGAGTAAAGTTTTTGTTGGCCATAAGTCTTATCTTTTTCCTGTTTAGCTACCTTGTTCACCCTCAACTTTTAGCCCAACCTTTAGTTCTTCTAACGCTATCATACGTTCAGATCTCAATTACTCCGTTCTTCTACTTGTTACTTAATTCTGTAGTCGCATATGTGTGTTTGCGGAACACACTTTTCCCTCAGATCTTCAGTGTTGTTTGTTTAACCGCTCTGAGTGGCCTTCGAAAGTACTGGGAAAGACTCCTGGAGTGCGATCTATGCTCATCCGCGTAATCTGTATCGTTATTCGCCGAGACTTGTCCACTATAATCTATTTTTTTAATATGGTGGTGGAGCACTAGATAAGCACTCTTGTCACAAAGGAATGAGAGAATGAGATTGAATGAGATTTTTGAATGAATTTTGAATGAGATTCATACTCAGCGCCAAAGTTCACTTCTCTGGTGCAGTTGCACCATGCAACGCACGAGATGTTTGCGCGAAAAGCTGCTAAGATTCTATGCCTTTTGTGACTTTTAAAGCACTCCCATTGCTTTATTTCACAGTCCTCGTTTGAGGCCCCGGCCAGACTTCGCTCAAAAGCGCCCAGACTTCTCACTTCTCCTCACTCTCATCTCTCCTCAAACGAGAAAGTGAAGAGACAGGGAAATTTGGACGCTTTTGAGCTTTTTGAGCGAAGTATGGTCAGGGCTTGAGGCAAACACCGAAAAATAGTTTCGAATCAGTTGCAAAGCCAAAATCGAATTTCGGGGTTTTACGACAATGTAGAAACTGAATCCACTGGCTTCTAAGCTGCTACTTCTAGAAATCAGGGAACAGTTAGGCGATGGCTCGAAGGCACGGCGATATAAGTCACCGCTACACAGCATTCTCAGCTTTTCTTCAAGACCATGTTCTGATCTGGAATAGACTAATGCCAGATTCCAGGGTAAATCCCCAACGGATCGAGTCAAACTCAAAGCGAACGCAGAAATTGCCATTGATGGTGTCAAGGTGACCCTTGATCAGTCAGTTTGCGATGAGACAACCATCATCAGCGATATATTCAATCTCAATGAGATGGATGCACTTCAGCTCGTTCTTTCCGGTACGCTTCTCGTTTTCTTTATTTACTAGTAAGTCAACGTAATTTTTGTTTTCTAGGAGAAAGCCAAAGAATCCATTTTGATTGCTTGAATCGTGGACTTATCGCAGTAGTATGTTACTATGATGTACATAGACTTCTCGCAGTTCTTTTGAGAACAATGCTTGAATGGGACAAAGAGTCAGCACATGAGACTCTACGGGCCTTCATTGAACAGAATTTTGTACACCGCACACTCTTCCAGCACTTACTTCGTAGGTTTTGTCTTTTTTGTACCTGAGATACGGAAAAACTGTGCCCACTATCTGATCTTCAGTAACTCTCTGGTTCCAATGTCTTTTGCCAAACTTTAGGGTCTGTAGGCTTGCTTCAGCTTAGGTTTATAGTTTGGAGCGATCTACAGATCGCTCTTTTACTGTATTGCGGAAAAACTTTCAATACAGCGCCATTGTGAAAGGCCGTGATAAAAAGTTTTTGAAAAATTGGATTGTGTAGCAGCTCACTGGTGCTAAGTTCAAACAGCTATTTGTAAGTTTTCTGGGCTTCCTTAGTAGCATCGCATTTTTGAAAAGCATGAAAAGCAGTAGTTACGATTACTTGTAAAAAGGAAGAAGCGTGTCTATAATCTACAACATTACATTTGAAATAAGTGATTTCTACAATCTAGTGAAAGAATTTCTAACTTGTGTGGTTTCCTTTCTGAGGCAAAATACGACTCTTGATGGCTTAGAACCCTCCTCATCGCTACCGTATGTTACAGTAACAGGTTCGGCGCTCGACGCTTCAATAAGTTGAACTCACAAGGGAGGTCGAATCAGTCGAAGTGGCCTTTCCAAATGGGTCATATACCATTTTGAAGAGCGATGAACGCTGATTCCGAATCTGCCTTCATTATCTGCCGAGCGCTTCTGGACGTCGAGTTATAAAATTTTTTTGGAGCGAAAAATGAACTCAGAATTCAAGTAAAATTAACTATTACGGACTTTTCAGCGCCTAAATAGAGCAACATGTAGTATGAGTGTTTTGGACAGAAGGTATCCTTTGTAATGGAGTGCTCTGATAACCAACTTCGGACCATTTGAGCAATTCTGACGAATTTTGCTCTAATTACGCATTAAATTTTTCAACCAAAGGAACGCTCATAACTCGGCGTCCAGAGGCGCTCGGCAGATAACGAAGACAGATTCGGAATCAGCGTTGCATGCTCTATAAAATAGTATGCATTTCATATGGAAACGCCACTTCGACCAAGTATCCTTCCCTTGTCAGCTCTACAGAACGGTATCTAAAGATTGGCAAAAGACCGTGAATCAAGGGGGTTACTAACTATCAAAGCTGGGTACTTGTCTGGGACACCATGTATCCTATTCTTCTGAGTTTCTTTCTGAATTCAGTAGCATACTGATAGAGAATCTTGGGAGCTTTATTGTGGTTGTTGTAGAGCTACAAGCGACTTTTACTGTCACGAGCGAGTTTCACATGCTTTCCTTACCACATGTGAATGGCCTAGGTGGTCCTCGACATCAAAATCTAGTGAGTTTTCCGTATTATAACTCACAACCATCTACATCATGATTTTACAGCTACGCGGTGTAATCGAAGAAATTCGTGAAAATACTGCAGAGGCCTTGTATTCACTCTGTGAATGGGGAGCTGAACATGCGAACGAATTCTTGTCTGACATTTATCCCATACTCAAGGTACCTTGTGGACTATTATCCCTTACCTTTTTACTCACTAGCGATAGTTTTGTCTTGGATTTTCTTTTTTAGGGAGTCCCTTTGGCGGAGAAGTTTGCTCCACATCACCTTTCTGCTTGGACATGTTTAGTGAAGCTTACGTCCAGCCATGTACTTTCACAGAGTACGTGACTTTGTCTTTGTTTTTTTCTCTAGGACCAGTCATGGCGTAGGAGCTGCAACAAATTTTGACAACTTTTCTATGAACATCCCATTTTTTCTTCTCTGCAACAGAATGAATGTTTTCAGCTCCATCTGCAGCAACCGTTCTCTCGAATCTCGTCAAAGAGATCAGGAACGAGACCGTGTGGAGCGATCAGTCCGTATGCGGCACAGTACAACTCGCTTGCGCTATAGCCCTCCGAGCCCTTGCTGTTAGCCCCGCCGATCACTTGAGTGAGTTTCTGATTTGAATTGCATGTTTGTGATAGATCATCGCACTATCTGATGTCTGAAAAGTGACATGCCGGCGATTGCTCAAAAGAGACTGTTGCAGATATAACGAATGTGGAAGTAGACGTTGATAAGGTTGTAGACAGATCAATCAAGAATTTGGCCCTGGTTTTTATTCGTCATGGAATCATCGGGTATGTTTATGTCATAATTTCTGATCTTGATCAAATTTTACGTTAAAAGTCTCATTACCACGTGCTATGGTTTATGAATAAGCTTCTTATGTTGTGACGTAGTGCACATTTTAGATCTGATTCATTCAAATTATGTAGTACGCACGTGCGAGTGGTGGATACGCTGCTTAAGCAATTGATTGCTTTGTTTCCTGCTAAGGTAAATGCTAGAATGCTTTAAGAGCACTTTTTTATCAGCTTTATTGTCCTTCTATATTTCGTCTGGAAGGGCTAGGGGTGGTTCCAAAACATTATGATTTGAATCTTTCAGCTTATGGAGATTGAAAGAAACTCCGAGGACGAGCTTACTTGGGTGGATGAGGTAGCTGAAAGTGGGCAGCAGGCAAGTTGCAGTCTTCTGCCTTTTCCATATTTACTGTCGCTCAACTTCAATTCCATCGTTTTAGGTGACACCTGCATTACACTACGAGAACTTTCTAAGATGCATTGCTGACCTGTACCAGCTAGCCAATGATCCAAAAGCCAGTGAGACACTGAAGACATGCATCACGGAACTGAGCTTGGCCTACAGCAGTGCAGGATCGGTGAGCTATCGCGTTATCTGTTTTACTAATTTCACTCGATTATACATTCTAGATGGAGTTATGCCGTTTTATGGAGCGAGCTCGAGTCTCACATCATGTTGTGCACGCAGTAGCTTATTTGGATGTCCTATGCGCAGTATGTCGAACTCAGCAGACAGCATCATTTATCTTTGATATCTTCGCACGAGTGCCACCTGGAGATGGTAGGAAGTTTTCTTCGTTTTTTAGCAAACACGATGGTGGAGATTGCAGATGTTTATGTTGGATGGGATCATGTTATGTCTGCGCTGCGATCCTATGAAAGGCTTTTTCGAGAAAGGACCGGCGCCACTTCTATGTTTGGGTGCGTTAGATTTCTGCAATTACTTCTGAGCTACTGCTTAAAACTATGCTGATTAAGTTTAGACATGCAATTTCTCAACCAATCAAACCTATCATTCCTCCACGAGAGCTGATTGGCCTGATTACTTGGGTCAATCTTGCCCGTACCGTAGTCGATCTGGTCGGTAACACTTTTCGAAACCATTACAAAATCTCCTATCTCAAATTTAGGACAATGATGCAGCTGAAATATTTTTGGAGGAACGTCAGTGGGCTGTCTTGGATGCAGCTTTGGGCGTTGTTTCAGCGCCAGTACCTTTGGCGTTGAAAGGAGCTTTGCTACGGCTGGTCGCGGCTTTGGCGAAAAGGGAAGCATCCGTGCTTAGGTAATTTTCACATCTTTGAAAGTACTGGCTCAATCAAGTTCCTATCTCCAGAATATGGAATGCACTGAATGCGCATGGTTTATGTACCTTTGCTGAGAATGGAGCTTTGATGGGTTTGCAGGTGGGATAAGTTGTTAATTTGTTCTTCTCTCATTGTGAAAGTCCACCAGATTAGTTTTCTTCTCATCGACGTTTCAATTCATTCTATGTGGATTGCGTTGTTCTTTTTTGCACAAAGTTGTAATTCCACGTTGTTTTTTTTATTTTTTTTTCTGAAAAAAAATGTATCAATCAAGCTTTGAGGTCATCTTAGGGTCTGATTTTGTCATTCTTCACTTCTACTTCCAGAAAGAGCTTGATGAACGAGAGTGTGCTGAAGAGACGTTTGACACTTCGCTTGGATTCGTCCATCTTCTAAAATCTCTCTTATCACATTCGCATATGTGAGGAAACTCGTATTTCGTCTTATGGTTACAATCATATGGCTTTCAGCACAGTGCCGGATTTCGCTGCACCCTACCTGCAGTATCTGACGAAGTCGATAGTATCCCAGATGACTTCACGAGCGTACAGAGATATTGGACAGTTTGTAAGTATTTTTATATTTGCGTTTACGACTTCTGCCGTTCAATTTTTCTCTTATATAATTACGTCACTCTTCCATAACCAGTTTTACCTGATATTCATCCCTAATCCATCACAGATTATTTTATTTTCTCATGGTCTTCATTCTCCATTTGCAAAGTAGTACCGTCTATGCCCCAGAGAGGTCCCCATGTGAACCAGCGTGCTTGCGTGGTGCGACGCTGCCTTTCGCTCTTTTTGACATGTTTCTTCTGAGATTTCAACGGAAGTGCCCGAGGTTAACACGTTCAAAAGTGCGAAAGGCAGCGAGATGACGTGGTACCTATGGGAACCTCTCTGGGGCGCAGACGATATACTCTTTTGGAGTCTGCATCAGTTAAGATCTTCTTCTCATCAGATACCATAAATTATGTGTTTTAGTCCAGAACGTGTCACGTTTGTCTTCTAAGGAGTTTCTAGCTTTTTCAAAATCGAAAATATTTTGATATTCAAATTCGCGTCCTTTACCTGAAGTTTCTAGTATTATTTGGGGGTGTTATTGACCAAGGTAAGTTTTCTTTTCTATGAGAACCTGTGGGAATGCTTCGTCCACCTATGGATCTGAGTGCTCAAACATCATCAATTACTGTCTCTGTCAAACTTTATTTTGAGATATCTTGCAACGGTAGATCAAGCATCAAAGTGACCTGAGTTGTTATGAGCGACAAACAATCTCTCCTTATCAATAGGATTATCATAAGGTTCACTGTACAAAGTATTTCCACTAATTTTTGATGTGATATCTGGGGAATTGAATAGTGGCATTAATAGTTCAGATCCAGCAGTACCAGTGAGAAAATGGAGAATAATACGGGCGTCATTGTCCAAATTTTTAACTTCATCGATCAGAGGTCGTATGACAGTAAAAGCATCTTCTACGTTCGATGCATAGATTGGGGCTATCTTATAAAGTTTGCTAGCAGATGAAGTCGCTGGCACAAGCGACAATTCGATTGTTCCCATCGAAAAGCGCAGTTCCCGTTGTGAAAGGCAGAGCGTGAAAGCGACGTAGAAATTGCGTGCGATCGCGTTTTGTTACGGATTGGTCGAATTGCTCGAGTTGATGATATTCTTCATCCGTCAGATCACGTACCAATTTGACGAGACGATTCTGGAAGTATGCACTAATTAGATACATAGGTAGTGTATGGCCATGTAGCATTGAACTCACACTTGCGGCATACTTTTCGGCCAAGTTTGATAGTGTCTGCCATTTCATAGTATATGCATGTTGTTGGGGTCCATCGAACGGCGTGTCTTTGGATTTGTAGCGTGGGGCCATGTATGGCACTGTAGAGGAGCGATAGTCACAGTCATATTTCCAAAAGTCAACAGTTTACTTTTAAGCGTGAAATCTGACGATTGTGAAGGTGGAAGATATGAAAGAGGTTCGGGGAGAGATTTTGGGCTAGAATGATTGCAATATTTGCGGTAACATGCCCTCTGAGATCATCGCTAAGTACGGATATGACCTTTGAAGCTAAAAATTTGCTCCGAATCTTATAATCAGTCGCCTCTTGACTCATCCCTCACAAGTGAGCTTTACAGGTGCGCCGCACTAATCGTAGCGTGCGTATTTACCTCCACTAAAATATTGTCGTGCGCGGCCGCGTCTCTTAACTTGAATGATTGATGAAGATCAGCATGAGTTAGAAACGGCTGCCTTTTTACTTTTGAAGCATTTTCTTGCTTCGGAAAAGATTTTGTATAGCAAGCAATGATTTGGTTGGGCCTACTACTATCTCCTTTTGCAAGCTTACAACGGTCAAAGAAGGTACCATTTTTCAAACGAGCATCATAATGCTTGAGGGGATTGGCTTGGCAAAACTGACCCATGTCGGATTTCGGTGTCAGATAGACATCCAGTAGCACACAGTAGTCCAAACTCCCCTGTAAAGTCGAACGCTACTGGAAAATAGCCTCAAAAGTTCACTATTGACGCTCACTCAGTGGAAGTGGGGCGGCTGGTGAACTTTTTAAGCTGGTTTCAAGTACTTAGGGGAAGAATTGGAGAGTGGGGTTAGGGCTACGGTGTATATACATGGAGCGGGGGGAGGTCTCCTACTCGACAGCAAAAACTGGCAAGCGCCATTTTGCCGTGCCACTGCCTTCAGTGACCAAAAACCCATATAAAATTTTGAGTCCAAGTTCGCTGTTATTTTTTCCCAAAGACTGGGTTTTCACTAGCTACAAAATGTACCTGCTCTAAGTCCAAGTGTATAATCCTTTGGCATCCTGTCGAGCGCACGCTTCCATATGATTGATCCTATTCCCTTACCGCGAGCCTCGGGTACTAACAAATAAAAACCGAGAAACGCTATATTGTCGTACTCGTTCCACACCACACATCCAACGAAACTCCCGTCTGTAATTTTAATTACTGGAATTTGAGAAAAGGGGAGAAAAAGTATAGTGACACCTTGCTTTCTCTTTGCCATTACCACTCGCGTAGTTGGTAGTGAAGGCGTGAGGGTGGTTACACTTCTATCATCGGAAGCCCAGTTTTCTTTTTCGACTAGTTCCTTCCATTCTAACCAAGCAGGATCATTTGCTGGGACAGAATCCACAATTTCATAATCCAGATCAGTCATAATGAGACTAAAGAAGCTGTTTGGAAAAACGTTTATTGTAAGGAATAAGGTAAAGATTAGATGCAAGCATAAAATTGCTGAGGATTTCAAATTAATGGATGCAAGTTTTACAAAAATCCAGAGCAGCACGGCGGAGCAAGAGTTCATTCGTGTCACTGGCACGTACTTGCCATAAAAGATGGCCGATATCTTATCGTTGTGGCCTTGATTAATACTGCCGACATTTTTTGTGAAGTTTGATGTTGCGCAGGTATAATTAAGTTTAAAGTTAGATATGTGGAATGTTCCACGATTGTAAGACGAAAATGTTAAATTGATTGCCTTCTTAAGTATTCTGGACAGGAGCGCATTTTTCGTAAGCGATGCATTTGTCGTGCGAAGAGCAAAGTCTAACATGGTCTACGAATGAGCTAGTGGTATCAGTGCGTTCATTTGGGTCACACGCTAGAAGAAAGGGCGACATGAAGTCTTAATTTTCTTCCATGTGACTTGCAAAGTGACAGGTCGAGAATATTAATGAGTAGCCAAAAAATATTTGCACTTTTTGTAACTGAATAGTATGCGTGGTGATCTATGAATTTTTTCATGGAGTAAATGCTTCCGTTGTAACCAAAGTAGAAGCTCAGTGTGTTTTGCTCTAATTATATCAAGTACATGACTCAAGAAACGGTGTATATACGACTGCACAGAATCGCCCGGACTGAACGCCCGCGAGCGTGTTTTTTGCGGGCTAACATTGGCATTCGCGCGCATGAGTCATTCATTATAGCGCCCGTACGCGGCAGCCGCTTTGCAGGCACGCTCGCGTGCGTTCAGCTTACAGCGACTCGGGCGATTTCCTGCAGTCGACTCTAACAAGTTTTGGATAGAGGATAAGCAGTTTGTATGATCTAGTCAGTAAGACATACTTCAAGCATGAATGTTTCAGTCATATTCTCCCAGAAGGAAAGACCTGACGCCATATCTGATGTGCTCCTACCATCCAGTTAGAATTAGAGTATTGGAGTAAAATTTTGGCGCACCTCTTGAGTGAAGTTTCTTCTGGATGTAATTACAATCCATTAACCGAAGAATGACAGGGTTTCGCATATGATTTGCAGCTGAATTTTATTGCAAACACATGAGTTTATAGCGCATGCAGCTGTAATACACATTGCGGGGTTCAATGACGTTACATTTCTGGAAGCTTCACCGACAAGGCTCGGCACAACTGGCACAGGGCCAAGCTGGATATCGTTTTTGAACAAAAAGCAAAGGGGATGTCGTTTTTGTGGCCGAATGACCCAAAACTCGCGACGTTTTTCAAGGGCTTTTAGGTCTAGGGTTTAGGGGTCAAAGGGACTTCGTACGAAATTTTCAAGATCAAAGGGGACTTTGTTTTGAAATTTTCCTGATGTCTGCTCTTGCCGAGCCCTGTTCACCCAGCTTAGTGCATCTTTCACTTAGCATGATTCTTACCAACAGATTCTTTCAATATGTAGTTCAACTTCAGTATGAAATTCATTTTTTGCCAAAAGGTTTGAGAAAGAACGCTTTGCATAAATAAGCCAACAACACTTGTCTTTACAAAAAAATAAACTTTATTAGAAGATGTTTTGCAATTCTATCAAGCATCAAAATGACCCGAATTGTTATGAGCGATGAACAATCTCTTCTTATCAGTTGGATTCTCATAGGGTTTACTGTATAGAGTATAATCACAAACTTTTGATGTTATATCTGGATGACTGAGTAATGGAGCTAGATGTTCAAAACCAGCGGTATCTGTGAGAATGTGAAGGATGATGCGTGCCTCATTATCTAAGTTTTTCACCTCATCAAGTAAAGGTCGTATAACGGTAAAAGCGTCTTCTACATTGGATGCATAGATTGGAGCTATTTTATAGAGTTTGTTAGCTGGTAGAGTTGTAGGACAGACGCTGGCACATGCTACTATCTGATTATTTTTGTCGAAGAGCACAGTTCCTACTGTGAAAGGTAGATCGTGAAAGCGACGTAGGAAATAGGTTCGATCGCGTTTTGTAACGGAGCGATCGAATTGTTCGAGTTGATGGTATTCTTCATCTGTCAGATCACGCACCAATTTAACGAGGCGATCCTAAAAATATTAATTAGCAGCTAGATCTCATAGATAAAAAGCTGCTTTGCAATAAGTTACCGTTTCCGCGTGCTTCTCCGCTATGCTATACAATATCTGCCACCTCATGGTGTATGCGTATTGTTGCGGTCCATCCACCGGTGTGTCCTTGGATTTGTAGCGCAGGGCCATGCTTGGCACTACAGAAGAAAATAATATTTACATATTACATTTCTGCATTGCAGCTCTTTATTCTACTCTCACTTCCATTTATACAGGCACAACATTTAATTTTTGTTGTTTTTGGGATGCTGTCTATTTTCTTGAAAAAGATCAAAACAATTATCGGTTTAATTTTTCAAAATGCAAATCGGGGTCTTCTTGATATAAAGTCAGTGTCAATTACGTACTCCCTTTCGCATGGGAACTACGCATGCTCAACGAAAGGACCTTCAATTGATAAGGCCCATCTGAACGCCCGAGTCATACGCCGCGAACGTGGCGCAAAGCTCATTGCCGAAAAAGGAACGCGTAATTGACACGGACTATATAATATATCTTTTTGATACATTCCTGATTCTGTGAAACACTGCGTCTTAAGAAGTTTGGCGAGTATTTGTCAATAATTTTCTTGTCCAACGTATTTTCTGGTTCATCAAATTATGGCTGTAGTTTACCGTTAGTCTCTTTTGAAGCCCGCAGGTGCCCTACATCATTTTAGGATTACTGTAGATTAGTTATTAGCTACATTGTGCGGCTTTAAGATCAGAAATTAACCTGAATAACCTGATGAATTAGCGACTTTTGTTAATATTTTTGGACATAATAATTTTGAGGAGTGACTTTTTGGCATCGTAAGCTACCCAGCCGCTATAATCCGCTGTCTTCACTGAGCCAGGATTCGGCTCTCCGTAGCCCAAAACTTAAAGGTTGCTACCGTAATTCTAAGTAAAGAGAAGCGAGGGTGATTCGCTTCATACCGGGAATCGTTAAAGTCGACCTTCTCATTATTGATGGAAAAAACTGCTTATGCCATGTATCTACCACATCTTGAAGGCAGTGTCTCGGAAAAAAATCATTTTCTAGATTTTCACCTTTTCAGAGCTTTCTCGCCATAAAGAACCATATCTGGGCTTTTCAGCTCATGGAAAGCTTTTTCCGAACCTTCTCAGGTCCGCATTAGCTGGAAAATACGTGCAGGTGGGCGGGGCCCGGAACGAGGGAGACGGGGCGCGTAGGACTTGCGGCGTATCCTCAGTGAATGAGGACTTGGGAAGCCTCGGAAAAAGCTCATTTTTGCCATTTTCATACACCGAAAAGCCCAGATATGGATTCCTCATGCGAGAAGGTTCCGAAAAGATGAAAAACTGGAAAAACCTACTGCGAATACCTTGACTTTTAGGTACTTTGTGATAGATCTAATTGCAATATAGGTGCAGTACGTACCTGCTCTGAGTCCAAGTATGTAATCCTTTGGCATTCTGTCGAGCGCACGCTTCCACATGAGGGAGCCTATTCCTTTACCGCGAGCTTCGGGTATCAGTAGATAGAAGCCAAGAAAAGCAATATTGTCGTACTCATTCCAAATGACACAACCAATGAAACTTCCATCTGTGAAACACATTGAAATTAATGCGAAAAAACAAAGGATTTTTGTATGAAACCACATACCTTGCTTCTTCTTTGCCATTACAACTCGCGTAGTTGGTAATGAGGGTGTGAGAGTGAGTACACTTTGGTCATCTGAGGACCAGTTTTCTTTTTCGACCAGTTCCTTCCATTCTGACCAAACATGATCATCTGGTGGAACTGAGTCCACGACCTCATAATCGAGATCAGCCATGATAGGAATTTTTTTGCTAAAAGTGAAGTGAAATTTCAAAGTGAAATTTACAGGCAAGTCATTACAGATCGCTGAACATTTTAAAACCAACAAAGACAAGCTTCATAAAATACAGGGTGTCCCAAAAGTAAGTACACACTTTTCAATCGTTAATATCTCTCTTCCCATTGTGTCTTTTTTCGCCATTTAAGTACCATTCTGTAGAGGAGGCTTCAACATAGATTTAAGATATTGAGCGAATCACCGATCGCTCTTCATTACTGTAGAATAACTGTAGAAACTTCGACAAGGATCTCACGCCATTGAAAGCCATATTCTGCCTCGGAACAAAACCAAACAAGCTAGAAACTCTTATACTAAGGTAATGGAAGCTGCTGATTCTAAATATGAAATTTCCACTCTACTATGATGCTTATTTCTAAAGTTATTCCAGGTAAAGCGTAGTATCCGAATTCTCAATATTTGTCAGAAATGTAATTACACCGTCAAAAAAGCTGAGAACACTCATAAAAAGTTGTGTAGTGGAATCAGCGTGCGCGAAAACCTTAGTACACTATTTTTCAGATTTTTTGAAAAAAATTTTGTTAGGTGGCATATTTCACAATAGTTCTACTTGCAGGAAGTTCTTACAGTAATCCTACAGTAATGAAGATAGGTCGGTGATTCGCTTAATACCGTAAATCTAAGTTGAAGACTCCTCTACAGTAGGGTACTCATATGGCGAAAAAAGACACAATGGGAAGAGAGATATCAACGATTGAAAAGTGTGTACTTACTTTTGGGACACCCTGTATAAAGCAGAGTGAGAAATGACGGAGCAAGAGTTCACTCGCAGTGACGGCACGTATTTGCGACAAAAAGGCCATTATCTTATCGTTTGTTGTCGCCAAAATGCTGCCAAAATGTTCTTTTCGAAGTTATGTTGCATTTGTAAAATTGAATTTAGAATTAATCATTTGGAAGTTTGACCGTAAGATGGTTGCATTTTGGCTAAATCGATTTCTGTATTAGTATTCTGGAAGGGAAGTGCATTCTTCGTTTGCACGACCCGTGCGGGGGGAGCAAAGTGTAACATGATCTGCTAATGAACTTTGAGACAATGCGTCCATTTGGGTCACAAGTTGGAAGATAGAAAGGCGACAAATTATGAATTCAAATGTTTCCTTTCCACGACATGCAAATGCTATGACAAAGTCCAAAATCCAAATGAATAGCCATAAAATATTCTTTTTAAAACTGAATAATGCATGGAGATCTGTGCTAATTCTCGTGATAAATTGGAGAATGTAAGTGCTTTCATTGTTAACAAAATAGAAACTCAGGTAATTCGCTTTCAAGTATTCTGAGTACCCTAAAAGTTCACAGATAGGGTCTCCTCTCAGATAAGTCCATCTGCGGGTAGGTCCTGACTTATTTGACATTCTTCGGACTTATCTGACAAGTTTTAGGGTATTAATTATAATAGACAAAAAGGACTGATTTGTAAGGCGGACTTAGCTGAAGGATCTAGGCCGGCGATGTTAGAAAAGGGCATAACAGTTTTGAAGAAAGGATAAGCCGTTTTCTGAGGATGTTGTAGTAAATCTATCAGCCATTATTCAAAAAACTTGTATTCTCTCAGAACAAAACATATAATGCCAGATTTGATGTGCTCCTAGCTCCAGTTAAAAAGATTTTTGGCCAAACTCTGAAGTTTCTCAATATAATTGTCAGAAATGTAAATGCAACACATTAGCGAAGAATAACAGGGTTTTGCGTATATTTACAGCTTTTTAGGCAAAGACATGAGCATAGTGCACACAGCTGTAATTCACTACACAATGTTCACAAATGACGTAACAATTATGGAGACTTCTTGCAGCTGACTGCAATGATCATTTAGCGCCTTTGATTCGTACTGACTGTATTCTTTCAGTATGAACTGGAAGAAGTCTCGCTATCGGCGTTGCTTGGGTTGTTGAGACGATGCTATGTCGATGCTCGTGCCGTTGTCCGGAGAGATCCAGCCGTGGCTTTGCTCACACAAATTCTAAATGACACGCCAGTCTATAGGGCGGTTAGTTAGTGGAAAACGATTTTGGACAAGTCCAGCATCGCCAACGTTTGCAGATTTGCTCAGTGCTTCTTGAAGATGTGAACATTCACGATCAAACGAGTAGGACGCTGAAAAGGACGTCTGCGCCAGCGTTGCCCGCTATCGAACTTCTCTCAAGTCAGTTGCTTTAAAATTAAAAGTTCTTTTTTTCCCGAAACATTATTATGTTTAGTTGCCGTTTCTCGTTATGCTGCATTGAAAACCTCCATCCGAAGCACGGACTCGGACATGATGCTTGCTCCGCTGCATACGTTGCTTCTATCACCATTGCAGCCGTCTGGTCTGAACATTCTGGACATTCTGTTGCTTTACCTAGAGGAGGTAGGGCCTGCTGTTTATAGTTTTCTCCATAGGTCTTTTCATCCTAGGCTGAGAATCTACCGCGGCATGCGCTACATGCAGCTCGTATACTGAGAGAGCTATGTGCCGTTAGGCCATCGCTACAAACAAGGATGGTTGAGTTGCTAATAGCACGAAGAATGGTGGCGCGAAACGTTCGAGCCGTACGTAGTGCATTGAATCCGGCAACAATCAGGTTCACAATCGCGGATATGGATGCTGTAGGTAAGTATTTTCAGATGGGGCTAGGCTGTTACGTATGAGAAGATAGACTATGTGGATACGGGAAAGGGGTGGCTTAACCATTTTTATTTTGCTTAATTTCAAGAAATTAGTTTTTATGCAGCAGAACTCCTTATATAGAATTACTTCATAAGTCTCTTCAATGAAACGCAGATTTTCCAGAATTTGACGAAAACGATCCAGTTCGTGCAAGGGGCGAAGCTGCTCTTGTCCTTCTGGAAACTCTCTCAGGTAAATGTAGAGCTTTTTCATAGCAATATCCCACTGTGTACGAGCTTGATATCACCTTTTCGTTGTCCAAATTTGTGCATACTAGATCTAAATTTATCACCTTTTCGATGTCCAAATATGTGATACTCGATCTAGGTTGAGATTTGAGTCGGTATTACTGCACTGAGTTGTTTTTTTTTACAGATTCTATCGAGACGGATCCAGGCGAAACTAACTTATGTTCCCTGCTTTTTGGTTTCAACAGCAGTGCTGCTCAAATATCCGGTCAACTTTTTGACATAGGTAGGAGCCAGTTATTTTACTTCAACTCATGGCTTTGCTAGCAAATGTATTTTTTCTTCATTTAGACGCGCCACCGACTGGATTTCACCAAGTTCTGTCCATCTTGGAGCAATTTATTGCCTCGCCTGACCCATTCCAGCTCCCATTCTCAGCCCTGATTGAGCCAGCTTTTCGGCTACTGGTGCGTTCTGTTCGCTTTGAACGAGGTCTGTTTGAGATTGTAATTTTTTTTTCAGCAAAGGCTTGTGTCTGTGGATTGCATCTACTCACAAGCAGTACTTCGCTTTGTTCGCTCTATGGATCTGATCCGACAACTGGTCAAATCACCGTTTTTGTCCACTCCGTTGTCGCAGGTACACTCCTAAATGCTACTGTTAGCAGTCGCTTAGGATTATCTATTTGTCTTTCAAAGATAATGAACACTGAAAAATGGGTGTTTGTGGTGGGAATATCGAAATTTGAACGCCCATGCCTTTTTGTTCAAAAAAGATCAAATTTACCGATGTTGCATGCTCAGTAAATTTGATGCCAAACTCTTGTTACTGCCCTATGAAACGAAATGTTCTGCTTTTTAAAGGGTTGAACAACGATTATAAAACTGCGTTGTTTTGTTAAAATTTGATCTATTTAGAATCCAACTGATAGCCCGACTCTCTTGTCTGTTACTCGCATGATTTCTGGTTCCATACTCCATCTAGCAGCCTTAGAAATATCATCTTTGCTTAAGTCCGGTATGTTCATAAATTTCTCTTTACCAATTGCTAGACAATCGCATGCCGTATGCAGGGCACTTCGAAGAGCCACATGAGATCTACAGTACCTTGCTGGAGCCCTCGGATGCAGTTATCAATCAGGAAGAGACTGGAGATGGGGGAGTGAATAGTTTACTATTGAGGTAATAGCATTACCGAAATGAACTATGTTCCTATCACTGTCTTGAAAATTTAAGCCTACTTCGCTATGGCCACGTCGAAATCACTGAAGAGATTGAATATCCACGCTTGGTGCATTTTAACGCTCAAAAACTCCAAGCGGTGAGTTATAGCGCATATCCTTCTCGCTTTTTGGTGTCAAGATCTAGCTCCCTTATATTTCAGGTGTTTGATGTCTGCAAAACGACTACTGTATTTAACATCGCACAGTATGATATCGAATACTTGCATGCCCTACTTACACGTGAGATTGTCAGCACACAAGCGGAGGACACGGGTGCTGTCACTAGAGTGGGTGATCTTTGTGATCTTCATGTTTACTAGATTAAATTAATTGTTTACTAAATTATTGTGTCGCTGTAATGCGCGGAATTTTTACGTAAGTTCCTAAAAAATTTTTTTCCTCAGATCTACTGTTGAATTTGCTGTTGAGCTTGGAGTTTATGAAACGAAAACAATTGTTGTAGGAAATGGAGGCAGTTTTAACTTATGGCACGGACATTAATGCTCAGTTGTTGCAACGAGGTGCATCTGAACAATTAGTTTCGGGATGCACAGCACTGCTGAATGTCATGGCTTTGTTTGCGCCGGTACCATTCTTCTCAATTAGTAAGTCGTACACTGAATTTTTAATTTTTATAGTGTTACTGTTTTTAATCTTTTCTCATTTGAGCTGTTCAACTCAATTTTCTGACTGACACCGCATTCCTGCTCGTGGAATATTTGAGTGGCTGTGGAGCGGATGAACAAGTAGCTGTGTGTGGAACACTATTTCGGTTATGCAAAACTATTTGTGCTCTAACGAAGCAAAAGTATCCAGAGGTAGCTTTTGATTCACTTATGATTAGTATGCCCTATTGCACGTTTATTTTGACTGCAAAATATAACATCATCACTATGAAATCGATATTTATGTCTTCTTGGCCTTCTCGACGTAGACTGCATTCGCAGCTGCTCCAGCTCCAACAACGGCACCTCCACCGAAACCACCACGGAAGCCCCTTGATGGGCACTGGCAGTATTCTGCGTCGCGTCCAGGTCTGCCGATATTTCCATCTCCTCCGGGTGGTCCGTCGATTCCCTTTGGTCCGGCTGGTCCAGGACCTCCTGGTACCCCAATTGTTCCGGGTTGACCTGTTGGAGGGGTTTGCCCTGGATATCCTTGTGGTCCGGGATCTCCTGCAAGTCCGCGTTGCCCTTTTGGTCCAGGTCGACCAATGGGCTTGCGTCCGTCGGTTCCCTTCTCTCCTGGACGTCCTTCTGGTCCGGGTCGTCCTTGAGGACCACCGGCTCCCATCTCTCCAGGCGCGCCGGGGTTTCCGTCGTGACCAGGACGGCCGATGACTCCATCAGCTCCCTTCATTCCACGTGCTCCTGGACGACCAACAGGGCCAGGAGCGCCGGGAGGTCCAGGTGGACAGTGGAAGCATATTCCAGTCTCTTGAGATACAGGACTAACATCGGCAGCATCCGCTCCTGGTTTACCGTCGACTCCAGGAATACCGTTGGGACCGGGAGCGCCAGGAATTCCTAAAGAGATGGAATGAATTCTTTGCTTTTGGAACTACTCCCTGACTCTTACCCTTTGGTCCAGGTGGTCCGTGGCGACATCTGTTTTCACTGGAGCTTCTGCACTGACAACCGGGTGAGGTCGGGCCGGGACCAGAGGGAGCTTGAGCGCCTCCTCCGTGCGCAGGTGCGCTGCCACCGAATCCTCCTCCTCCTCCACCACCAGAACCGCTGCCACCGAAACCTCCGCCGCCGCCGCCACCACCGAAACCTCCGCTGCTGCCGCCAGCACCGAAACCTCCGCTGCTGCCGCCAGCACCGAAACCTCCTCCGCCGCTACCTCCATGATGTCCTCCGCCACCACCAGCTGGAGCTTGAACGTAAGCTTCACGACGTCGACGAGTTGTGCCAATATGAACCAGATCCTTCCACATCTCGTCAGTTTGGGTCTGAAGAAAACCATATTTTCTGCGCATAGTGAATGATTTCATCTGTTAGCATACTCTAATTGCGCTCATCTCTTGATCCAACTCTTGCCAGAAGTCTTGCACATTGCTGTAAATTTGCCCAATGGCCATGAGGCACACCAGCAGCACTATGCCACTAAGGGAGCTGGCGACGAAAGTCACCGTATAGACTTTCATACCTGTTGGGATAAGAGTGTTTTTCGATTATGGTGAAGTAAACGATGCAAAGGAACATGGCATTGCTAAAATGGATGTGTATGGAACGATGTGACTCCAAGAAAATCTACCGTAGACATGCTTTTTTCACGATTAAATTAAAGAAAATGTCGAAGAAAAGTTTCTTTTGTTGTGATGGGCTATAAGGAACTGGAGATATATGATCGTACTAAAAAGTTTCTCTTATATAAGATCTCGACCCGGACACTCGACTTATCTCTAACTGGTTCGCTCGCGAACTTGAAGAACCGGTAATCACCATGCGCTGTCGTGGTGTTACCAGTTTCGACCTCTGCTTTCTCTTGACTAGTGATTAGATTAATTGTTTGCTAGGCTTGTTTGATTGATCACATTTATTACAAAGTTTCTCTTTTGAAGGTCACTGAACAACGAAATATGCTGGCAAATTTGCTTAATCCGATTCTGGAGTTGCTGATTCAACCAGGAGAGTGGCCTCTGCAGGCCAAAGTAAAGCCGAAATTTATATGATACAGTTGAATTCCACGTATTGCTTTAGATATGTATCTATAGCAGTGCCAGGGTGTGTCTGAGAAATGCTTATGTTGCAGAGGAGACCAAGGTACGTTATGAGGATTACCGTATTTAGTTTGATGACATTTGACGCATGAAAGATGTTCCTTTCAGGATCCAAATGAGAAGAACGCCGATTGGTTGACAAGTGGTCTGGTAGTTGGTGAAGCAAGCACAGATCCGATTTTGGAAGTTCTTAGCAGCAAGGCTCATGAACTAAGCCAGTGCATTGCCAGAGATATTGTGGATCTGCCTCAGGAACACAAGGTTAGTGAAATATGTGCACTTATACACTACATGAGCCTATACCGAAGCGTTTTCTTATTTTTGGAATATAAGCTTTAAAATTCATCTTCCTCTTTCTTTCTTGTCACCCATGTCTCTTATCAGGCGAACTTGCACAAAGCTAGCGAACCTAGCTATTTTTATGCCGCAAATTGGCCGTTTTTGTACGAGTTTTTTCTCATCCATCTTCCGCAGTACGGGCGTTTCTCAGTGTTTGCCGTAAGATTTTATTTGCATCACTGCGTGATTAGCGCCAAAGGTTTCACTCCATATGTCTCGACAATGAGAGAGTTGACATCTTCTTGAGAGGTGTGGGGATACGGTAACACAACTGCGGAAGGGCTACGAATAAGGGCAGGCGGTCGATAGCCGTGTGGTATCTGTAAGGTCCTCTTAAGAATAAACCCTTTAATTACACAAAATCTACCGTTTTATCCGTTTGTGTGATAGCGTCTATGTAGGCGAATTCTCGTCTGGTGATGCCAATGAGAGGGCATTTATCCTGTAATTTCAGTTCTTGTTTGATAATGGGTGATAGAGTTGACTTACATCTGCTTGTAAAATTCCTATAGTGGTTAAATGGTTTATGGGGCACTCGTTACTTAGGCCCATTTCCTCGTAACTATCAAAGCTTGCTAAGGTATGAGCAGCCGGAAGCTGGTATGATCTACAATCTACTTTGTGCCTGTCTAGAAAATAAGAGGAAAAATGGAACTGACTTTAGAGGCATGTACATCCGACCGGGGAGCCAATAGGCTTTGCTGAATTTTGTATGCAATAAATTGATAAACAATGAAACAATAGATAATCCTATGAGCAAATAGATGAATAGCAGTAGCAGAATGACAGGATGTCCTAAATTAGAGTTGTAAAATTATCGGGTTCGCAATGACTTTAGTCATTTTCACATTGAATTTGAAAAATTGAAATCATCACTTCTTTCCTCTATGAGGATTTTTTTGATGATGGCGACTCTTGATTTTATCCAAGAGCTGTTTTGAAAGGGGTGCAAATTTTTATTTAAAGCGTTAGGGCGGGGAGGCGTTACAAAAAGGATGTGCATTATAGCTGATAGGTCCGCCAAAGCTAGGACTTTTGGCTCCAGTATTATGTGGTTCCACAAAATATAACATCATAAAATTCATGCATTAGTTGAAAATTGTTGGGAAGTTCCTTTCAGTGGTTTGAAATGGTGCGCGAAAATCACTGTACAGAAAGAGCTGAGGACGCGTAAGCAGTGCTAAGGCTATAAAAAGAATTAGAAGTCTATCAACAGCTTACTGTTGTTAAAGAACTGCATCATATTCTGCGAAACTACATATTTATAAAATCAAAAGCAAAGCTTTACAAAAAGCACATCCATTTTCCTAAGACTAGCATAATGTACAGAAATGAGTAACTTGCATAATTATACTCACTTCCTGGTTCGATGTCTCCTACGCCAATAGTTGCTAATGAATTGAATATGAAATAGAAAGTGGTGGATGTATCTTGGTTTGGCATATTGAAGTGTATAACAAAGCATCCGAGACAAATCCAGCCAACCAAAGCCATCACAGCTACTGTTACCTAAAATTTTCCATGTGAAGGTAGCAACCAGTGAAATAATATTGTTTGTGATTCTTACGGGTATAGCCAGCAGCCTTTCCGTGTTTTTTAGACGATAGTCCTTTCTCTCTGCGTGCTCTCCATGTAGTTTTTTATCTAGCTCATCTTCGTCAGCCGCTCGAAGCGTACAGAACCGAAAAGCTGCCCAGCATTTGACTGTAAGAGAAGTGAAATGAGCATTCAAGATAAAACATGAGAAAACTAACCCAATAGAACGCTGGGATAGTTCATCAATTTTGCAATGATATAAGCTAAATCTTTTATCACAATAATTGTGAAAGGAATGCCAATGAGGCTGATAAAGATGGAAAGAATTCTTCCAGCACTTGTGACTGGATAGAGATATCCGTAGCCGATAGTGGTAATTGTTGAGAAGACCTGCTTTTGAAACTTTTAAGTATATTGGGACAATTAACTTGAAATGTAAAGTAGTTGCAAACTCACGAATAAAAGCGCATTTGGAAATGTACATGGTAAAGTAGGCATCGGTGGTCGAAGCTTGAGCTGATGGTTTTCATAGAGTTCCAATCGTTGATTTACTACAGCAGTCAAATACTGCGATTTTTGATCGTGAATATATAACAGCAGCTTGGTGTTGTTGAAAATTTCAGGCAGTAGTTCCTTCACTACAAATCTGCAATGTTTGGTATAAAAAATACAGTCTCTCTATTCTGTAGTTTCGAAATAAATAGACGATTTCCTGCTCTCGTCCCCTAAAGCATCACTTACCAAATGCATGCTTTTAGGCGCACTTTGTCTCTGCTTCATCAAAAGTCTACTGGATTTTGCTATGCCGATCATACCACTTTTGATACTGGAACTTGGGGGGATCAGGTTTTTGGTATTCTTGATATATACCTTTACGAACGTTTTCAAGAAAGAGACCTTGTTCAGAAAAATGTTGTCTATACAAATTTGCATGAATGAATGAAAGTTTTTATTGAATGAATTATATTAGTTTTTGCATGGTCTTTTGTTTTTCGAGGTGCTGACTTGAGCACCCAGTCTTACACATAACTTTTCATGATGGATCCAGTTTACTTTAATTTCATGCAGATGTTTGTATATACAGTGCTGGCCATAGCTATAAAGCCACCCTAAACATCACTGTAATTTGCTCTCTCTTGCTCAAAATTGTCTGGAAAACCACTATTCTGTGTGCAAACTAACGTCATACCATTGACCAGAACGGCTCCCAATTTCATTGATTTTGGCAGAGAAAAATTGAAAAATTTGGAAAAAGGGGTTCTCAAGGCTGGTCACAGCTATAAAGCCACCTCTCATTTCCAATCAGTACTACGTTTTTTGAGGCTGAAATTTCTTGTACATATACAATATCAAAATATAAAGCGTTTACCATACTTGGAAGCAGTCGCCTATTCAAAAAGAAGATTCATCGTGCATTTTCGGCTTCAAAATGTCTAAAAATTTATAATATTTGGAAAAACTGCCTTTTCACCGAATTTTGAAGCATTTGTTTGATTCGAATGAAGGTCCTAGGCTTCGCCGAGCCTTTGCAATGAATATGGTGAAGAGCGCAGTAGTCAACGTGGCGTAGTCGCTGATATTGATAAACGAGCCCTAACCTCACCTTCAGGTAGACGAGTTTTCGAACCGCAGAAATTGAGTTCTAATGCCCGAAAAGCTCTGTCACGTGCTCACCACGTCGCCTGTACAATGATAGACTCGTGCGCACAGCTCGAACGTCATCGCAACTCTCAGGATTTTCTTTTCGCCTTAAACGCTTTTTTTTCCAAAAATGAGTGGTGCACTCTGCCTGATCGTGACGCACTCTGACCTCTCAATCAAGCGGAAAACCACTCAAAACTCCAAAATTTTGGTATTCCTGATAGTTTTGTAAGATTTGACTTAAAGAGGAGTTCAAAGCAGTAAAATTTGAAGTCATGTGAAATTCACTGCGCACCACCGAACTGCAGGCAAAGCGTTTTAAGTTCAATGCTGCAATTACATCTTTGTAAAAAGTCTGACAGCTTCTGCATGAGTAGGTCACCATGCGAACAAGGTGTCAACTTTCAACCGAAAATTTTCGCGCGTAAGAAATCGAGATTCGCGTCCCAGAAATGCGTTTACACCTAGGTAAGATTGAGCTTCGTTCATCAATATCAGCGACTTCGCCATGTTGACTCCTGCGCTTTCCACCATACTCATTGCAAAGGCTCGGCAATGCCTAGGACCTTCATTCGAGTCAAACAAATGCTTGAAACTTCGGTGAAAAGGCAGTTTTTCCAAACATTATGACTTTTTATACATTTTGAAGCAGAAAATGCAGAATGAATCTTCTTTTCGAAAAGGCGACTGCTTCTAAGTGTGGTAAATGTTTTATATTTTGATACTGTATACGTACAAAAAATTTCAGCCTCAAAAAACGTAGTACTGATTGGAAATAAGAGGTGGCTTTATAGCTGTGACCAGTTTTGAGAACCCTTTTTTCAAATTTTTCAATTTTTCTTCTGCCAGAATCAATGAAATTGGGAGCCGTTCTGGTCAACGATATGTCGTTAGTTTGCACACAGAATAGTGGTTTTTCAGACAATTTCGAACAAGAGAGAGCAAATTACAGCGATTTCTAGAGTGGCTTTATAGCTATGGCCAGCACTGTATATAAGGTTGCACACCTCTTTCATGAAAATGAAACATTGACTAGCGTAGCGGGCACATGCTTACTTTCACCCTCTCCCATAAAATTTGTTGTGAAAATGACAAATGCGCACGCACTTTCGTTTTTGATAATTGGAAGTTGATTTTCTTCTTTTGGGCATGATCACCGCTTATTTTTTGTTTGGAAAAAAGTTCGTCTTGCGCCCATTTTCCTTCCGGCTGAAAAATTCTCTTGACCGCCGCTGTTGGTAGTAATGAATGTCTAGAGCATTGGATAATCAAAAACTTACGAATTTCGATCGACGGCTAATCTTCTCTGCCACTGACGCCTAAATTTGTCCGAATTGAAGGACTCGAGAACAAAAAATACTGCAGCGGACGCCACAATAAAAGACACATATGAAGAAAGCAGCAATAGATGGCTGAGGCTGCAAATATGATAGATTTGTTTTGCGCTCTTTCTATAGGTTTCCGTAGTTTTGGGCTTTGTTGGAAATTTATTACGTTTATTTTTTCCTCTCTGATGAACATTTCTTTTCTTGAGAAGGAAATTCTCATCAGTATATGCGAAATTGACGCTTAGGGACCAAAAACAACCACAGAATTATTTTTGTGTAAACATTTCCGAGTAGCTGTCACTGCATAATAAGTAAAATTGCCTCTAAAAGTAACGTAATGGCTCACTTGTACTTGTGGTAAATCCTCTTTGCAAACAGCACTAGGCGATAGGCTTGGGAGTTTGTTATGCACATTCTAAGCCCAAAAGGGTGTAATGGGGGCCTTGCAGCATTAGCCTGAAATGAGCGTATGACCCTTTGAAATCTTGCTTTGCGACACAGAATTGTGTAGAGATAAAGAACCATCAATCATGAATCACTGCAAATAAGAGGAGAGTTGACATGAATAGGCGAAGCCAAGGGTGCAGCAGGGTCTTGGTCAAATACTGCACCAACTCTCCAGAGTAGAAACTGAACAGTGGAAAATGTTTAGATTCAATCATGAACTTGTAGCCTTAGAGCGTTTCTTGTCATTCCTTAGATTTGGATGGGACCTACTTTGCAAAGAGCAAAGGTTAAAAAAAGATGCATATGCATTTTTACTTCACTTTTTTAATATGTAATCAAAACTGACCAGCGTTTGAATAATTGCGCAATTTTGCAATGTTCACTGTGTACCTTCAAGTCTTCGTGAATTTCTTGGTTTTTGTATTGGCGAAAATAGCGAGTAGCTGTCGAATACTTGTAGAGTTTAGCTATGCAGGCAATTTCTATGTTCCATCGACTTTGTCGTGAATTTTCTGGATTTCCCGTTGTACGACAAACATTGAGGCAAAAAGTGACTGCACTCGTGATTGGAAGATTTTTGTTCATGTGATTTTTAGGAGGACCTTGAAATGTGACCTTCACCTAACTGTACCCGTTCTGGAGTATTTTGCCATGAATAATGACCCCGATATTGCTTGATGGCTTTAGTTCTGGGCTTTGTTCTAAAATTTGTAAAAGTTATCTAAATTCAAAAAGAACGTCCGCATTATATCTTATATATAAAGCTGAATGTCTGTTTGTCTGTCTGTATGTCTGTCTGTCTGTATGTCTGTCTGTACGTATGTTCCGAATAGAAAATTCCATTTCTGAACCGATCCGGACCAAACTTGGCACACATATCCTTCGGGGCCGGGCGGGTGTCATAGGCTACTTTTCGTCATCGATCGATATCGATTTTATCGATTTTTATCGATTTTTTTGCTGAGTTCACCTACGGGGCTGGGAGTTGGCACAGGGAGGTAATCGAGCATGGGGATTCCGAATACAATATTGGTTTTCAGGATTATCGATTACTTTTATCGATTTTATCGATTTTTTTGCAAAGTTTGAGCTAGGGGGCTGGGAGTTGGCACGGGGGGGGGGGTAATCGAGCATGCTGATCATCCCCAAGGGGGGTGATCAGCATGCTCGATTACACCCCTGTGCCAAATTCCAGCCCCCTAGCTCAAATTTTCAAAAAATTGATAAAATCGATAAAAGTAATGGACGATCTTGAAAACTAATATTGTATTCGTAATCTGCATGCTCGATTACCCCCTGTGCAAACTCCCAACCCCGCAGGTCAAACTTTACAAAAAATCGATAAAATCGATAAAAGTAATGGACGATCCTGAAAACTAATATTGTGTTCGTAATCAGCATGCTCGATTACCCCCCTGTGCAAAATCCCAGCCTCGCATGTCAAAATTTACAAAAAATCGATGAAATCAATAAAAGTAATCGATAATTCCGAAAAGTAATATTGTATTCGAATACATCCCCATGCTCACTTCCCCCCTGTGCCAACTCCTAGCCCTATAGGTGAACTCTGCAAAAAAATCGATAAAAATCGGTAAAATCGACATCGATCGATAACGAAAAGTGGACTGTGACACCCGCCGGGGCCCGAAGTGTATGTGTGCCAAGTTTGGTCCGGATACGGCGGAGCCGGGTGAGCCAGCTAGTTCACTATAATTTTATAGTTCCCATTTTAGTAACTCACAATGGACTAGGAGATTCCAAAATAGGATTTCTTCGGTTACTTTCATTATACAGAAAAGAAATACAGCATGATTTTTCTTCTCATTCCATGTTCGCTGGCTTTGGAAAATACTTATGAAAATAGGGTGGATAGAATCTAATTTTATAGACATTTTCTATGACGAAAACTTTTGAGACTTATAAAGTTACAGTAGGATTTTCTCCTGCACAAGGTCATGGCTTGATAGCTCAGAGACAGAGAAATTTTGTCATGGCAAACTGTAGTGCCGAAAGGCAAAGGAGTGACGGATGACGGATTGTTTGTCTTTCCAAGCTGTCTATATCTTTCAAAGAAGAAATGAGGCGAAAACGAAGATAAAGAGAGATAAGACGCTTTAGTAGCGCATGTCGCACGCGAGGAATATATGTTGTGTGTCAAACCGACGCCCGGAATGCCTCCGGGACGTGTCAGTATAGCAGCTTTCATTTGTTCCCCGGGGAATGCTTATGTCATCAATCTTTCCTGGTCTTATTCAATCACTTCTAAGTAAGCAAACTCATCTTGTTTTGTTTGGGAAGATTAGAATCTGAGACTCATATATTGTTTTCAGTGTGCCAAAAAGTACTAGAGTCATTCTGGTGAACACAACGCTAAATCTGGGTCATCAGTTAGGTGGGGAGCAGTTTAGCTATGAGAAGATAAATGAGGCTGTAGATCTATTTCAGCGATGAAAGAACTAATTCTTGTGTCAGGGCGTTCGCAGTTATGGGAAAAACTTGCTGCTTTTTCTGAATCGGCTGGTTGCCAGAGAGCATTTAGACTGGCTTTTGGCACTGAGATGGGTACTTCTCGGCTAGTTAAAAGTTTATCAGACAGATTTCAGTGGTAAATGTCTGGTGTGTTTATACTGGGAAGGCCTCAGCTAAGACATTTCAGCTCATGTGATTCATTTGCCAAGAGATATCTAGTCTTTAGACCATACCGTAATCTCTCTATGCGCGCATTCCAGCGTTCTTAAAACTGTCCACCCTAAGTTAGGGGTCTCCAGCTTTTGGCAGCACACAATAGTAGGGCCCCTTACTATGTCAGTGTTCAGATTGTGGCGCAAAATGTCGCTTGTGAAGCTAGAAAATCGCTCCGGAACAACGGAGAGAGCAGAGTACCCCTAGGCGGCAACGCCTCTCCAGTAAGGCCCGCCCATCCGTGTTCGCCCAAATTGTCGTGACGGAAATGCGTTCCGCGGGTTGTCCGGAGCTGGGATTGTGGGGGTTTTCGCGGACTCCCGACTTCATATTCGTTATCAGGGACATGAGAAGGCACCGAAACGACAAAAATGTGGAAGTCGAGATCCGGGTGAACGGTGCCTTCAAATAAGGTAGAATGTGCGGTCCGTGGAATTGGTCGAACTATGCCATAAGCGACATACGAGCTTTCGTTTGACCAATGGTTTCTCTTAGAAAGTACCGAGATATTTTTGTCTGGACGTGCCTTAGTTTACCTTAGTTTTTGCTCTTTAGTTGTTTTCGGCTTCGCAATCTCTTGTTTATTCTCTCACTATTCTCTCTAGTCTATGTTATAATCAGTATACAAAATACAATTGTTATCGAGCTAAAGTTCAAAGAAAGTGTTGTAGTGAAAGGGTGCAACTGTTATGCGTTAGTTTGTATATCTCATTCTGAACACTTCCGTAAATTTTCAAAATTGGGCTATCCTTTCGATTTCACTTAATAATTATTTTAGGCTACTCCACTCCTTTTGCTAAGTGATGTGCTGCATGAGGACCCTAGAAATGTGAGGACTTCGTTACTTTTTCATACTATCAGTTACTGTGAAACTACCATAACATCTTTTCAGTTCACATCTCAAATATCAAAGACGGGTGTTGCGAGGTACATGACAGACTTGCTGGCTGCAATGAAAATTGACTGGATTGCTTTATCGAAAGGAGATCCTGACGCTATGCATGAGCATGCTCTCTTCAAAAGTCTTGTGGTGAGTTTACAGATAAATGTCAGGGTGGAAAATTCATAGTTGAAAAAAAAAACACTTTGTGCTACTTGACTTTCTTTTTCTCCAGTTATCACACCTCATAAAACAGTCGTTTTTCCTTTTTTATCAACGTTTCAAGGAGCATCTCGATGTAGTTCGTCAAACATCTTATTGCACTATGCATATACTGAATATCGGTTCAACTGAAATATGAATTTGAAGTGGTTGAAAAAAAAACAAGTGTGAGGTTTGGTAAGATCTGCCATGCAAATCTTATGAGGAGAAAGCGAAAGATTTTTTGAATTTATCAAGTGAGTCTATCAGAGAATTCATCTAGGGACTAATCCTGCCCTAGCTGAGCGTTCTATGGCCTTCTGAAACGTAAACAAGAACTCATACACAAACGAGCGTACTAGAAGGCTTTTTGTGAATCGTCAGGGTTTCGACAATCTGGCAAGCTCGAAGTTCCATTCTGAAATTCCAAGATGAAACTTTGAGTTTTTTGATAGCTTGAACACTGCTAACGAAAACGAAGAAAGCATTGGGAGCTATGATTGGTAAAAAATACGAAGAAGATAATGACCCAAGTCTCGAATAGCGCAAATGACCCCTTTGACTACTGCTAAAGTTGAAATGTTTTTACTGATTATATTAGGTTGTCTCATAATTAAAGCACGTTTTTCTAACCTCTTTTTGAGAGAGCTGATTTTTAAAGAGAAAACATTTTTCTTTAACACATTGACGACTAAGGCGTTTCATGGACCGGTCATCATTTTTTAGATGAAGTCACGCACAATTCCATCTACAGTACACCTACAGTAACTCTGGAATGCTGGCAAAAACAGTAGAGGTTGTGTCTAGGTACACCACAAAAGAAAACTCCCGGATTGGGTTTAACATAAAATAGCAGCTATTTTAACGATACACATGGCGCGTCAAGCCTTGACACACCATGTGTGTCAAGCGGTCGTCAATGTGTTAAAACCCTTATACTGTCGGAAAGCCCGAGTCCTCTAGTTTCTAACATATGCTTTCTTTTTTGCAAATTTTTGTTGAAGCCGAAGTTTCTTGCCTTCAAAGACAAGTGATTAAAATATGAAATTCTTTCCCTTCACTCTCCTTGCTCTAAATTCATGAAAAGTAGACGAATTTTCTTCAAAAATATGAATAATGATCGAGAAGCTTTGTACTACAAAATGCTTGCAACTATGAGATTTTTGAAAAATTTCCAGCCGAAAAATCTTATCTCAAACTTGGCTGGTAGGCTGAGGCCCATCTAAGCCGCATAAAAATCTCAAGCGAAAAGCTACTGTATTAATTTCGCTATGTTCACGTAGAGTAGACCTAGCACAACTATTGGTAGGAGAACGGCAGCATTTCATCGTCTTTTCGAAGAGAAAAAATTCAAAAAATCCCAAAAAGGCAGTTTTTTGGATTTTCCAAAATACTGAAAAAATGGGTACTTCCAGTTTTTTTTTGCAAAATTTTCTCACAGGAATATGCCGTAAAATTCGAACTTCACTCCATTGCACAACCAACCATCGGCTATATAATGAGCAAAGTCCGTGCGATCTCAGTACATTTAAGCGCAAGTTAAGCTCTCTCAAAGTATAGGTTTCTAAAAAAATGTTCGGGAATTTTTTAGGCCATAAAATCTTTCTTAGAGTGGCTGTGATCTTACAAAAACATGCATTCTATAGTCAAAGGTTTGTTGTTTGCACTGATTTTTATTGCGCTCAAAAAGATGATTTTGGGAAAGAGTTATCTTGATTAGAAGTTAAAGTTTATAAAACGTGCATTAATTATGAGACAACCTAATATTTATTTGCTATGAGAATTGGTAATCCGTGACTTTATGAATTTCAGCTCGCTCTCACACGGTTGTCTCTTACGGAAAGTGGATGGAATGCTTTGGCCGAGCTGGCACTACCAGAGGTGAGGTTTCTGCTCCGGTTGTTTCAAGCATTTCAATTTATTAGGTTGTCCGGAAATTAATGCCCGTTTTGAATTTCAACCGCGATAAGTCATGAACTTCTCATTTCTAAATAGGTTGAAAAGTACCATTCGATAGAGCAAAGCAAGCTCTACAAGATGGCAATTTTGCTTTTGCAACAGCTCTCTTTACCTCGAGTTTTGAGCCAAAAACTAAAAAGACTCATCAGCCCGAAAAATCGAAAAAAAATCGTAACTCAGTTCATAAAAATCCTACAAAAATTCTAACTTGCTCACGTAAACACTATCCACATAAAACATCTTTATACGCCTTTGCCGTATTTTTTTCTCTGTTAGAAATCAAGAAAACGGAAATTTTCATGCTTTTGCCAAAGTGATGCTGTGTCGTTCCCACATAAGTAGATGTGTACTACTAATCTGTAGAAGTATAAACGTAAATTTTTAGCTTTTTACAAGCTTTAGTTCTCGAGAAATATCGAATATAGCTTTTGCTGGTCAGGTGGTCCAAGCTAAAATATGTGGGAACGACACAGCATAACTTTGGCAAAAGCATGAAAACCGTTTTCTTGATTTCTAACAGAGAAAAAAATACGGCAAAGGCGTATAAAGATATTTTATGTAGATAGTGTTTACATGAGCGAGTTGGAATTTTTATAGGATTTTTATGAACTGAGTTACGATTTTTTTCGATTTTTCGGGCTGCTGAGTCTTTTTAGTTTTTGGCTCGAAACTCGAGGTGGAGAGAGCTGTTGCAAAAGCAAAATTGCCATCTTGTAGAGCTTGCTTTGCTCTATCGAATGGTACTTTGCACCCTATTCAGAAGTGAGAAGTGTATGACTTATTGCGGTTGAAATTCAAAACGGGCATTAATTTCCGGACAACCTAATATAACTCCGCTGCAAAGGAAGTTTTTGAAGTTTGGAAACAGTGTGATCTCCCTGCTTGGAGATGCTAGGAATGGCCTTTTCACCTATTATGAACTTTTGCTTTTCATGTTGGCTCAATCATTCGGTTTTAAAAATGCACTTCCTCCACCTTGCGTTATCATGAACACCTTTTCAGGTCCTTGCGCAATTGCAGATGTTTGCGCATCCACCAAAGGAAGTATTTCTTCAGCCGGCAAGCATAAAATTGTATGTCTTTTGTTTATGTGTAATCCTGTTATTTGAAAATAGAGACAATAAATCTACCTGTTATTTGATCAAATAATGGAAAACAAATCTAGTTACAATGCTCTCTTCGTTTCAGAAAATCTACTCCGGGAGAACTATATGTATCTTCGTTCGAGATGGTTCTCCATTTGTGCATAGCAGTATGCTCAAAACCTAAGTGGAAACGATTATCGTTCAAGGTGAGCCTTGTTGTTTCGTGCAGTTGTCCAATACTCACATTTTTTTTTGTTCCAGATTCTGGACGTTGTTCACTCACAAGGAGAGTTATTAAGCCAACTCATGCGAGCAGAGATCTCTTGTCGGATGGTAGATTATGCGTCAACCTTAGTGCAACATATATGGCAGAATGGTTCGTTCGTTTTTTGTTCTTGAAGGCTTTTGGGTTTATCTTTTCAAATACAACGCGAAATATTTTATTACGCTCTGAAACCAGGACTGTAAAATTGGAATTTGAAGGCAGTGGCTCGGGAAAATTGCTACTGCGAGCTTACCTACATGACCTTCTGGATGCGCGGAGTCCAGTGCTGTCCTTGAGATATCGTAAAAGTGCTTTTTAAGGCGTTTTCCTACCCTGGAGATAGCTAGAGGGGATGGGCGAGAAATTCCCGCCAACATCGTAATTGGCTGCCTGAGCCGGATCAGCCAATTACCGCCAAAATGGGTGGATTTACAGTCTCCTGCAGCCAGTCGCTGTTCATGACGAATATCCCTCGCCCATTCCCTTCAGCTATCTCCAGGGTAGGAAAAGGCTGCAAAAACCACTTTTTGACATTGCAAGCACTGAACTGAACTCAGCGCATCCAGAAAGCCATGTAGTGTGGAAAGCTCGCGGTCGCAATTTTCCCGGGCCGTTGCCCTCAAATATTGTTGTGAAATTATACATCTTGGTCTTTTGATGATTGTTATACTTTTTGACACTTCCAGTAAATTGCGTAATAAATAACATGATTCTTTCCAGATACAACCACTCGACTAGTGATAGATGCTGATTCCGTACTGAATCAACTACGAGCAAGGCCTAGCGGACCCAACGCTCTCCAGCAAGTAAACAGAAAACCGTATTCATTCCTTGTACCTGATCATCTCTGCCCCGAATACCCTTACAGAGGGACGCAAATAACAGCGTCCTAAAAGGCGAGATGATTATATTCACTGCCACCCGTAGATCTCTTTATAAAGTTGTTACCCTTGTAGGCCTGCCTGTATCTATGAAGTTTCGTTCCATGTTTGCATTTGAAAGCATTTGTTATTTGTTGCTACAAAAATTGTTGCTAATTTTCTAGGATGATTGCTCTTCGGGTATCATAATCAAAAGTCTCTCATTTTCCAATAAATTTTGAAGATCAACATGATTTCTACACCATAATCGTGACCTTGCGGAGTATCAACACTGAAAAAAGAAAGATGGACACTGAAGAAGCGTTGCAAATATAGTACTTTAGTTTGGCGCTTGCCATGTATCGCGAAGTTGCCCCGATACATACTTCGCGCGATTGCAGTCGCGACGCGTGGCGATTTGCCAGTCTTCGAACTCACCAGATGTTATAGTCTTCATTGGGACGCCATAAAATACGGAAGAGTGAGGAATATCTCCCATCATATTTCCGCCTGCCACTTTGTGTTTGATATCACGATCACAGTATTTGTTTGCATATAATATGAAGCTACATCGTAAAAGATGTTCCGACGCACAACACACTGGACTTCATGGAAAATGGAGGGGAAAATGGTGGCTAATGCCTATGTCATAGGGAGTCGCACAAATTCAAAATCTTATAGTGTGCTTCAATAGTGCGAATTAATATTGCATTGTAATTTCGGGGCAGTAACTTGGTAGTTGTCTGGGAGACAATGGGTGTTGCTGCCGTGATCTTTAGTCGGTGGAGGGCTTACCCTACCAAAAATCGAAGATATGCGTCAGGAAAGCTTCAAACTTCACTTTAAGGCATAGGGCGAGTAAAGAAAGAAAAGGAAGCGCGGATCAGTCATGGGACGACGAGGTTGCGAGCCATGTGGTCCATGGTCTACACGCGCTACAGCATTTTAGAGCTGAAAACATCCTAAACTGTACGCGTAAGTTGGTGTGAATAGACGCATAGGGACAGTATTCTACGAGCTTCCCGTGGGTCTACCTTGCGGAAAGGACATCAGCTTTCAACTTGACATTTTGCTTACAATCTAGCCCAATCGCGATCAGGCCAAAACACTGGATAGAATGCGTGTTTGGGCCAAGGGATTTGCATATGCACGCGGAAGTACTAGTGGAGACATCGAAGAAGATGTTTGAACGCGCAAGTCCTATCACCCTTCCTACAGCAAACTGGATGTGAAGTGGCCGAATATTGAATACATCAGAATTCTTCAAAACTTTGTCACAGGGTTTAAGTGATATTCTTAATACGAATGTGTTACTCATTATGCTTAAAGTATGTTATGTCAACGGTAGGAAATGATTATGCAGCGGGCTGGAGGGGGGAGAGGGTCGAATCCGGCAGTAATGTGCCATACCTCTTGCTCGAGGTTGTGAATGCTTTAACGCGAAAACAGGGATTCTACTAGAAGAGGGGTATAGAATCGGGAAGTTTGGACCTGGGCGGGATAATGGCAACCGTCTCGCTAGGCTTCACTTCCTCCAGTACTTTTCTATTGGTACTCAACCTTTATGAAACAACGGTGGACATGGGACGTTCAAAGGAACGACTCAAGCGAAGATCACCATATCCCTAATAGTCGAAGGCGGAGCTTGCTCGATGTCTTAATAGTTCCGTCTTACTGCAATGAATCCGATCACCGCTTGTTCGAGCGAATGTACATTTGGTTTAAAGCTGGAAAATGCGGCAGTGAGGCGGAAAAGAATGTCCGCCTCAGTGTCGCAAGAAGGAAGGTCGTTTATGAGGTTATGACTGGCCCATCGAGGATGATCCAACATACAACTATGACCTGTTATATAGAAGGAACCTGCAAAGTGCACCTTGACATCTGGGAAGAACTTGGAACGCTTTCTAAAGACCAGTGAGAAACTGCTCGGAAAAAGAAGAGCTTCGAACAGGATCCGAATGCGACTCATATATAATTCGTGGAAGTCCATGCAAGCAAAATCTTAAAAGCAGCCGAAGTAAGACGAAGGCAAAGATCTCTCTCGTTAACGGATCTCTGTGAATTTCACGTACGGGCTGCACTACTGAACGAAAACAGAACTCCGACTTCTTTCCGACTGAATGAAATTTATCGCGAAGAACTGCGTCATTCCCTTCGGGTCATCAACGTCCGTGCAAACGCCCGTTTTCTCACTGAGAAAGTACCACCACGGACTATTTGCTGAAGTATGCAGCGTGATCGACCATGAAAACGTCCAGGATTAGATCATCTTTCCGTAGAATTCGTGTGAGTTGGAGGTTTGAACGTCTGCGCAAAATTTCTGCACCTCTTTCAACATCTTACCTTCGCGAAAAAAGGATTACCGACTAGTACGAAACTTCAAAAAGACCTGGGCATTGCGTTGAATTCATGGGCTTGTTGTGAAGAAACGTTACCGAGCAAATATCTTAACAAACATGCGTGGCTCACAACAAAATCCATGACTTCAAAAATTGCTTTTTCCTCAAAAAGGACAAACGGGAAGACTTTTGGAACTAGCGTTAAATATGCCTGCTGAGTGTGTTGAACAAGCTTTCCACGAATATTGTCCTCACTCCATATCAAGGAGACTGGTTAAATCCCAGGTCCGAACACAAACTGACTCCACAAAGGATTCACCTGCCTGGACCACGATCCACGATCCAGATGGTTCCGAGGGTCACAGAAGTCTACCGCGGTACCGTCTGCCTCTCGTCGTGACCTTCGTTAACTACCAGAAAGCCGCGTTGAAAGCAGTGCGTCTTGCCAGCTTAGTCGATCAAGAAGGATATGAGGACATTACCCGACTCCTACAAGGATTGTGCAACAATGATGCAGCTAATCCATCGCCCCTTGACCATCCTAATTAGAAGGAAAATCCGGCAAGATGATACTTTCACGTCAAAGCTGTTTCTTGCACTGGGCAATGAGATCATTGGATCCACAATGAGAGGAAGGAGCGAGTCGATGGGAGATACCTTCCAAACCTTCGTTCTACGAACGACACCGCTTTTTCTTCATGCAATATTAGTGTAGCAGTGACGATGCAGAAGGAATTAGCGAAGTAGGGGGAAAAGATTGGACTGCGAATAAATCGCAGGAACACTCAGTTTACGAAGAAATTCTGAAGATGCGGTTAGAAGGCACTTCTACTACAGAGACGTCTTCTTATGCACCCTCAATGGGTGGAGCGACTTCATGGAAGAACTTAACAGAAAAGAGGAGCGCTTTTGGGTGGTTTTCGGGCTATGAAGGAAGCCTGCCTCCTGACGGACTCGGAAGTTCGAGCCCAACTGTTCGACTCAACCGTTTTCTTGCTCTGTTACGCGCCTGTTAACTGAGCCGGCATTGCAGCCACGTCGAAGGCTTTACGGCTTCGAGCAGCGATGGACCGGACTCATCATGAGAAGAACAGACCACATACAAACGAGCATCAGAGTGGATTCCGTGCAAAGCAAAACGCTCCAAGGACCACCAACGAGATGGATAGACGTATTTGTACAAGAGGTGAATCGGTTGAGAAAACAGCTGGATACGACTTCGACGACTGCAACTCGTGCGGGTAACACCGACGACAAGTAAGAAGATTGAGGAATGAGGGACAGAAACAAGTGGATTTGTGCTGGGTTCCGCACTACCGTACCGCCCCTTTTTTCCGAAGCGATTTTCTCGCTTCAAAATCTAATCTTCAAAATCTTTTCCGATCGGACTTGAACTGCTGCATTGATCAGGAGCTGTGCTTCCCCCGTCTTGGAAATTGCCTTCCATGCATACGGGCCTTAAAGGCAGTGTCCGGGCAAGATGGGGGTTTTGAGATTTCTCTGCCATGTGGGACTGGCCCCCCTGAGACACAACATCGCGCAACTGCGAGCATAAAACGTTCGACCTAAAGCAAGAAAAACAATTGCAAAGTGGGGAAACTTACGCCTCGGGGCGGGGTCCTCCGAGCTGTTTGAATTCCTGCCAGACGGCAGAGTACGTATGCCGCCACAGTTAAAAACCGTGCGCTCTTTGCAACTCTGCGTTTTAGCCTGGCGGGGATCCTCAAATTTCGAAATGTAAGGGCCTGGAAAGTGCATGTTCTCGCCGTTTTCGTGCTTTCTGATATGGATTTTCGGATTCAGCGTTGCGGATAACCCCAGATAAGTTGATTTTTTAAAAGTCGAGTTTCTGCCCGGACACTGCCTTTAATGGGACTGCCATCTGCAGTGTGTCCAAGATCACGCCGAACCGTTGGCTCAGATTTGTGAGCTCGCAGCGCCAGGGGTTTGCGATGCATACGCACGCTGTCGGAGAGAGCGGAGAAACTGAAGAGAGAGAAGAGAAGCAAGCACCAGACGTGACGCAGGACCCTCGCGACACGTACTTCCGACAGGCCAATTTCGGTATGAAACAGACTGTAGACGATACGAAACTGCTTTTTAAAATGTGAAGCAGCCCGACTAGCGGGTTTCTTGGGCCGGCACTAACGTTTTGAACCGATGTCTAAAAGTACCCTTTGATTCAATTGGATTGGCGGGTGGAAGGCGGGGCTTCATGACCTAGTTAAGGCTAGGAGATGATCACGAGGAAGGCGCAGACTGCCAATGCGGACGCGAATGGTCACTTTCCAGCCGCCAATCTCATTGAATCAAAGGGTATACCAGACTATGCTCCGTGCGAACGGTGCGATGCGGTTAGGCGAAAGTGATGCAGTCGCACCAATCGGCCTGTTACCTGAGGACAGACTTGCTCTCCCAGCTGAGAGAGCATCGTGTCTGGGACACGTGCGACACATTCAGATGTAGGAGAAGGATCACTTTTCACCTAAGAATTGAAAGAAACTGCTTCCCAAGAAGCCGCAAAGCACAGAATTTGTGCGCCATTTTATCCCAAATTTGCAACGACCAGCTTCGCTATCGATGTCTGACGCCAAAGAGACGTCTCCTAAAGTGCATCGACGACGTCAGACGACAGCGCCGCGGCCGTCGCCATCGCGCGACCCTTCGTCGGCCACCGTCGTCTACGGGGTGCGGATCGATTCCGGGGCGGGGTTTTCCTCCGCCGCCGACGCCGCGCACGCAGCTGATCCGAACCTCGCGACTCGCTCATGACGCGACGCGATGACGTCATCGGTGATTCTGAATCTTCGCAACGTCGTCGCACATCAGATGGAATCCACCGAACCGCCAATCTTGCTGGGAGCAGGTTTCTTCGAGTTTTCTGCGTCGGACGAACGACGTTTCTGTGAAAGGCGTTCGGCGGGAATTTCTCACTTGAACTTAGCTTGCAATGGCATTTGAGGTTCAATTTTCTTTTCGTTATGATCGTTGCCCTCGTGTGATGTTTTACAGTTCAAAAATTTTCAGTTGTTTCCGTGGAGTTTTAAGGAATGACAAATTTTTCGGCTTTTTTTTGTGAAGGCCATTTTTCTTCTACTTCCAATTTTTTTTCTCGTTTGTATACTCTGTTTAGTTTCTGTTTGGTTCAAGAGACATTTACTGTACGTCAACGCATTTTTTTCGCGCAGAAGAAATGCTCCAATTATCTATTTCTTTTTGTTTTCATTAATAAACATTTTTATTTCTTGTCACCTCGCTCTGCTCGAAATATCGTGCTGTATCTCTTTCTCTGTGAGAAAATCTTGGTTCAGCGTAAATCCGAAATTCGGAATATTGTCTTTGCAGGGCCCATATGGCCGATGAAGAACATTCACGGTCTGCGTCCTCGTATGATGGCGATGATGACTTCGTTGAAGCTGACGATAATGGAGAAGACTTTGAAGGTGTGTTTTAAATCTTGGAGGAATTTCTACCCTCGTATTTGGACCTTTTTAATGAGATAACTGGTGAAAATCCTTAGTAAAGTGTGCTAGGAAAAGGAGGAGTAGCATGCGTACACTTATCAGCTGCTTTTTCCCAGTTGGTAAATCGACCTAATTTATCGCGTTTACGTCTGTCAGCGCAACTGTTTGAATCACTTTGGTTGGAAATGTTTGGGAAGGTTTGGTTGGGTAGTTAATTGCTTTGGCTACCGAAAGAGATGAAAGAGAACCAAACAGAATTACATGATTAGACGTGCTTCACGCCAGTTTTGCTCATTTTCAAGCAAAGATCTTAACATAATAGAGTGCGCTCATTAGATAGATCTTATGTTTATCCACCTTTGGAGTCAAGATTGTTTGCTGGAGTGGTAAATACATTGGTAACCCGCTTATTCAAACTCCGATTTGTATGGCTGGCCATGCCGATACTGTCGAACAGGAGGAAGTGCCTTTTGTATGTTAGCTGAGCTCATAGCCACGCATCCGCATAAAGTATGATCAGCTCCCAGCGTCCTTTACCTAGGTGTTGTTCAACCTCTTGTTGTATTCTGGTTAGTTCCTGAGATGGCGATCTGAATGTGAAGGAAGTGCGCCTTCGGGTTTTGACAAGAATGGTGTTTCCTTTTAGGTACGTTAGATGAAGAAGAGATGCTCGGTGGCGTCGACTATGCCAGTGAACTTAGAGGTGAGCTATGACGCACATAGAGTAGCTTGTTTTCTTCAGTGTTGAGCATGTTTCTGATTTGCTCTTCCAGATCACATGTCAATAAGAGTTGTTTTTAGAAAATATCTTCGTTCCAGAATTGGAGGACGAAGGCAATATGGATATTGAAGAATTGCGAAGGCGTTATGGGTATGCGACTGAAGGTAGTGCAGAGGCTGAGGTTTGTTCACATTGGAGTGAGGCTGAGTTAATTGCTTATAGGGAAAGGTATTTCAGTGCGACAGCGGTTCTGATGCAGAAGGAAATGCGGGCGAAAGTGAATCACAAGATGCGGAAGCAAGTGAAAGCGCTGAATTTCTGCATTTGCCTTACGATGAGCTAGACGAAGGCGAGGAATCGGATGACAAAGACTATGCTCCGCCAGACCCTTGGAAGAAAGACGTTAGTGGATATCTTGCCACTTCTTAAATGAATTTCAAAAACTCCTTTTCTATAGGTGCGTGTAGATGCAGGGCGCTATCAAGCTGCTGTTCCCGAGTCAATGAACGATGAAACGTCACTGGCTTCGAGTGACAATGACAATGATTTACCGAATTTGCCTGTGGCAGCTCCTCGTGGAGCATTATGGATGCCACCCAACAACATCTCAGATGCAGAAATAGATCGATTTCTAGTGGATATAGTGAATCTACGAGCTGCACATGGTCAAATCTTCTCTGAGCGTTATTCCACGGTGAGATAATACCCAATTTTTTTTCTTGCTTTGGTCTCATGTCTGGCATTCTGGAGCATCCCGGTAGGGCTAAGGACAAGTATTTGTTTCCGGAACAGTAATGACAGCTGTTGTTTATCTTGGGTTTGACTTTCTATAACTGATTGCGCGTTTTCATGGTTTGAGGGGTTTTCACGTCTTCGAAATATGTTGCGCTTCATGTTTGTATACCTTGAAACTACCAACAATTGTCCGTTCCCTGTAGCGCCTTTGTACTTTTCAAAATCCGTCCGGTCTTTCCGTCTTACCACTTCCACTAAAAGCTTTCCTTTTAGACGAGAGACGACGAAGATGCACTGTGCGCGCTATATAGGAATCATTACGATATAGAGAAAGCAAAGGTATGTTCTGGACATTTGTATTGCTCTATATTGGAGCATTTTGCTAACGATTCGTATTCAATTTTCGTTTATTTCTTTCTTCCTTATCGTTTTCATTTACACTTTACTTTACAGTTCTTTTTTGGCAAGCCGAATACTTCCGAATTTTGAATTATCACCTAGAGCACTCAAATTGTTCCTGCTTTTTGCTTCCAAAGTATATACTATAGGCAAGGTGTAGACAACTTACCAGCCGCGTGTATTTGACTTAATCGCAAGCATTTTCTACATTGAATCTGCTGGGATCTGCATTGGGAAGTCTCGTCAACTGATTTTGCTGTCGAAGGAGAGACTACCTGGTGCAGTTAAGGTTGGATGGATGCAGAATTCACTTGATAGAGCATATAGGGTGATGTATCAATTTCGAACAGACGGCTTAACTGTGAGTTGAAAGCGCTAGTGGCTGAAATTTGTGCCGGCTCACAAACAACGCTTAGGGGCAGCTTCTACTCAAAGTTCGGTGTGGTGTGGTCAAATGCTGTACTATAGCAAGTATTGCTATACTTCGAGTGAAAATTGCCCGATAACTAAGCTTTACTGTGAAAGGTTCCAAAGCGGGGAAATGCATTTGTTTCAAAGAACTCAGAAATGTCGGGAAGTTGCTGTTGTTACTCTGTAATCCAGTATCGGACTCAATTCCCTCTCGCTCAAGTTGATAGACATCCTTTCTGCATCTAATTTCTGGAGCAATGCCTTGCTTCAGAATTTATATTTTGCAGCTGTCACCAACAAAGAAAGCGTGTATAGTGTAGCGCAATGGCCCATCAACATAAGATAGGCATCATCTAGAGCAGCTTGAAAAACTGATTTCAAAAGTGCCTTCAGTAGTTGCAGAACGGTGTGGGTCGAGAGTTATAGGCTTTGAACCATTATTTGAATTGTTCGCACTTTATGACCATGACCACTTTATGACCGTTCGATTACTTGCTGCGCAATAAGGATAACCTTTGAGGAGGACTAGACTTACGACTAATAAATTGTTTCAACTAAAAAAAGAGCACATGAAAGCTGTTTCAACTAGGTTCAATAAGACGTGGCTTTGATGGTTTTGGCCACTTTGAGTGTTGCAAATTGAAGTCAATAACTTCCGATTCGTAATCGTTCTGCAACTATTAGAGGCTTCTAAGGAGTCAGCGTTTCAAGTTGAGTTGAAACCTATCTCTCAAACGACACTGCCAATTCTGGTTCTTTTGTCAGTGAAATTTCCGCTACCGGTACTGCATTGAAAGCCATTTCCCCCCCCCCCCCCCCTCCCCCGGCCCCCGCCCCGCTACACTTCCTGTGAACGCTGCCTCAAGTGTAGAAACTTACAAGACTGAACAATGTGCACCACGTCCTCGATAGGCACCGGTAAGGTGTATAACGTTGAGGGTGAATATTGCTTGACCTGAGCATGTTTCTTTGCTCAGTACGAAAGTGCTAAGAGCGAGAATAGTGCAAAACTGCTTCAAAAGACAAATCTTATTGCAAGCAACAAAGTTGTCTTTGTTGTTCGCGATAGGATCTGTCTTATTGGAACAGTATCTGCGACGACGTAGTTTGTTGGTTATCCCACCCGCCATGAAAACGTCACTTTAGATAACGCTCGTAATATTGATGAGCTTTGTAATTGTTTGGACTAAGCTCGATTAGGCTGAAAGTGACGCTTAGGTAGGCGCCAGATTAACCGACTGCCTGCTTCAGTAGGAGGCCGCGCGACTAGTAAGCCAATGTCATTTGGCGTCATTTAGGACGGAAATCTAAGTGGCGTCTGCGATGCTCGAAACAACAGTGGTTTTGGAGAGGTGATAAAAAAGCCCTCGCGAATGAGAGTAGGATAAAAAAGCCTCAACAGTGAAAAATTTTTTGTTGCAGCGAAGTCGCGCACGAGGTCTTGATTTCCCCATAATAGACAGTAACTGCGCGGCGTCCTGCTGAAGCAAAACGATCGGTTAGTCTGGCGCCTACCTTAAACGTACAACTCTGTCACATAATCTTGTGGAGGGGGTGTTTGAAGTAATTCTTATTTCAAAAGTCGTCACTTCCAGGCATCGTTTCCCTTTGCAAGGATCAATCAACCATTTCGTACAGTTCGTGAAGGTGCGTTGGAGTGGGATCTTGCCGAACGTGACCTTTTCGAAAGAGGTATAGCGACGCATGGGAAAAACTTCTTCGTTATACAGAGAAGATATGTAAGTGTGTACTATAATCTTTGTAAAAAGTTGGCATTTTTATATCTGATAATAGACTATTTTAGTTGCCATATAGACGTGTAGGAGAGCTCGTTGAATATTATTACTTCTGGAAGAAAACGGAGAGGTTAGCGGTTTTTGTCGTTATTCTATATTCATCATAAATCGTGACATTAGGTACGAAATATTACGACGACGTGGATTTCCTGACGGCGATGTCAGCCTACCAACAGAAGCACAAGCCATGCCGGCGGTGTACCTCCAACCTTACGACAGCACCCTTCCCGAAGTTTCCGGTTATCGGACTGAAAATGAGGGGATGCTTCCCGACATGGGAAATGGTAGTTCGCAAGTTGAAACACTCAGCCAAGCGAATCTTACCGCGACTGCCTCTTCACAACCGTCAGTCGCGGCTGGTGATGCAGCTGCGACCCCCTCAGACGCCAATGCCACCGGACCCGATGCGAAAGCGACGGAACATGGCGACATTTGGTGGAATGATGACGTGCCTGTGGCACAAGTATGATCTGCATTACATATTATTGTTGATGATTGTCATTTTTTCCTTTCCAATCAATTTTGTCCCCTTCAATAAGCCACAAATTCGCCCTTTCCAACTTCATTCTTAAGTGTCGCGATCTTGATCTTTGCTGATCTGGCACAGTCTGAATTTGAATCATATAAAATTGAACAAACTGTATAATAATTTATCCTGGTGACAACTTCACTGACATCGAAAAATGAACATGATGATAAACGTTCATTAGCTTTTTTGGTAGCTCTAGGTCAGGTTATGTGGTCCTCTGAAGAGAAACTTCAAGAAAAAGTTCAAGAAAATGAACCGTGGATGATACTATCGTCCATAGTTTGTCTCACCTGAGTGATGATCTCTCTCATTCCGTACACTAATTGTAAGAAACGCTACGAACAGACTCTATGATAAGCCCTTAGAACTAGGCGTTTTGCTTACGATGAGGCCTGGCTTGCAAGTTATCACAACTTAAAATATTTATCGTTCATGCCAAGTTTTGCTGCTCAGTTTACATCACAGTGTACTTTGTTAAGAATTTATAGTGACAAAAAACTGTATAGTCAAAAAGAGCATCGCCGACGCCATGCTCCTAGTCTGTAGCCGAAAAATGCGATTGATAATTAGGAGCTTATACGTCTTGTTTCAGAGGGTAATCAGCACAACTCCAGGATGTATTCATTAACTTCAAAGAAAGAAAAACGAGTTTGAAGAAAAGAAGGTGGGAAGCCAAGGACCATCGAGGGATCATACAAAAAAGCTGGAAAATGCGGCTTGTGCAATTTCTCGCTCCTGTTCGACATATTTATTGTAAAGGGTATCAGATAAACTTGAGAATGGATAAAGTGTGAAGTTCAGAACTCCGCAGCCTTAGAAGAAGAATTTGTTATAGACTGCGAAGTCCTTCCTAGTGGGGACATCAATGTGTGCTGCCCTAGGACGTTTCCTTCGAGTTTACGATAAAGGTAGGTGCCAGAGTAAGCGAATATTTTGTTCAAGTTGGGGTCGCGCAGAACTGGCGTTATTAATCATTGTGGCACAACGCCAAGTTGGCATTATGCCACAATGATTAGTGATGCCAGTTCTGCGTGGGACCCCAACTTGAACAAAATATTCGCTTACTCTGGCACCTACCTAAGGCATTCGCCAGAGTGCCGAAGTTATGCCAGCGCTACGCCAACATTTCGATCGATACACGTGTATTTCGTTGGGGACATCTACCTGCTGAGCTAGCCCCGCCCCAACGAAATACACGTGTATCGATCGAAATGCTGGCGTAGCGCTGGCATAACTTCGGCACTCTGGCGGGAGCCTAAGATAGCTTTGGAAATGACCTGTAATCCCTGGGCAAGATAGGAAAGAAATTCGAGCTTGTACGGCAATGTCCTTATGTCCATTATGCTCAGGTATCAGAATGTGAGAAGCTTCAACGATAATTGAACAAAGAAAAACAGAGATATTACGTTGTTGGATATTTTATGAATTTTTCATTTTTTTCATTGTTTACTGAAAATTCCAGAAGCTTTCTGAAAACTCCAGACTGTGGCACTTAGAACATAGCAGGGTCTACCTACGTGATTGATGGCTCAGGTGCACTAATGACCAACAAGTTTACGGCAGCTTTCAAACGCACTCAAACTTAAAATTTCTTCTATTTTTCTCTGCACCTACTGGTCTTTTCCTTTCAGGAAGTTTTTTTGGAGTTGCATTGCATCTTACATGGAGGCATTCCGGTGCCTCTAGCGTCCCAAAGACGAGGGGAAAATATCAAAAAGGGTCTAAGAAACTTTCCACAATTTTCCCTTTTATATGCATCGGGTAGCAATGAATGCAGGGAACCTAAAACGATTTGTTGAAAGTATTCGAAGATGTTTTCTTCGTTAGAATGCGATAATTGCAAAGATGGCGTACACTAATATTTGAACGCTCAGAAAAACGCGTGTAGACACGTCTGTGTTATCCCCCATATTTGCTAAATGCTACAGTATGCCCTACCTGATTACAACATTGTCTGGGATGGTATGTGTCACTCCCGCGATCGGGTAGGGGGTTCTCGTCCGGGTCGCTACACGACCGGGCACGGGCGCCCCGCATCATTTGGGATCTACTCAGACAACTGGCCGGAACTTGCGCAGCGCTTTCGCAGGATTTCCGCAGGTGACCCGGCGGAAATCCTGCGAAAGCGCTGCGGAAACGCTGCATTCTCAGGGTACAGTGTTTCAGCAGCACTTTGTTTGGAATTTCGCAGCACTTTGCGGTTTTCGCTTTTGATTCGCGATCCGTTTCTTCCAAATCAAGCTTCTTTTTTGATACTAGGTTTTTCTTTCCAATACTAGGTTTTCGCTTTTTACTAAGGCATTATTTTTTTTGATGTGGAAATTCCTCTGAACTTTCTAGATGTTAAGAGAGTAGACAGCGAGATAGTTCCAGTGAGAAAGTAAATGGCACAGTGTATTGTTTTATGCAGGTACCATATAGAATCACTATAGGCCGAAGTTGATAATTGAAAATTAACAGACCAAAGTGTTCATAAATAAATATACATAAAATCACAGAAGCATTTGAGTATATATGCATAACCGAATAAGGTTTGAAAAAATAGCAGATATTAAAAATTAAAAAGCAATGTTATACTGATGGAGGAGTAAAGAATAAGCGACTGAAGCGCGACTGAAGCCTCCATTCCTTTCTGTAATGAGAATTAATTGAAATTTCTTGATGTAAATCGTGCCTTGCCGCAAGTGTTCCATTTTGCAACTCTTCGCCAAGAAATACGGAGCAAATTTGGACGATTTATTTAAAACTAGATGGCAAACCCGGCTCCGCCCGGGACCAAACTTTGCACACATACACTTCGGGGCAGGGAGCGTGTCATAGTCTACTTTTCTTATCGATCGATGTCGATTTTACCGATTTTTTGCAAAATTTGAGCTAGGGGGCTAGGATTTTGCACGGGAGGGTAATCGAGCATGCTGATCAACCCCTCCGGGGTGATCAGCATGCTCGATTACCCCCCCCCCCCCGTGCAAAATCCTAGCCCCCTAGCTCAAATTTTGCAAAAAATCGATAAAATCGATATCGATCGATAACGAAAAGTAGCCTATGACACGCTCCCTGCCCCGAAGTATATGTGTGCCAAGTTTGGTCCAAATCGGTTCAGAAATAAAAATTTCTATTCCGCACATACGTACAGACAGACATACATACAGACAGACATTCAGCTTTATATATAAGATTTCGGGAAATTTCAAAATCTCAACAAGTGTCGTAGCCGACGTTACCCGGCTACGACAACAAGAGAAACTCTGAGACAGATTTGAAAATCACAAGAGTTTTCTGCAAAAATCAAAGCTTCACTTGGACTTGAATTTTTTTTTGGAATTTTCAAATTTGGAGCGGCAGAACTTTTGTTTCATTCTAATATTCCAGCATTTTTCACACAAAACAGGTATGTGTCAGACTCTAAGGCACGTATGTGTAAGTGAAAGTTATTATAAATTATTGTCAAATTTTCATAAATTAATACTTAGAAAATAATACTAATGAACCAAAAGCTCGTCCCCATCCTCTTCAAAAATTCGAAACTTCCTTCACACACGTTCTGCACATGTTTATTTTGAAAGAAGACATGCTCTTTCTAATGGTACCTGAGGCACTTTTTGATGGCTCCAGAGATCGAAGTCGGTGAAGAAAATTACTCCATTTCAACATTCCCCATGTTTGGTCGCATAACCTGCTTGCAGAAAATCGGAGCAATCGGTGTCATAACTATTATTACCTACTCTTTTTTAGTGTACAAAGACTGCGCTGATTGAGCGTCTCTTAAAAAGTTATGATTTTTGAAGCCTAAAAAAGAGTAAATCATGATTTTTGGGCATTTGCTTCGAAAATCATAACTTTTCATAAAGAGATTCAATCAGCGCAAACTTGGCACAGTCAGAAAGAGCAGGCTATAAAACCTGTAATGCTCCGGTTTCCGTTGTAAGTTTCAGTTTTGCGTCCAAACGCAGAAATTTTGAGAATGGAGTAATTTTCTTCTCCGGCTTCTATCTCTGGAGCTTGCTTCCATTGAAAGGTACTTCAAGTAGGTACTATTGGAAAACGAATTCGAAAATAAACATGTGCAGATCCGTTGAAGATGTAAGAAGTACTTGGGAGAGAGAAAAGCATTTAAAACAGCAAAAATAGAGGAGCAGAGAAGGATAGATACATTAAAGCAGTGGCGGTGCAAGAAACTTTTTCAAGGGGGGGGGGGGGACAAAAATTATTTGGGTTTGTGGGCAGCCGGAATGGATGAATTTTCGTGGTTCCAGTTCTTGTACGCCCTCGATTTTTTTTAGCAAAAAGGGGAGTGGAGTGAGTCACACCTTCGAGAATTGCCTAGACAAACTACTTCAGAGTTTAGAAGAGCTTTGATCTTTTTATCTACAGTCGCAGACTACTACGAATATTCTTGAAACCCATTATGCTCCGCTCCTTTCTTTTGATATATTTCTACCACATTACTTCTAATTTATTTACCTCATTCAATACTATTATTTAAAAATAATTTCGAATTTCTCGAGCTACTATTTCAAATCGTAAGTTTTGAATCCTTTATCTTTGAATCAAGAATTGTTATTTCGTGATGTGTACGGTATTGTGAGAGATAAAAGATTCGAAAATCAAAAGCAGAGGGTAGAAAAGGATAGACACACGAAAAGCAGTGGCGGCGCGAGAAATTTATTTAAGGGAGGGGAGGGATTGAAAGTTTTGGGTTCGTGGGCGTGTGGCCACTTCCAGCAAAAGAAAACTCAGGAATGGTTGAATTTTTGCGGTTACAATTTTTGTACCAACTCGTTTTTTTTTTAGCACAGCTCCCTTAGAAATGTCCACAACTATTAGGTGGGACCAAAAGTACGTTCGCCAGTTTTTCAGAAATTCATAATTTCCTTTCAACTCGATGGATCTCTTTGACTTTGTATTCATCCAAGAGAGGAAATCATTCTCTTCACAACGGTATCTCTGCCATGGATTGGCTTAAGAAAGTTTGCGAGTTAGAAGCAATTGCAGAAAATTTTTCAAGATTGGCATTTTTCAAGCAGGGTCACCAAAATTCTGGAAGTATTTTCGAATAGTGCCTTTTCCAAAAACAAAAAAGATTTAGAATTAGAGGCAAATAAAGAGAATACTTCAGTTTTGCAATTTTTGAGCATGCTCAAAAATGCCCAAAAACGTCACAGAAAAGACGGTATATTCATGAACATGGGTTTTGTGACCTTCTAGTTGAGAGAAATTCGTGTCAATCGAAAGCAATTTTGATTTTCGTAGAAAATCAGATCCGAAAACAGAAAAAAATCAGATCCGAAAACTTGGTAATATTACGAAACAAAACTGCTCTCGATTGGCACGAATTTCTCTCAACTAAAAAGAGAAGGTCACTAAACCCGTGTTCACAAGACTTTCCCGCCCCTCCCGACGCAAAACTGAAGTAATTCTTATTTGTTTCTAATTCTAAATCTTTTTTGTTTTTGGAAAAGGCACTGTAGTAAAGAGCATAGCTTTTTCTATCGAATAATACTTTCAGAATTTTTTGGTGATCCTGCTTGAAAAATGCCAATTTTGAGTAATTTTCTTCAATTGCTTCTAAGTTCCGAACTTTGTTATGCTAATTCATGGCAAAAGTGCTGCTGTAAAGAAAATAATTTCCTCTCTGAAATGAATGTGTTTTGGTCCCACCTAATACTTTGGATTTGAAAATTTTGAAAATATTTCAATATTCACCAAGAGCTTGTAGATCACTTTGAAAATTTCGGTGACCCATTATTCTCCCCCCCCCCCCCTTTTGTTTTGATATATTTCTACCCAATCACTTCTGCTTTATTTAAATCCAGTGCATATTTCCTACAAGGTAATAGTTTTAAAATACTTGCATGTTTCCACGTATTCTCATCTTTAAACCTGGGCATGATGTACCGAATATTGTATAGTGTTGTTCTGCCAACCAGGTTTTGTGGTGGATCTTTATTCTTGACCTTACGTTTCGACAATTACCGTCTTCTTCGGAGGTCTGAAAGGGGATTGCGGTTATATCATCTGTTAGTCTATACGACCAAACGCCTCGTCAGGCTTCCGTCGTTTGAACCTTGTCGAGGCGCAACGTGCCGAGAAACAATCCAAAATGGATTCACCAACCTCTAGTCCACCATGGAGTCAGTAGTCCGCACGAATGTGACGGACATCACTGAGGTTGCTCAGTGAGTCTCGGACTATATATATTGTGCGGTTCAAGGGCCCGTAGTAATCCACCCCGCATGTTGGCATAAGACATGACGGCAAGCTCGCGAACCTCACGACAAGCTCGCGTTCTGGCCCTGAGGTTCGCGAGTTCATTCACAGGGCTATGCGGGGTTAACCGCAAAACCATTGCTTCTGCCGGGATGGAACTCCCATTTTGCGAACGAGAGTCAGCACGTTAACCTGTTGAACTACACGTGCACATTCATTCTCATTCTAGTGGGCCTAATCAAGCACACGAGTCACCTTGCATTAACATGTTCATTTGAGTACTTTCGCACTGGGCGAACGAGAGCTAACCTTACGAAGCATTGGTTGTTTACAGTTGATTAAAACTGTAAACAGTTTTATCCCATGCCTCAAGGACCACACTGGGGATCATCCAAGGACAAGCCACTTTTCTTTTAATGCTACCACCATTTTATTTCAATCCATGTATCAAATTATTAGGTTGGCCCGAAAGTTCTTTTGCACCATTTTCAAAGATTCATAACGTCTGAATTCTATAACCGATTTGACTGTGCTCTTTATAATGACATCTTAGCTGCTTGCTAATGATCATGTGTTGCATAGATAGGAGCGGTAGAAGAAAATTAGTCCAAAATTCGAATTCTCTGTGTAGGGTCATATATCGGAAACTTGCAACAAAAATCAAAGCAGTCAGTATTATAGGTTTTGTTACCTGCTCTCTCTGACTGTGCAAGGTCTGCGCTGATTGCGCGTCTATATGAAAAGTTATGATTTTCGAGCAACCAATAAAAAAGGGCGAATTTGATTTATTTTGGCATTTTTCAGAGAAATCATAACTTTTCATAGAGAAGCTCAATCGGCGCAAACTTTGCGCTGTTAGAAAGAGCTGGTAAAAACCTACAATACCGACTGCTCTGATTTCTACTGTAAGTTTCAGATTTTTTATGACCCTACACAGAAAATTCGAATTTTGACTAATTTTCTTCTATCGCTCCTATCTATGCAACAGATGGCCATTAGCCATTACGATTTGTACAGTGGCGAACTTGTATTGGGGCATGCGTTTTACCTCGCGCCACGAGCTCCGCACTGATGTCCAGTCCGTGCGCAACGATCGACGATATATATTAATGAAGCAATTTTACAACCGACAGAATGGCACAAAAAGGTGCAGCTGAACAAGAAGGCTCTGTCGCAAAAGAGCGTATAATCAAGCAAAAGTAATTGATTAATCACCGAATATGAGGATATATTTTTAACGACTTCAAAAGATGATAAGTTGAACAGAACTCATTCGCAGAAGACTTTGAGTAATTCTTCACTTGTAAACATCACAACGAGACGACTCAATCGAAAACAAAAAGAAGTAACTGCAGGAAAGTAAGTCGGAGAATCTTTACCTGATGAAAAGTTGAAGTCGTAATCTTGAGGACGTCTGAACACTTCTCGGCCGAAACAAATGATACACTTGGGCTTGGCGATCATTCCTTTCTTAGCCAACGATAACCTAAACGAAGCTTATCTGACTTACCAACAAGGAGATGTATGGGACCAGCTAACGGTACCGGAAAACGGTTCCTTACAAGTGGACAGTTGAAGTAACTTCTAAGGCCCTGGCCAGACTTCGCTCAAAAGCGCCCAAAAGCGCCCAAAGAAGCCCCAAAAAGCCCAAAAAGGCTCGAAAAAGCCCAAAAAGGCTCGAAAAAGCCCAAAACGCCTAAAAGCGCCAGAAAGAGCCGGAACACATAAACGAACTTTCGTTAGGACATTATGATGTGCACGCGACAGAAAATGAACCAGAAGACCCGGTTGCGAAATCAACGCACATGCCCTAGCCCAAAACTTGCGAGGGGTTCCCACTCTTTCCGGCCTTTTGGGCTTTTTTGGGCGGTTTTGGGCTTTTTTCGGCGAAGTATGATGGGTCCCTAACAGTTGTCTTGAGGGAGATTCGTGAGGCAGAAATCGCGAAACTCGACTTTTCAAACTTGCAACTATATCCGAGGCCATATGCGAAATTTACTAGAGTGGCTTTTCCCACTATGACCACACTGAAGAGAAGAAAGTGGAGAAAACATAACGAAAATATGAAGAAACTAAAGAATACAGAGAATGGCGTACAAGATTCCTGTGGGTTCCAGCCGATGAGCGAGCAGATTTCGTGGGTTTCTTGTGCCAGAACTATAAAAACAAACAATTAGAAACAACTCAGGCCTAAAAGTTCGGAGTACACCAGTGAAATGTGCTAAAACTCACTTTTATTACTTTGATCCTCAGAGAAACAAACAAATAATGACAACAAGCATCTCGACAGAAGTCTGCAAAGTTCAATTTCTGCAATGAAGTATAATTTGTGCATTTTGCTCTATGTGTGTTCGTTCTTTCTCGGGAAACGTCTCCTTAAACGAGTTGACGTTAGCAATTATACAGCGCAGTGTTTCGAGAAAGAGTGAACAGTGAACAGTGAATGCGAATTAACTTGCTTTGATCTCACTGCTGCTTGAATCTGAGCGTGCAAATCATTGGGAATAGAAGCCAACAAGGTACTGAAGAGCAGGTATAGGCCCAATGTTATGACCAGAACTCGGAAAAACAAAGCAGGTTAACTTAACTATATGCCTACATTTCTGCGATTAACCACTCCTTTTCAAACCAGCCGTCTACATAATCAAGGATGAAACCGTGACGGCAGCTGTTTTGTCTTTTAAAGACTGTCAATAATGCGAATAAAACACTTCGTTTGTCGAATACAGCGGATTTCTACCAGCAGTTTCAGCATCCAAAAACATACATGGCGATCCCTTCATCGACTGAGTGACAGAAAATCCATTCCAAAACGTAGAAAAATAATGATCGGCGATTGGTTTACTCGCTGTCAGCTTACCTGTAAAATTCACAAGTAGCAAGAAACACACAATAGGAATGGAAAAAAACGGTTGAAGTTATGCAAAAATGCGTTCCACGACGGTTTTTTGCCCAGCAAGGCAAAAAAGTTTATCATTCCAGCAGTTTTTGATATTTTCTAACTGTTTTGGACCATAAGGATGTCTCAATTACAAAAGAAAAATAACAAAAATAAAGAAAACGTTTGAAAATCCGGCACTAAAACAAAGCAATGTCATGAACCTGCCGGCATCTCGACATGGTCCGACCACGACGAGATGCCGGCAGGTTGCACTCCTCAATATGCACGCTATTTTCCTTTCTTTGCTGACATGAGGGCGAGATGCCGGCAGGTTGAGGGCGAGATCGCGGCAGAAATCTCGACAAAATACCTCACGAAGTTGCCGGCAGGTCAATCTTTTGGGTCCAAAATTTGGAGTTGTCGGGATTTTTCGGATTTTTTTCGATCTCCATCTGGTGCCCACCTCTAAGCTGGACCGTCAGTCCTGGAGAGTGCCAGACTGATTGCTTTGGGGAACTTATAGAGGGTGCTGACAGTTTTCATGACCTGTGGGCGAGATCGCGGCGAGTTGAGGGCAAGACCTGCCGGCAGGTAGGGTAGATTACTACTGGCCAAGGTCACATAGTGACATAAGAGGCAAGAGATCGGCCGTTATTGTCACGCGTTCATTTTTATTGTTCATTCCCGTATTTCCGGCGTGTATCCACGCGGCCTCTAGTAACTTTCGTGCCGAAATTCCAACTTCATGCTCCAAAATTGTACACTTCACATAAAAATCACTCTCATCGTGTGCCTCGATTTTATGTTCTTGTTATCAACATAAATGTTGTTACCTAGGTAAAACCTATCTCTAGATAATGCATTCCATGATTTTCAAACCTTTGCTAGTGTTCATGCTCTACCAAAAAGTTGACAGTTCCACACGTAAATCGCAGCTCATATTCACAGCATGTAGTTTCTGATGAAAATGATTGTTATGCGGGACTTTGCGCAGTCTAGAGGAGATCCACATTTATGAACTTGTTGCCTTGTGTTGTAATGACTCTTAAAATCTCTCGCTATAAATGCTACGCAAGTGAGCTGCGATTTGTGCGCCTTTGCCTGAATCTGCAAGCCAGTCATCAGCATGCTCTCAGCAGCATAGCATGGTGCCGTATAAGATTTACGGAAGGTGGACCTCTGCTTCTTGTGAGCTGTCATGGCAGAGGGGACAAAAACACCTAGAGCGGTCAGCCAAGTTGCTTCAGAGAGAACGTCAACAGTAAAATAAGTTCTAAGAAGTTATCTTTGCATACGCTTTTTCTATGCTGATACTTTTCTCTAAGGGTCGCAATATCCCCGCCGGGAAAGGGATCGCAGCAAACAAAGCTTCGTATCCTGAAGCTAAAGATATCCGGGTTTCAAGCCGTTTGACCTAACCGTAGGTATTCCCATCCTTCACTATGGCAATATGGAAGAGGGGCAAGAAGCTGTACTAGCCACACTTTCCTGGTTTTTGTATGATCCCCTGATGCATGACGTACCCAGGATTTCGGCTCGTGGGGGGGGGGGGGGGCAACAGAAATTTTTTTCTAATGATCCGAAAAAATTTTTGGTATGTTTTCTAAAATTTTCACGGGGTCATAACCCCGAAATTTCAAAAAGGGGGCGTGGCGTCAGTTTAAAAATCTTTAAAAATATTTGTTATTTACAAGTACGATCAAGTCATTTGCACAATTTTGATGATGATCCCCGGTGGCAGACCGTCTTTTTTCAAAGTCAGTTTTCTTCCTTCGGAGGTAACAAAAACCTCCGAAGTTGCACCGATTATCTAGCTCAATAGTGCTAACATGTTGCTTGTGAACAAATGATTTTTTGAAATATCGAATTTTTCGATATACTCAACTTACTACTTGTGGTTCATCGCAATTTCTATGATTCAAAAACATCATTTGTTCTTACAAACACATGTTTAGCACCGTTAAGTTAGATGATCGGTGCAACTTTGAAATGTTTTCGTTAACTTCGAAGAAGGAAAACTGGCTTTGAAGAAAAGAGGGTCGGGGATTATCAGGGGATTATACAAAAAGCTGGAATATGCGGCTTGTACAGCTTCTCACTTCTGTATGCTCATAGTGAAGTGGTGGGAATAACTACGGATAGGAAGACAGCGTAAAATCAGTGGCCGTATTCATCAACGAACCCAATGGATTTCGCAACCAAGTGGGTTCGCGATTTTGTAATTATGCGAACCCACAGGCTAGAATCGATATTCATTATAAGCACTGATATGTTCGCTAACCCATTAGCTTCGTGAATACCGGTTTCGTGGGTTAAACCTACTCAGTGGGTTCCGGAATTCGCTGGGTTCGTTGATGAATACGGCCACAGATATCTGGAACTTCAGAATATGAAGTTTTCTTTTAAACTGCGATCCTTTCTCCGGCGGAATACTAATGTCTGCCGCCTTAAGATCATTTTGAGCACTTTTTCTGACATTGCCTAGTTTTTCTCACTTTTTCAAAGAACCAATCAGTCTCATTTACCTCGTATTCGTCTTTTGTTAGCGTGAAAAATCAAAAAATGCACTGCACAAAGAGATGGGCCCGTCAGGTGACGAAGGGCAAGAAGAATCCAATCTCGCGACGTGGGGCGCTGCTGTCTGTCTGGGTTGGGCGCCCGCGAGTTTTATACATTACGGGTCGGGCGCCTCTCCCCCCCCCCCTGGTCTCTCGATTTTCATTAGAATTATATTGCCCAATTTTAAAACGGGATTGATACATACCGCCACTGGTCTCTCGCTCATCATCGGAAAGAATTCCAGCTCATTCACAAAATGGGAAGGAAACGGTACGGATTTTCAGCCACAAAGTGGGTGTCTTGTGCACGGATAGCGAATGCGACGGTACCGATAAGTAGGCATTTTGACCCTGCCCATATACCGTGAACATAAGATCTTCGAAAGCTGAGATCTCTGAGAATTGAAATAGTGTTACAGAAATTATTCTAGAGCAGTGATATATGGCGCATCCCCTCTCAGCCCCATTCTTTCCCCAATGAGGATTTGCGTGCATACGGGCGAAAGTGAATCAGTCACATTCTTTGTTAGAAATTGTTAACTTGCAGATCTCTTAAATATATCGTTGTGCATTTTCCCCTATTGTATCTCATGATCTTGGCACAGTCTAAGTCAAAACCTTCCAACCTGTAACTAGATGGCGTAGTAATTCAGCTCTGAGCACTTGAAGAAGAAAACAAGATAGGAAGATTACAGCGTTAAGAAGTTTTGCAGAGTAAGCCTTTTCAACCGTATGTTATAAGCAGAAGGACACTACTGGGGAAAATTTGTTTGTACGAAACACCGTAAGCGTTCATTGTACCTTTTGAAGCTCACATTCTTCCTCCTGGCGAAGTTCCACATTTCGGAACAATACTCCATATGCAGACGAACAAGTGTCTTATTATAATACTTCAAAAAACACGCTACCACTCGATATCGTGACTTATAATAACGGGCTAAGGATGTTTACGTGACTTTGTGTGTGTGTGTGTGTGTCTGTTACGAAATTCGTGGAGCGTGTTCCAGCCAGCGTTCTAAGCCCATATTTTGCATGGCGCATGCTTCCTTCATGAAAGTCCAACATGCAAAAGCACGAGTAGATTTGTTGAGTGGATCCCTCAGAAACTGCGCGCCAAACGGGTCCACCTGGCTTCTGTACCGCAAAATTCGGTCCGTATCACCACTTTTTGCAGAGTCGTGGACGAGTTTGGTAAGCAAATGTGCAAGCGATGGAGTTTAGCCAGAAAAGTGGTCGAAAGTTTACACATAACGAAAACGGCGCCAAAACGAATTGGTTGTGTAAAGGTCAATTTGCCAAGGTTCTAGCTAGGCGTTTGAGAACATTTTCGCACAGAGATGTAGCTCACGGTTATCATTACCTTTATGGCGATTACCAAGTCATGACAAATCCAAAAACCTATTCAAATTTGCGTTTGTCTTTCTGCGAAAAGTTTCATCCACGCAAAGTCACCAATCTCACGTGAAAAGACTTTCTAAATGAGTGCTGTTTACATTTTATTCGTGGTAGTCGGCATAGCGCGGTGTCCAGTGCCACGATTTTACGAGAAGAGTAAGGCACATAGATAGTAGAGCCAGTGCGAACCTCTGCGAAGCAGAGGTGAAGCACTGGTTCATAGATACCATGAAAATTGTGGAAAACCGGTCAAGCTTCAGATCTCTGATAAGATGACTAGATCATCCGGGGAAAGGAAGTGTTCATTTTTTATTATCATTCACATCATGCGATTGTTTCTTGTGTACACTTCATCAATGCTATACGTATGTTTCTCATACTCTGCTAACTGAGGATTTGGCTGATGCAAACCTTGAAAAGCTCACCAAGTCGCAGGAGATTAGCTCTGGTTTTTCCCCCACTAAACCATTCTGATTCTGACATCATGACCATGCGTGGAAGTTCTTTCACGCAAAGCTGTAAGGTGTGAATGTAAATTCATTCAACTCGCTGGCATATAGCGGAGCGTTCACATGGGTTTAGGTTTATACGCTGCTGCATGACGAAGGCGTAATATCTTTGGGCGCGAACGCGCCTTTATTGCCGCAGAGCGCATGAGGCGAGGGATTCACAACGGTGAATATAGGCGCGTGCGCGTTCTCCCGCTCGACTAATACCGCTTCTGCGCCTTCGTCATGCAGCAGCCTTTACAGGGTAAGTGGTTATAGTTTACTAGTAGTAGTAGTTTATCAAAATCCTTAAGGGGAACGCGCCAGTTTCTCAACGAGTAACTGTCCTTGCTCCGCGTTTGCGCCAGCTCAAATAAAGTTACTCTGGGCCATCGTCCGGCAGTAGACTCCAAGTGTACTAAAATACCAGAAAAATTTACATACTTACAAGCACAAGCTGTAATTTGTGAGGACGGGGGATAAACATTTTACCTCATAAGCGTGACACGATAATCATCGCGAACTTTGTGTCCACGCACGTCTTTATGAGGTGCCGCGCACCTTTGCGCGATGCTGTATCAACGTGTTAGGTTGTAACGTGAGTCTTGAGACACTCTAACTTCTTACGGCGTTAAATCATGTGGTTCACATTTTCAATAAGGGTCCAGGAGAACATTTGATAGAGCAAGGCAAGCTCTACAAGAAGGTCTGCAAAAGTTCGCCCCAACTTCGACCCGCTTTAAGTTTGCATCGAAAATGTGAGTCGCATAAAAGGCTCAGAAAGTCGCAAAGTCATATCTCTGTTCAAAAGATCCTACGAATCTCCAATCAGCTCTCAAAAATTGTACAATCTAGAAATGAAAAAAGGAAAATTTTTATTTTTATATAAAAACAAAGCTATGCTGTTTCCACTCATGTAATTGTACACTACAACCCCTTAGGAGTAATGTTCAGTTTATCACAGGCCCTAGTTCTCAAAAATCACCGATTTAGCTCTTCTTATTCGGGTGTTCCATGCTAAAATCAATATTTTTCGAAAACTAGGGCTTGTGGAAAGCTGAAAATTTAATTTATACTTTTGAGAGATCGTTGCACAATTACATGAGTGGAAACAGCATAGCTTCGTTTTTGTATATACATAAAAATTTTCGTTTTCTCATTTCTAAATGAAGAAAAAAGTAGGAATGGTACATTTGAGTTTCTGATGTAGTGTGCAATTTTTGTGAGCAAGTTGGAGATTCGTAGCATTTTTGAACAGAGATATGAATTTTTCGCTAAATCGGTGATTTTTGAGAACTAGGGCCTGTGATAAACTGAACATTACTCCTAAGGGGTTGTAGTGTACAATTACATGAGTGGAAACAGCATAGCTTTGTTTTTATATAAAAATGAAGATTTTCCTTTTTTCATTTGTGAGCTGATTGGAGATTCGTAGGTTCTTTTGAACAGAGATATGACTTTGCGACTTTCTGAGCCTTCAGTACGACTCCGCTTTAGATGCAGATTTAAAGTGGGTCAAAGTTTGGGCAAACTTTTGTAGACTATCTTGTAGGGTTTGCTTTGTTTTATCAAATAGTGCCCTGGACCTTATCAAAAATATGAACTGCATAATTTAAAGCAGTTAGTAGTTAGAGTGTCTCATGACTTATTCTACAACCTAATAGAATGTATTTGAGAAACAACGTTGTGCTTGTACCTTTTGAAAAACAAGGAAAGATTAAAAGCAAATTGCTTGTCTCAATTGTTTCCCTCTTTTCTCGCATAGGGATTATCCTAAAAGTTCGGACAAAATCGGGTATAGCGACTTCTCAATTTGAACTGATCTTCTGCGGGACTTTACCGCGGTTGTCTTATATGAGTTTCCACAACTGCTCAGACAATAATTTGGAGCAGCGCAGTACTGTAGCGAGTAACCAATCATGGCTCTTCAAAAGGTTGCGCCGCGCTTGCTTACGGACGAAGCAAGCGGAATACCTTTTATAGTCATGAATCGATTCGCCCTCCCGTTAGAGAACGCAGTAGATGCTCTGTTTTTAGCACTGCTGCTTTAGGACTGTATGGATTCTACACCTTACTGCCAATGCGATAATTGCGCTTATTCTGTTACAAATAGGGATTTTTGGTGGTCGAGTTCTCAACCAGGACCCGGCACAGAGTGCATGCGAGTATTCATCTCCAATTTGGATTTCACTCTTATCTCACGTTTTTTTTCTTTTAGACTATCAAATCTTTCTTGTTTTTCCCTTCTTCTAAGTAGGTAGGTCTAAGGGGAATTCGTAAAACTTCCGAAAGTCAAGGGAGACTTCGTTTAGAAACCCTAGAAAGCGACTCGCGCCGGACCCTGTTCTCAACTAAAGGTAAATAGAACTCAAAAGAACTGATGATAGCTCATTACAAAACCGATAATTTCAAAAACGAAAATTGAGACCTTACATGCAACTGACAACTTAAAGGGAAGAATCCTTAGTCAAAGTTGCATTTTCAGTTGAGATGCTATTCTTGGAGAGCATCGTACGCTGATTTCAAATGTGTCCTCTTATCTGCTGAGCGCCTCTGGTTGACGAATTATGACCATTTAATGAGTCAAAAACTAAACGCTTGATCATAAAAAAAACAATGATGGCAGCCTTTCCTGCACATGAAGTAACGTCAAGCACGGGAATTTCAAGCAGAAAATTCTTTTTATGGAGAGGTTTAACGGTCACGTGTATTCCATTTTAGCTCACAAGTGACTTCTATAAACGATTTTCTTCTAACTACGCGTCCAAATTTATACTACAGAAACTCTCATAACTCCTTGCCCAGAGGCGTTTCGCAGATAGGAACACAGATTCGTAATCAGCGTTCGACTTCCATCAAGAAAGTATGCATCTCTTCTCAAAAGGCCACTCCTGCTAAGGATCCTTCCCTGTGTGACACAAAATATAATGGCATGCTTACCGCTATAAATTGAAACAAGAAAGTAATAAGCGAGGACACAACAAAATCACCATGAATTTGGTGGTATAAAAAGTTGCAAGAACTTACAAAATGCAGTGTTTATATGTAAAACACAGATAAGTGTGAAAAGATAATATTGAACAGCCTCTTCTGCTGTTTTTTTCCAAATAACTATTTTCAAAATCTTCTCATCCTTTTTTCCAATTTTCAGAGAAGCTTTGTTAGCTGGTGCCGCACGCTTGATCTGCTGCTAGAACGCTTAATTCAATCACTGGGTAGTATGCAGGTGATACTCTCACATTGCTACGAATCCAATTTTCCGTTTCTAACTGGTAAGAGGGCACATCCTCAATATTGAAGATCTTATACGTAGAATGCTGATTTTTTACAGCGTACATGCTACTTCTAGGCTCTTATAGACCTACTGACGTCAGCCTTTTTCCAAAGAATATGCGGGATGTTCCCTCTTTTCTTCTTCAGTCTCTCCCAAAATTTTTGTAGAACCTTCAAAGAATTGTAAAATTTCTTGTGAGCTGTGCTATGGTATGGCCAATATTGGTTTGACTAACGTTTCGGCGTCCACGCCGTCTTCAAGACCTCAATTCAAAAGTTTACATGAGCTCTACTCGCACGTGTCCTTGCTAACAGGGTCGCACATCTGTTGCGGGAGACAAATAAATGCTGGAGCAATGCTCACTTTAATGCATGGAAGTCGACCGTGACCGCTCAAACTCAGAACGTGCCCAAAATGGTAAACCGTTGCTTCCTGAGCTGTTTGTTCCACTATCAAACTTCTATAAACTTCTATAACTTCCACTATCTTCTTCTATAAGCTTATAAGGCTTGATAAGGTGACAATTCGATGACTACAGTTTAAAGTATTGTTTGACAATCTTCTATATATAAAAATGGGAACTCAGACCTCCCCCTCCGGGGAAGCACTTTTGCTGCACGGTTTCCTCCTTCAATAAGGGTACTGCGAAGCAGTCAGGCAGCAAAATTCGGAGCCGTGCGTCGCTCCAGGTTTGTCTGCTATTCTCCTACTGCCATAAAAGCCTCACACCTCCACTTAAAAGACCTTTTTATACCTCGTATGGCTAAAGTGTTCGCATTTCGTTTCTTCTCCCAGCTTCGCTCGGTGGCATTAGCATCTTTAGTGAGGACCACTTTTTGTGAGTTCCACTTTAAACCCATTTTTTGTTCCTTTTTCGAAAGAATTTCAAAATTTTAACAGCATTTTCATCTGAGAGCATGTCTTCTTTGTACCGCATTATAAAGTCTGCTACTGCCGTTGAAGGCGCAGGATCTAAAAGCGCAAACATGTCTTTACTTATGCGGCGCATGTGGCGCTTTAGTCATAAATTGTAGCTGCCAGCGAGATCACTCACCTAAGACTGCTTCTAAATATATGGTCGGGTCGTTGATCGCACGGTCCGCAACATCTGAGCAGTCATTGCGGTCAACAATCGACGTAGCTTGCCTGTGTAGCGCTCCGACCTCATTTCGCTGGACATAGCGCAGCGGGCACCCATCGTTCCCGAAACTCACTCACTCGTATCGCTCCTTTGGAGGCTCTCAAGCGGTGCCAACCGATGGTGAGCCTGGTCTTCGTAAAATTAGAATATTGGAATGATGTTGCCAATTTTCCATATCTTCTATATACTAGCGGCCCAGTGACTACTTTGTGTAAAACCACGTAAATGCGAACCACTGAGCCATCTAAATTAAGATGAAAATAGTGCAAGAAGTGTACAAGTCAGAAAAGCCATGTTTATTATCAAAGCAATAACACAAAAAATTGACGCCAAATGTAGGACTTCAAAAATAGAAGTCTTGTGAAATATGAATGTGCATGCCTTGACGAAATCCGTGATTGCGAGGTAAGTTAAAATTGAGCAGTGGACGGCTCATTGTAGACATTTCTCACGGAATATGTCTCTGGCGTGGTTGGTATGGTTGGTACTGCATTCTCTTCCTTTTAAAACTACGGGAAACTCCTTTGAGGAAGTGTGTATTACGTGTAATAAATAGCTGTTGCAGTCCTGTCGTGTGGCAGACCTAGCGGTTCCTCGCACTCTTCTCTTTGAGAATTGCGCCGCTTTCGGAAGCATTCACTGGACATTCTGCCACGCCGATCTGATGCATTTGTTTAAACCGGAAAGTTCTCAAAAGAATTTTTGAAGGCGGTGCAAGGCAGAGGAAAACAACGAAGACTCGAGCCACTGGAGCAACCTGATCTCAGTTTGCTCGTAACTTCTCTACCTCTGCATCGACAGAACTAAGCTTCTTTTCAAAGGTAGATCTTTTGCGAGCTCTCGCGGCTATGTGAAAAATCACCCTTCTGTGCGAAGCAAGTTTACTCACTTGTTTGTTGCTGGGTGGCCACCACCAACTTGAGTGACTGCACTCAATAGGTAAAAATACCAAATGAGAATGCCTTGCACATAAAAATGATGCAGAGATAAGATAAAAAGATCAGCACTTACGTGTCAAACGTGCTGCTCGCCCGCAGGATAATGATGACTGTCTAGTCGAATGTCCGCCGCTCGCAAGCTCAGTAGCGAAGGCACGCCGTCATCCGCAACAAAACCATGTCCACAAATTGAAGCTCGCCGCGCGCGCGTAGAAAGCCATGAATAGCTCAGAACTCACTCTCACCACTTTGATAATAACTCAGAAGAACTGCCGCTCTTCTGAGCTATTATCTAAGTGGTGAGAGAATGAGACTTTATTGTTGTCAACCCTGCCATTCAACAGCAGTAATAGTGTAAACAGCGGCAGCAACTCTAAAAGTAGTAGTAGCAGTTATAACGCTGAAGAACAGGTAACAGTCACATCAGTAACATTGGTAACAAGGGTAACAGCAGTAACAGCAGTGATGCATGACCGAAGCTCAAGCCACACAAAAACTGCCATTGTTAGAACTTTGATTGTCCCATATGAATTGAATTGACGAGAGACATGAAGCGCTTTTTTTATATGTATCGTCCCCTCCACAGCTGCTGCTGCCTCTGCTCTGCATCCCTGACCTATGGCACGCGTGGCTAAACATGTTGTCAACATGCAATAATATGTTGGCGTTGAAGCTAGAGCGGCTAATACTTTTCAAATACCAGCATGTTGTTGCTCATTATAAACATGTTGTTGCATGTTGCTAGAGGATAGCCATGCGTGCCTCATGTCAGAGACGCTAGGCTCACATATCAAGAACTCGAGTCAGCGCAGAGTAAATCTTGACTCTAAATCTCCTTTTTCCTATTTGTTCGCCCTGACGCTCATTGCTTGAATCCAAACGCCCTAAAAGCTTCTTGACTCCCTCTTGTATGATTAGACGTCAATGTTGTAGTCTTCATAATGTGGCAAACGCAGAGTACGCCCATCAGCCTGCGCCTCGCCTCAAAGTCTGGTCCAACCTTTTGCACAGACTTTAAAAAGAATGCGAAAATCAAACTCTCCCTATCCTCTTTAATGAATTATGGATAATAGCTCTGATATAATGATTTTAGTTAATTGTATTATGTCTGCCATGTTGCCACCCTCTACGCTTATTTGACCCAAGTTTCGGAGAACAAATGCATCATCACTTCCTCACACCAAAGGAATTCAAGGACGGAAGCAAAAATGTGAATCTGTGTAAATTATCGTTCAAAATTTTGATATTTCTTTGTTTAGGGCACAAATACATATTTTCTTAAGCTATGCGAAGCTCGCGATCTACCCGAAGATTTCCCATTGTTTCTCTGTCCTTTGATGTTTCTTTTGAGTGCATACAACGATAAAGGATACGAAAAGGTTGGGATATTGTACTCACCAAGTCTTGTTTTTCCAAAGTAAAGTTTTAACCTTTCAAAATCTAGCTTTACAATGACACGGCATCAGCTATAACTGCAATAAAAGATCCTAAGGTAAGTCACGTGAAATATTAGTAAGTTTGGAGCCTCGGCCTTCTTCCGTGCTCCGGAAATGGGCACCGTACAATGTTAATCGTGATCAAAAAGCCAAGAACCCAAATTGAATGGCATCCAACTTCTTAATCTAGCGCTCGGAAAATAACAGGAAATTCAGATCTGCAGAAAAAGCACTTGACGAAGGTACTTATAAGCCACCTGATCTCTAACCTTGCAATTTGTATGATTCTTGAAAAGTTTCGGCCATTACACGAATTGAAGAAAAGTCTATGATAAAATTCATGGTTATAGTTCTCTTCGTAAACATGAAACCAACGATATGTGAAATTAAGGTATTGCAAATACAGCGTATACCTCGCAATAGGAGTGGTAAGGAAGGGAGGAGAGGGGAGGACGTATTTGAGGCGCACAGCTATTTACTTTGGCTCACTTTGCCCTCGGTCATGCTAATGTCCGCGGAGCGCGGCAAGCTCCTCGGACTTGGATTCTTTTTTGCATCTCAACCATAGTTTATAGATTCTTTTGACTCAACTATAGTGGATTCTTTTTTGCATCTCAACCATAGTTTATAGATTCTTTTGACTCAACTATAGTTCATCTTCTCCTTTCTTCCAGTGATAGGCTGTTTATTGTTTATTCATAGACATCTCGTTTTCTTCAAACAAAGCTTAACTAAGACTGATATGGACACTGATACCTGCATCGCGGATGCTGTGAAGAAGTTTATCGCTGCAAAGTCATCTCGAATGTAGATGTAAGAAGCATACAAACTACGATGTACCCTTTGATTCAAAGGAATTAACGGCTGGAAGGAGGGGTTTAAAGGCCTGATCAAGCCTAGAGAATAATAAGAGAGTCGTCACGAGCGCAAGCGGTCGCCTTTCAGCCGCAAATCCCGTTGTGTCAAAGAGTTGGTGGCGAATAACGAAATCAACTACATTAATGAAGTAACAAGAAGAAATTAGTTGTAAGCAACTTTTGAATGTAACACGTGGTAATAATGATACTTTGAAGAGTTTACTCTAAGACTCGCTTACATTTTCTCTAGTTTGAAACTATATTAAACTAAACTGACTAACTATAATCGTTTTGAAATTTAGTGTCCAAGCTAAACTCGCTAGAAGCACCATATTCAAAACCTGAGTTCAGCATAGCAAAAACGTAGCCGGAGATTAGTATCCATCAATCCAGCCTAACAGCAGCCTCAATATCTTGAATAAAATTCGGCGTTCATTTGACCAATAGCTGATGTGCTGCTAGATACCGCGATTCGCAGCCATCATTGCAGGTACAGTCTGCCCCAATCCTAACCAGGCCAAAATCGGCATGGCGGGAATCCTCGCCGCGAGGGTTTCGCGCCACATCTGCGGCTAGGTAGCCTGCTCTCTCCTCGATCTCTTCACTTTCTGCGACAGCGCGCGAATGCAGCGCAATCCCCTAGCGCTGCGTGCGCGCAAATTCAGCCGACGTTTCGGCCTGATCCCGATTGGGGCAGACTGTAGTATGCACAATGCGTAGAGTCTGATTCGCTAAGCACTGAAAAAACTGGAAACGCCACGGCGTAACCGTGTTTTTGCTCTGCAGAAAGTGTATACACAATATTTTAGCCAAAATGACTATGCTTATGCACCATTCTCCGACCAGTTTCAAGTCTGAAGGCTTGGCAGGCCAGAACAAATACAGCGGCAAGAAAGCGTCGGTTCAAGAAAGCATGACAGTTTCAAGGAGACAAACTTACAAAAAACAGTTGTGCAGCGCAAATTATGCAAAAATAACTATTTACAACTATTTCGTCGTAGTTGGGTTGAGAACATAACGCCAACTGACAATTTTGACAGTCCTGTTTGCAAATAGTAGACAAAAGTCGAGAAATGCTACAAAGGATGATCTTTTATGACAGTGAGAAAAAGCAGAAGATGAACTATAGTTGAGATACATAAAGCTATAAACTATAGTTGAGATGCAAAAAGAATCCCAAAAAGAATCAAGTCCGAGGAGCTTGCCGCGCTCCGCGGACATAAGCATGACCGAACGCGACGTGAGCCAAAGTAAGTAGCTGTGCGCCTCGAATACGTCAGGGGGGAGTGGTGAAGAAGAAAGAGTATAACGCTGCAAAATAAATACCATTGGTATTTATTTTGCAGCGTTGGTATATTTTGAATTGAAATGATGTAGGCAGATGAAATCTGAACAACGATAACATTTTCCTTGCTCAACCTCGTCCTGTAAAGCCGTGATTAATTCAAACTGCACCTTTTGTCTCTGCATTTGCTTTGGGTTGTTCCATAATTTCGTAGCTTTATATAAAACAAGAAGCAAATTTCATCAATTACCGATCAACAACTTATTCAAGAGTAAATTGACACACACTATAGAGATATTACTATATCTTCAAATCACAACTTGCACGATAGTTGCCGTATGGGCTCATGTTTGTCATGCAGAAAATTCACATGATACATCTGGGCTTTTCTGCATTGTAACCTCGTTTAGACGGCAAAGACAAGTTGCGTACAATTTGTAGTCGACCATATTGCTTGCCCGGTTTTCCGTATGAAATGCATTGTTAGTCCCAGCTACCATTCTCTTTTCAAAAACTTTCTGTTTGAAGACAGTCGCTCGGCAACTCTTCGACACAAAAATTTAGCTTAACTGAAGTTCTCCATTGTGTTGTTCCAAATATCCACTCTAAAGAGCGCTAAAATAGTGCAGCGAGCATTCTGCAAGGCCCTTCGTTTAAACTTCAAAGGAGTAGAACAATTTCCGGCAAGGCTGGAGAAGCAAAATCTTTGCGGATTCTTTGATTGTAACATTCTGGCATGCAGCCCCCAACGCTGAGAGGGAAATTGCAAACTATTTCGAGCGCGCACAAAACTGACTTGCGCACAGGACTCGAGGACAATTTTCTTAGCAGCTTTTCCAAGCTGTGCGACAGGACTTGCTCTGCTTTTACGTTTAAGAAATAGGCGATCTATCAAACAAATTACCGAAATGTGGGAATATTTCGTTGGAATATACGTAACCTCTGAGAACACGAGGCGAGAGGCATAAGAAGGCGGCTCGCCAGCGCGCCGAGCGTGACACTCAGATCAAAAAACCGCTGTGGACAGCTTTCAATGTCGATAAGTTCATCATAAAAACGTGAATGTCTTTTCCCAACGGCGCACGCAACTGGTCGCAAATCAACCGCTATTTGCAGAAGAGAGGATAAGGAAACGTTTTAACGAACTTATGAAATCACCGGTGCATCACTCCTGCTTCGCAGAGGCTCGCACTAGTTCTACTGAATGCTCTACTGATTCTCGCATAATTATGACACAACTCAGCACGCAATGCTGACTATCAAAAATAAAATACTCAATTTGAATGCTTACTCATGTAAAATCGGTGATTTTGCGTCAATGAAACTTTTTGCAGAAGAACAAACGCATTTGAACATCTCCCATTTTTTGATAGTTGCCTAAGAACAATATTCGCCGTGTGTGCTACATCTTTGTGCGAAATTCTTATCAAATGCTCGGGTAAAACCTTAGCAAATTGACCATTTACTCAACTTATTCTTTTTGGCGCCGTTTTTGTAAAGTAGTAAACTTTTGATCACTTTTTGGGCCTAAATCCATGGCTTGCACATTTACTTGCCAAAACACATCCACTCCGCAGAAAGTGGAAATGCGCACTCAATTTTGCGGCTTAGAAACCAAGAGGATCTATTTGACGCGCAGTTCTCAGGGATCCGGCGAATCTGTAGTACTTTTGCATGTTGGAACTTCATGCTGGTAGCATGCGCTGTGAAGATTTGAGCTCAGGACTTTGGATGGAACATGCTTTGCGAATTTCGTAACACACACACTCACAACACACATAAAGTCACGTTATTATAAGTAATGATTAATTGATGATAAAGCGCTAACATCTGTCTTTTTGTGCGTGTGTCTGTATGTCTGTCTGTTACGAAAATCATGGTGCGATTTGCAGCCAAATTCTCGTGCCAAAATTTCACACAACATACTGTGCCAGCTGTAGGCTCACCACACGCAAAGAGGAGGGGAAAACGGCTCAATAACTGGCATCAAACGGGTTCACTCGGATGTTGGTTCGGGAAACTGGGTCGGTATATGGACTTTTTGTAATACCATAAATTTGCTTGACAGGGAGATCTGCACCCTATACTACATTTAGCACAGAAACAAACCAAGAAAGTTTTTTCAACATCAAAAAGAAATGATTGCGTAGACCATCAATTTGTCAACGTTTTACCTAGGAAATTGATAAAACTTTTGCTCAGGAATGTATCCCACCATAATAATTGTACGTATTGTACTTTAGAGCCAAAATAATCTTAGTTACTGATCAAAATAAGCAATTGTTCTTCTCCAAAAAAGACCCTTTCTCCCAAAGTTATCAGTCTTACATGAAAAGCTTTGAAAATGGTGTTTGTTTACAACTTATTTGTAATTGTCACATCTCAAGGTAAGTTTCCAAGCTATTGGAAAGACGAGAAAGCCAAGGAGGTAGCAGGATCAATGTGAACCTCTGCAAGGCAGAGGTTACGCACTGTGTAACCTTATTCCCTTTTAAGCCGATCGCGCGTTATAAGTTTCAAAAATTTATTTAAAAAAATTTATTTAACTCTATAGATCTATCAATACCGTCCGCATGAGCCCATGCAAAACTCAACTCAAACGCTTTGAAAAAAGTGCTTTAATTATTGAAATAGGCTGCCAAATATGTTGTCAGATTCCTGGCATAATATGGCAACATTACAGAATCATCCATGCGCAAAAGAAGACAAGTCTTGCGTCATTGTATTTCTTCCTTTCGATCGTATTCTTTTCGGCTGCTCTAAAATTGATGTGAGTTACTATCAAGATGTTCAAGAGCATGATAAAAGAAGTAACTATTTGAATACTTGCGTTTTCGTTTTTTCACATATAGATGGTTCACAAGAGTTCACAGGTTTGGTGAAGTGTAGCAACCCAAAATTGACCACAATACACTTAAGCATCTTTCTTACAGAGGAGGTGTCAGAAGTCGCAGTCGCCTTTTGAAATAAGATAGCTATCATTTAAAGCAGCTTGAATCGCTGAAAACAGTCTTTCTTAGTTGCAGAACAGACCTGAATCGGGAGTTACTGAATCCAGTTTGCAGAAAATTCTGAATGTAGAGGGTAGTCAAAACTACCAACCCTTTGTATTTTGGGCTCAAACCTATACGAAACGCTTGTCAGTGCCTAATATGATTCTACTCCTTTTTTAATGTTATGCTGTAGTGCCTAACAAGCATTTGAACGATTTCTACGATCACAGAGTACCTCTAAACAATGTAAAATTTGATGGAATTGCGCATAACTCCCGATCCAGACTCGTTCTGCAGATAAGGAAGGCAGTTTTGGAGTCAGCGTTTTAAGCCGCTTCAGATGCTATCTATCACATGTAAAAAAGCCACTGCGACTTCTGACACTTCCCTTCTTAAATTTGCCAGGTACTTAAGACTTAAGAAGGAAGACCTGCGTTCCTTAACCCAGCTCTTTCACTCTTTTCCTTTTGCCTCAACCCCTTTGCAAAGAAAAAGTTGGTGCACATAAAATAATACAGATGGTATGCGCAAGATTCATGTACCACAGTATCTCTGTGGTCACTTTGCCTGCGACTCAGGCCCGTAGTAAACCTCCGTCATCTTAGGTCAGCACGAGGCCCAGGTTGACGTTACGGCGCTTCGCGCGCTAAGGGAACCATTGATTTAGAGCGGAATGCTTCAACTGCCGTGTCTTGTAAACCACTCAAAGCAACTCTCAGGAATTTTCCTCTAATCCACCTTACACACTATCTATGGCAGTTGACCTTCAGGTCCATTTTTAACCTGAAACAGCGCAGCAAAGTCGGCTGATCAACTGCCAGTTCAAACTGCCTTCTAAAGCATAGAAGGATGGAGGCCGTCATTTCGACATCTCAATGTGAGACTAGAGCTTCAGGAAAGATTTTGATCTGACGGGGGTTCACTACGGGTCTCAACGAAGAAAGTCTTCACAAGTCATCTACTCAACAAAATGTATTGCTTGATTGACTCTTTTTAGAAGATTCCGAAGAATTGGAGGCTGGGCGACTTTCGATATATTTATGTTGGTAAGGCCAGGGCTTACAGAAATGTCATATCTTCGTGTGACCTTATTGCAGTTCAACATAATTTCTCAGAAGCAGAACCTTGCATTTACGACGAGCATGGGAAGGAAGTCTGCACACTAGATACAACATTTGTAAACACTACCATATTGATAGAAGAACACAAATGTTGTTGTAGATCTGGTTACTGTGCTGTGATGCTTTACGATCAGGTACCGTAGGATCAGAAAGGTAGAAGAGATACCGTAGTTTTTAGGGAAATCTAGTTCTGCCTTTGTTGAAGACCGTAGTTGATCTTGAAGAAGTGGTTCCACATCATGAAAGCAAAATTGTCTTCAAAAACCTCAAGTTGAATGTCAAAGGCAAGAAGGATGAGAACAAAATAACTCTGAAAAAGAAGAAAACTGACAAATTCACGACAAAAGCCTTGGGATCGCCAAAAAAGCGTAGCAAGAGAAGGCCTTCTCCGTGTTGCGGTAATTTTCGCTAATTTTCTCAAGGCAAGATTACGGTATTTTCTAATTTTGTTCTCAACAGGAGATCCACCAAGGAATCTTGATGTGCTCTTTGTAATGCCAGTTTTTGTCATTCTTTTCTGTGTTTTTTGTGCCGCAGGAATTTCGAACATGTGTGGTGATCAAACGATAGATGAACTGCATGCGTCTGGTATAGACGTCATTCGGTCCGAGGTAAAGTAATCACTACATTAACTTAACTTCCGTTGGTTGAAGACCAGATGGCATTATATTTTGCTGTTTCTTTTTCTTTTGTGTTACACCATTTAGTATGTAAATGAAATAAAGTAAAGTAAAGTAAAGTGCAGTATAGAATTCTGCTAAAATACGATCATTGCAGGAAGGAAGAGTCAGAGAAACACCCCGTTCTCATGCGTATTGAAACTACTACATTGTTATTACTGCGTTTTCTTCTTAGCTTCATTTAAATGTGTTGTATGATATTTTGGGTAATAAAATTTTTTTGAGAGAAATGTGGTGGTTTGATTTGCGCGTAAGCGAGCATGGCTCCAATGTATAAATCATCACCCTCGAGTTTTGCAAAATACAAGAGTCAAGTGACCTCACTTTCATGGAGATTTTGCTGCGATGGAACAAAAATATAGCCAATCTAGAAGCCATTTGATGGCCGATTTTATCAAATGTATACCATTTTGACAGCGAAATGTTTACTGCACTAACTCTTAATATAGTGCGCAGACAGCAGTAAAGACATTTGTTGTGACTATTTTTGGGGAAGGCGTGAGAAAGAATTAACCTAGATTTATACAGGGTGTCCCAAAAAAATGTGAACACTGTTTGATCGTTAATAACTCCTTTGCTTTCACGTCTTTCGCCGAGCTTTAAGCGCCATTCTACAGGGCAAGGTTCAACTTAGATCTATAGTATGGCGCGAATCATTGATAGTTTTTCATTACTGTAGGATTACGGTAGGAACTTCGACAAGGGTTTTACACCATTGGAGGCCATTTTATGCCTCGGAACAAAACCAAACAAGCCCAAAACTCTTGAACTATGGTAATGGAAGCCGCAAATTTCGAATATGAATTTGCCGCTTTACTGTGATGCTTCTTTCCAAGTTTAGCCCAGGTGAACCGTAGTAGCTGAATTTTTAGCATTTGTCAGAAGTGTGATTACACCGTCAAAAAAGCAAAAAACACTCTTAAAAAGTTGTGCAGTGGATTCAGCGTGAGCGAAAACCCCAGTGCACGACTTTTCAGAAATTTTGAAGAAAATTTTGTCAAGTGGCATATTTCACAATGGATCCACATGTTAGAAGTTCATACCGTAATCCTACATTAACGAAGAGCGGTCAGTAATTCGCTCCATACTACAAATTCAAGTTGAACCTCGCTCTACAGAATGATGCCTCAAGCTCGGCGAAAGACCTAAAAGCAATGGAGTTATTAACGATCAAACAGTGTTCACATTTTTTGGGACACCCTGTATTTCAATAATAATTCTGAAGTCCAATTTGTCACGGTAGAAAAGCCAAATCGGAAAGATGGTATTTTGACTTTACTGTCTTTTTTTCAAGTAACTTCGGAAACATTCCTGACAGTACTATCCGCCGTTAAGTATGTGTCCTGCCAGACAACATGACCTTCGGATGAGTCGAATGACATATAGATTTTCTATCAATTCTCGATGTACTAGTCAAGCCTCAAGTTTGCAGCCAATCGATTAAAGCGTTTTTGTGGTACAACCTGGAGAAAGGCGTGTTTCCCTAGTGTAAGTATAGAGTCCAACACTACTTCTATGAAATGTTGCGGTTGTTTTCAAAATGCACATATTTGATTGCCAGCCCATCCATATATTCAGATTATATACTGTGTAACTTTCACAATTTTGGTGGGCGTGGAGTGGCCAACCCTGCAAATTTTGCACGGCTAAGATGAAGTATTGAGGTTCTTTTTCCCTAGTGATTCATTGGCAACCCAAACGACGTCGAAAATGCTTTATCCCACAAATTCAGCTTGCTGCCTGTGACAAACCCTGGAGTGAGAGGAGAACAGACAATCTTTCATTCTACCCATAGGTAGCAAACCATAGACGTGACGCAGTGCCATGCGCAGCGCACAAGCCAGTTTTGATCTGTCTGGATTGGGACACACTGTAGTGCATTCATTTGCGCGTAAAGCCTATGAAAGTAATTATAAAAGTTATCAAGATTTTTACGCGAATATTACTATCATTTAGATGCCATATTAAAGGGATTTGTTCTGATTATATATCTCTCAAAATTCTCTTTCCAGATGCGCCGAGGTGATTTATCACATCGTAAATTTGCCAGCTGAAAGTAGAGAAAGCTGTAAATATTCGTCGTGAATTAATGTTTACTTCAGCTGACAAACTCATGTGCGTTTACTTTTGACAAGGATTGACGAGCAACAGCCGAAGTAATGTCCCTCAGATGCGAGCGTTTACGTCAGAACAGCAGCGGTTATGCGATTCTCTCACGGTGCTTAGGGAAGGGGCGAAACAATTTGGGGAAGACTCTCTTCCGGCCAGAAATCAGTCATGTACTATCATTTCCTGTTAATCTAAGGTGTTTAACCACAAAACAAACAAAACAGTGGCACTCTTGACTGCGGTGATCCCTGAAGTGCATTTCCACGCATTGCGCCTGGCAACACCGCCAATGTTGATCGTTCCGGTTTGCGTTCGAATATGATCGAAATGCTTTGTGTTTGCATCCGGCGCTGTTTGTGTGCCATTTCCTATCGGTTTCAAAGCCTATCGCTTCTCTACCGCTTATTTCCAATTTTTCGTGAATTCGAAATTGGCTAGTTAGCGCTTGATATCACCTACACAGAAAACACGCAAAGCAGACTTTTCGCCCTTGGAAATCTCACTATAGTATTTTTGCTTGGAATGCCACAAAATTTCCTTGAATCTTCTAATTTTGTCTTTCTGAATGAGAGCAATAATGAAAGAGTGATAGGGAATAAGGAATTATTTTCCAAAGTGCATACAGATGCGAATTTTCTAAAAAACAACTTTAATTTTTTAGCCAAATGATGAAAGAACTTTGAAAAATTTCAAAGAAATTTTTGAAGTCAATATTTACTCACAAAACTTACAGAACTCTCGTAGATTTTTTAGTAAATTCTGCTTTTTAATTCTATGTTTTCTCGTACTCCCTCAAAACCCTTGAGAAAAAATATTTCGAAATTCAAAAGGCTTTGTCTGGGTTCCTTGAAAATTTCAATATCTCTTTTTAGCATAGTATCGACTGCTCCTCGAGCTGGGTGTAAATGCTCGAAGAAATTAAAAGTAGTATACATATAAAACTTCTTTTCTGTTAAAATGATTTCATTTTTTTTTATGCCCGATTATAAAATTTTACAAAACTCTTCAGTATTGCTAACAATGACCTAATTTTAGTTTGTACTACTACAATTCATGTAAATAAAAACCCCTTTCAATAGATAATCATCGTTGATTTCTAAGAAGGAGCGGATTTCATTGAAGAAAAGTGCAACAAAAAAAGCTCACTTATAAGTGTTGGTAATGAAAATTACTGCTAGTGTTTGCAAAAATCAACCAAATCCTAAACTAAATCAATAAAATTTATCGATCATTGTCTACAAGATTTTGTTTACGTGCGATAATAACTAATCCAATTTTTGTTCAGTTATATCGGATATGACAACTCCAGCTGCCTAATTTTTGAAAATAAATTTACTTTTTCGGAAATCTCCTTCCTTCTTCAAATGCGCCGTTTGCGAGATTGCAACCCCCACTCTTGGCTCCGGGAACCAACACATAAATCCAAACATCGCCATGAATGTTTCGGCCTATAAATTTCGATTTTATTCTAATGCGATTGTCGTTTTATTGTTTACGGCCATGCATATCACATGCTGCTATCGATCAGCAGCATTTTTATCATTTGTTACTTGGCGACACCCGAGCGAGTCAACAACACAACTCACGGCATGCACCCCATATCACTCACTGCATCGAAGTTTTACCGGGTAGATTGTTATCAGCAAACATACATAGATAGCATTGAGAATTCTTTTCGTTAACGCTCCTGAGAATTCTCGAATGTTTCCCCAGTCTTCCCTCTGTACTCTCTTTTGAATATTTTCTATTTGAAATATTTGTGTTGGAATATAAGGGTCATAGATTTTGTATCCTCTGTTCCCTGCCTAATTCTGTTTTGGAAAACTGAATAGTCAGATTTTTTCTCATTTATCCGTTCTTATCTAGCTACTGGATTGCTAATAGAGTGATTAAGAGAGAACTAAGGAACTGAAGATCAACTCCAAGGCGCAGCGCTTACGAGCAGAGGACAACATAAATGAAATCTTCTTGGATTTCACTGAAAAGGAAAAAGGTGCCGGATGTCCTACGGCATAACTCACGAGAAATGCTAGCATTACTCGTGCACCAATGAATTTAGTTTTCTCCTTTTTACTTCTCAAAACAAAACTAGGGTTTCGTGGTTTCTCTAAGCCCAACTTTTGCGCGTCGTTCAAAGGCATTCCTGCTCATAAGCGTCTATACATAGTATTTGGAAACTAATAGAAGGCCTTAGGTAAGATTGCCTATGCCACTTCTCACTCGGCTCATTATACTATTCAGAAAATGGGATCCATGATTCCAGCTCAGACCGTAGTCTTTCCGGACGAATCAATCTGTTTTTTTACGGTGATACTGACGTTAATCCCCATGATTTTGCAAATCTTTCCTTTACAACCTTTTGGGTCACGTCATCAATTCTGTTGTTAGCGTGGAATTCAGAAATTGTGACCTCGAGTCATCTGTAATTTATTAGGTTGTAAAGAAAGTTCTGTCAATAGAGGTTAAGCTATATTGTTTTAACAATATTTTCATCACGGGTGGCTGTCGATCAACGATATTTTGGTCATGTGCCACTGATAACCTTAGAATACTAGTTAAGTATATCATGAATGCTCTTTCACAAGAAGGGCGCGGCTGCGTTTCGAAACAGGTGGAGATTCGATTTTTTGAACCCTGAAATGAACGAGCTATTTTTTCTTGAAAGAAAAAGGATCAAATAACGGAGTAAGTTATAGTCGGATATTGCTTTATCTAATCAATTCAAGGGGTATAAAACGGACTTACAAAGCGAGCCTCTCATATTCTGCGCGTCTATAACCTAAAAAATGTGCCTTTTCGCAGACCGATGTTTCTTCTTGCTTTATTGGTAATTCTGGTAATTATGAGTGGAATCTGCAGAACTTTCTTTACAACCTAATAATTTGTGAGATAGAACACTATGCCCATCTATCGACAACGTCTTTGTTATGTAGTAACGCCGAGGGCATTTCTATAAAGCCCACAAAATGCAAAGTTTTTTGCTAGCTGACATATATCCGTCAAAAACAAAAGAGTCAAGAAAACATGGAGAAATCACTGAAAATGAGCAAGTCGTAACTCAGTTCGTCAGGTAGCGTGCATGGTGTGCAATGAGCATATCAAGTTCCGAATGGCTCGACGTCAGTGTACTGAAAAGGCACTCATTTGTAAGCTTCTTGAAAATGAAACTCAATTTTTTTACAACAACAATGCCGTGGATCAAGTGACTCGTGTTTCTCGTATGCAGATTGATTGCTTCTTAGCTATTTTGGATTATGTGATATCCCAGATTGCATAGTAAATCATTCCCATGAGGTACACTACATATGTCCTCGTCTTGGGTGGAAATGTGGTTGTTAGGAGAAAATGGGCACTTACCTAATGCTTGCAATGCTTGATTATTGCATCCATTTCAAGAAGTGTGCTACCGTATTCCAGCCAAGGTGACTTCATAATCGTTCTAGTATTATTGTTTGAAAGCGAGATTTTTCGTGTAGGATGCATGATTAGGCAAGTAGGGTGTCCATAGCAAAGGATCCTTTTTTTAGAATTATGTATGATCGAGTATTTTGACGCTTGAAACAAGAGATCGTGGTAGGAGATGTTGGCCCAAAATGTCAGCTGATATCAGCATAGTTCATACACGATGAAAAAAGTTGTTTGGTATCAGACTTATTCAAAAAAAGCCTGTAAGGACATCATCTTGCAGCAAAAGCGAGTCTCTCGACGTAAATCTTCTTGAAACAGTGCTACAAAATTTTTTTTTGTGGTGAGTAGAGGGGCGAGAAGGAAGGAAGAGTAACAAGGGGAAGATTAGAGAATTTTTATGATAAGACGCTTTTGAATCTACCGCATTTTTTTTCTGCATAATTACCTTATTGTTAGGCAAAAGGTACTTACTTACGCTTATGTGGGAAAAAGATTTGTACCATTTTCCTTCTCACTTTCTTCCCTCTCCCTTTTCGCTGATCACAAGTCCCATTATAAGGAATTCAAACTTAAAAGGTAGATTTCGTGTCTCGATTTTCCAGCAGGGGACTTATATGTGGCCGAAAGTGGGAGGTCCCTCAGGGCATCTGCAACAAATACGCATTTCGATACGTGCAGAGGACGAGTATCTGCTGCTTGTTCGCGCGAGACCCTCCTACGACGAAATAAAGTCCTCTACCCCGATTTTTCTTATTTGCTAGCAAACAAGGGAAGGTTTCGTTGTAGAGAGAAAGTAGTTAATTTGTATCTGATTATCGAGCAGCTCATTTTGCTATAGAAGAGTGCACAAAGCTGTACATCCTGTCACATTCATCAAGTATAAGCCACATTCTGCAGAATATCATGCTCTATGCTCACTCCAAATTCCTCCAAATATTGCACAAAATTCCTGAAGCCTACGAAAGTTGGCACAGCTGCAATTGAGCCTAGCCACCACTCCAATAGACAGTGATTCATTCGCAAACATTGTTCCATGCTGTGTTCTGTTGCCACGTTTTGGTGTCATCGCTTCACAATCGATGCTATTGAATTTCAACTGAACTAAAAGTTTTCGTGCAAGTTAGCACTAGCTATATATCGACAGTTGTGTCGATTGTTATGTCGTTTATTATAACGGCAGGGCTTTTACCTCAGTAATGCGAGTATGTCAATCGTCTTGATTTGCTATAGCACTCAACTAGAAAATGACTATGCAGTGCAAGCATGAATATCTTCTGGACTTTTCTCTGGGTTATGGCCAGCTGGCCTTTGTGCCCGGGTTCGCTGGCTCCCAAACGGGGGATATTGTTTTCAAAATACATATAGGATTTTGGTCGACCGTTGAAGTAATTGATCTTCCTCCTCTAGAGTCACTTGATGTTGACTTCATAGTTAAATGAGTAATTGAATAAACAAATAAAATAGAGGTTCTGCTTGTTCATTAAACATTTCAATGAAGACTCGATATCTAAATTGGTTTCCTCATTTTTTCAGCCACATTTTGAAATAAAAAATTACTTTTTTAAAAAAACTTCGCTAAGTCCCACTTTCCTTGAACCTCGGCATCGCTTATGTTCTTCAGTACTGCCGTGCCATACAGGTTTGGTAGATGTTCTTTATTCTAATCAACGTCTAACGTTTCGACGCTTTCGTCTTCGTTGTTCAATTTCATGGACTTGTCGACAACCTTTGGTGAGTCCACACGTTTCGTGAAGTCGCTTTCTTGCGATGAAGCTTGGAGTGACTGATTGTTGTTCGCAACGTTGGAGGAAGTGGATGAAAAGATTTTTTGTTTGATTTCGATTTGATTTTTATTTTATTTTATTTGATTTCGCAAGTTATCAAACCTAACCACTGCACGAAACGTGTGGACTCACCAAAGGTTGTCGGCAAGTCCATGAAATTGAACAATGCTTTCGTCTTCCTCAGAGGCCTGAATATGGCTAAAGGCCCTTTTTACTTATGACGCTTTGAGGCATTTTCAGATCTTCGAGGAAAACGAAAGGCGTCGAAAAGTTAGGCCTTGATTGGAATAAAGAACACCTACCAAACCTGCTTTAAAATGCTCTTGCAATAGTTTGGATTTTCTTTCCTTGCTCTCTGTGACACACAATCTTTTCCACTTCGTTTTTTAGGGAACAACCAAAAGTAAATAGTTCTTGTACATTTTTAATGCATTTAGCGTGTATACTGCAATCATATTTCCAATAACTGTAAAATGGTGACAACGAACATGTAAGTCCGCTTAAAAAAATTGTGGTGGTCAGCTTTAACACTTCAATATTTGATGTACTTGATAAATCACAAAGTGTACTGACAATTTTTCGATCCTGTTCAAGGTTAGTCACGTACTTATAGAGTATGACAAGAACGAAGACCTAGAAAACATAAGTGAGAGACTCGGCTAGCAAAGAACAAACTTGATCGAAGATTGTAGGCTGTAAAATCTATAATTGCAGTGTTGATTTTCTTGAAATTTCAGTAATATTTCTTTAGGATCCAACGCAAAGAATTCTACAGGCATGACCCAACTTAAAAACTTCTGCAACCTGAGTCTTTTTGTTCATCAGGATTTAACTCATCCAACGAAATTTTTTGAAAACTTAAGAATTTACTACCCTAATTTCACGCGTACAAGGCGCGGGGGATTCTTTTCCAAAATTGACTAGCCCACCCAAAGGATCCTATGCCGTGCTGTATATTGCTTAAGAGAATCGTACGGCATGAAGATCGCTTTCCGAAATACTTTGAAGTGGCTGAGGGGCTTGATTGAAAAATTGAAAAAGGTGCGCCTTGTACGCGTGAAATTAGGGTAATTATTCATTTGATAATTGATAATAATGATTTGACTTCGCTAATTTTCTTGAGTGTAGTAATTTTGCTACTATTATACAAATATGCATGAACGTCGAATGAGGGAAAGAATTTTTGCGGAGGCTGAGAACTTTAAGTACATAAATATTTACAACTCATTTGGAACAGCAATCAGGTCATAATCTGACAGTGCTTGACGATGCTCTGTGTCTTCACGAGACTATTCGCAACTTCAAGCTTCCTTTTCCTTTTTCCGTTCTAAAAAACTTCTCTTTAGTCATCAGGATTTCAACACATAATCAGTTTATCGAGAAAATGTCAATGAAACTGGATTTCCCTGCCGCTAGCCAATGCTATCAGCGAAATGCTGATAACGGTCAAGGCAGCACAAACTGTCACAGAAGTTCTCTATTTGTGCAATAGTACAACGACATCAAATGGATTCATAGTGCAAACTTCTTTGCAAAAGAAGGATTATTTTATTGAATGGAAATTAGTGCTCTGAGCATAGACGGAAAACGAAAACGTTTGAAACGTTTTCTATACATCTTCTCTTCTCTTTCCCGTTGACCGGCTAGATAAAATATTCTTTACCAGTATGATACTTAGGTTAAGAGTAACGCCTTTTCTTTAATCTTTCAAACGAGATAGATTTAACTGTCCGAGAAAACCACAAAATTTCTTTTGGATGCATCTGACCAATTTTCACAAAACAAGTTTCCAACTTACAAATGTAATCAGCTTTATACCAAATTATTCTCTAAACATCTTTCACACCTTATCATCCACCAGAATCGATTCGTTACATTGAGGGCGCGGCATGAGTTCCGCTTTTAAGCCTTTTAAAAACAAAGCCCCCCCCCCCAACTTTCGCGAAATTACAAAGTCACCCTTGGTCCTTTTCGGAAACGTCGACCAAAAACCTAACCTAACTTGTGTTTTTCCGGACCCACCTATATTCCCCTGGTTTTTTCGCCCCAAAGCGATATCCAGCCTGCTTCCAAACGACCTGTGTCGGCACCCTCACATTTTCTTCCCCTTCCTTCCCTTGTATAGTGGAGGGACTGCTTCTCATGGGCTACATCTCACGGTGTTAATAGATATTTATGCATAAATACCAGAACTTTGGTCAGCTTATTATACACTACAGCACAAAAAAATGCTTTGCAACATTGCACTTTGTGATCGTCCTCATCGACATCTCCTTCAGCTCATTACAGCCTATTGATATTGCAAAAGATCCGGAAATCTAATAGCCTCTAGCTTTGAGATTTTACTTTTGCTTGCAGCTGTCCTATTTTTTGGCTAGCTGTCGCATATCTGCAACCATGCAAATACTCACAGCGCATTATATCTATTTTGAATAATTTTGAGTTCTGATTTTTGGATAGAATTTTTGGGGATTCGAAAAGTCGCATTTTTGTATAGAATTTTTGGAAATTCGAAATTAAATCGCATTTACGTCTGCTGATATTCAAACCAAGACAAACTTCTGCTCATTCGCTGTATGTTCGTTTCAGATGGAATAATCTATCAGCTTTGATGTTTCCATTCCTTTCAGGAGAAGTTTTGAGAACTTTTGTATGACATTTATCAATCATTTACATGAAACTCCCCAGCGTCTGAAGTATGAGCTGATCGGAAGCAATTTCTGAATGCCGTTTGAGCTGGGATTAAGATTTAAATTTGATCAAAGTTCTATTTTAGTAGCTGCATTTCTATGTGTTTACTACCTGCTTGCAATTACAAAATGTTTATACTATAATATTATAACTTTCGGTTTTTGTAAGCACTTCTGTAAAGCAATTTGTATGCCTGACAACCAACACTTGTAAATCTGCATCTGATAGATCCATTTTATTTCTACATCTGTCACACATGATTAAGTAAAATTGGTTCGCTATTATACGTATTAGGAGGGCATGTACGTAGATTGATAGCATACAATGAAGTAAACACTCTGTCAGCGAGTAGATTATTTACTAATTCTTTCAGAGCAAAAAGCCTGGATGCTGCTAAAATGAAGTTGGTGATAGCAAACCACGCATACGCAAGATGTAACACATATTCGGGATAAATGGGGTTGTTTATAGTATACATGCACTTTCGTAAAAAATTCACTTGAATTATTTACGTTTGAAGATATACTCCTCAAGATAGTAGTATATTAGGTTTGAAATAAGATACGTCGCTCTCAAGAATGCTAATGCGCACTTTGGGCCATTTTTTCGCGCAAGTGATATTAGCCCTGCGATTCTACTATATCAAACATATATATCGGACTATAAATACTGAGATATGAGGGGGAGTGCTGAGGGCTATTGGATACTGTCCGCTATAACAGCTTCTAAATAGGCGGCTGCTACCAGCCGGTGGTAGGCGCCAGTCACCTGTGACCATTTTTCGCTGCACTTCATTCGCCTTCCTTAAAAGGGAAAAATTGGTCGAAATGGTGTTTCCATATGAAATGTGTACTTTATCGTCCAGAATAAAATGCTAATTTCAAATCTGCTTTCCATATCTGCAAAGCGCTTCTAGGGGAGTTACGGGGATTTTTTGAAGCAAAAATTTGAACGCGCGGCTCTAATGAAACCATTCAAACTGTAGTATGTGAGCCAAATGTGGCCATGATTACTGCCTTTATGCAGTTACTACTTCTGTGTAATAAACTTAAGCTTTATTACTCCATTCAAGCGCCAGAAAGACCAACGCTTGTTTTGCCATTTGCAAAACCTTTGAATTTCTGCCTTAAAAAATTCTCGCAACTCCTTTCCGAGGAGAGCTTTGCAGATACCCAAGCACTTTTGGAATCAGGTATCATGCTCTACAAGATGGTATACATCCCATAGGAGAACGCCACTTCCACCAAATATATAAAATCTAGCGGTTTGTACAATAAAATTAACCCATTGACGACGACGCCTAATTTTGCGTGGCGGCGCTGCGGGACGACGCGATCTTGCACAACATTTTCAGCGTGGGAAGATTTTGTGATTTTTCACGAGAGGTAAAGTCGTTTTGTAAACGACTACAATAGCGTTTTGGACGACGAAGTCCACAGGTTCCAAAAGTGCAAAAAATTAGAAGAAATACTGAACTGGGGGAAAAACCGGACCTGGAAAGCATATGATTTTGCAGGGACTGTGGGCCACCGGTGGTCCACATCGTCCCTGGCAGCAAAAAGCGCGTGGGCCACCGGTGGTCCACATCGTCGTCAATGGCTTAAGCACTAAGCCGCTCGTAACCAATAAAATTTTGAGTTGAAACTTTGTTCCATAATGAACTACCGCCACCGACTTTGATGCCGGACTATCAGCAGCAAGTTTTCATTTTGTTTGAACTTGAGAGCATTTTCCTTAAAGCAGATCTCAACGGACCAAAAAATGTTGCAGAGCCGTTTTACTAACTGTGTCTCTTTCTCCCACGTCCTCTTTCTGTTACTCAAAAGCTTGGCACGACAGTAGAGCAACGCTTGTATTCTCTGCGCCCGTGAACCGGCTATAAACTACTAGTAAAGATAAACTCGAAAACACACACATTTACATCACAAAGATTCAATAGCACATATGGCATAATTTTTCGGTACTCAGTGTTCAACACATTTTCTACTTTTTGATTACGAAAATTTAAAAAAAAGACGTGCTCTTTTCTAGAGTTTAGCATTTGATAAAAAACAGCATGGTACCACATATCACGTCACCACCCACTATCGCACTTTCATGAATAATTGATTTTTGGCGTATCATAGAGGTTTCCGATCGCTGAAGTTTGTTGAGCTGATCACTTCTCATTCAATTTCGACGTTTGATTTGCTCGTTCATGCGTCGTCAGAATCCGAATGTTGTTACCAGTTCTTCTGTCTGTACATTATTTGAATAGTATAGTGTCAAAGTTTTGATTCAGAAGCTTTTTGAAATTTATTTTGAACTTTGTTCCCTTTCGACAGCGTTTTAGGTGAGGCTCTCACATGTTCAAGTCTCAAGGACATAAGGTATAATAGTAGATTTAAGAATTGATACAGTGTTCTCGCGTTGACTTTTACACTTTCGCGTACAAAATAGGTGTGAGACGCGATTTCGTATACCCCTGACCAGTTTTTACGCGCAAATGTTGTCGGCACCGCAGTCGCAATTCCACATTTGACTTGCCTCATATATATGTCATAATCACTATGATTTTGTTGTTTACCTGTTTTAGGCATTCAGTTCAATGTCTTTTTCAGTAAGAGCGAAGCAGAAATTTTCGAAACTTCAGTTTAAATGCATGAAATTAGAAGAGAACACTAGCATTTAAGCTGATGGTAAGTTTATAGTAGGTCGACTAACTGAGGCTTTGCCTATTTTATGGGTTCAATTGATCAGGAAAAATAAGGTTCTGAGTAATCTTCCAAAAAACATGTTCTTTTCCAAAATTGATCCAGTACCAAACAAATGGGAGCCCGATAGCTTTTTGTTCAAATCTATACCACTCTTTTGCAGTACTTGTTACGCTTTTCGCTTCAAGTTTCGAAGGTGTATATAATCAAGTTGTTACATAAGTTTTACACTTTCTCCGTCTTACTCTAGAAGAATAGAAAATTCGACAGTCTCAACAGTCTCATATATGGCTTCTATGGGAAGAGTAGGGGCTATTCATTCGCATCATTTTCGCCTTTATGGGTATGATTTACATACAGTAAATATAAATGCCGTTCTACAACGGCGCTTCGATCCTCCTGTATCCTTAATTTTTCAATTTTCTTTGAATCTTCTTTTCCATTATTTTTGATTTTCTATGCGTTTTTGGAAGCATTAGTTGGAGGGCACTTTGAAAATTTGAGTTTTTTAATAAAGTATTTTTGAAATCTGCCAAAACAACTGAAATTTTCAGAGAGGCTTAAAATTGTTTTCCTTGTGCATGATTTCTCTATAATGAACCCACAATATTCCACATATTATATTAGATTGTCCCGAAAGTTTTGTCCGTTTTTTTTAATCTATCATAAAAATGCGTGGAACGAAGATAGGGAAACGCTCTAAGCACTATCCAACGCATATTTTCCTTCTCTTTCTAACTGTCATGCTTCCATGCCGATTAATCTTTTGTTCACTGAGATAAACTCCGAAATTTCGAACCCATGGTTTTTACTATGTCCAAGTTTGGCAATTTTTCACAATCTTTATTTTTGACTTTGGCAACAGTTAGATAGAGCAAAGAAAGGGCAATATAACGCAATTTTGCGGCATCTATAGGCAGCCTTGAAAATTTTTTAGAATTATTTTTTGATGCTATCAAATTCCATTTTCGGTGATGCCAAAAGCCAGAGATCATGAAACGGCGCACAACTAAGGTGTTATTCGATGCAGATTTTCCTTCTCTTTCCAGTGAGTGTATTTTCTCTCCAATTTGCGGGGTCCTTGGCGATAAAATTTTCATAATTCTTGAATTTGACCCCACCCCAGCGTGTACACGTAAAATGCAAAATATTATGTTTCGAAGCGGTAAACGCTCATTTGCTTCGTAAAAATAGTGAATAATCGCAATCGGTTTTTGAAAGCTTCAAAGTCCGATGATTTGTTAGTGTTCGAGGCGTTTCTGTATTTTAGAACTTCGCAAAAGTGGAGACTTTTGAAAAAATTATCTTTAAAAATATTGAAAAGCCAGCTAGATATGTCAAATAATTGCATTGCCTTGCTCTTTGCTTACTCTATCTGAGGGCTATCAAAGGTCTTCCAAAAGTTGAAAATGAAGATTGTGAAAAATTATCAAACTTGGACATTGTAAAAACCATGGGATCGAAATTTCGGCGTTTATCTCAGTGAGCAAAAGAGTAATCGGCATGTGGGCTTGACAATCAGAAAGAGGAGGAAGAGATGCGTCGGGTAGTGCTTAGAGCGTTTCCCTATCCTTGTTCCACGTATTTTTATGATAGGTTGAAAAAACGGACAAAACTTTCGGGACAACCTAATAGTTTGAGAATGGGGAAAAATCTTCTGAGGAAGCTTTGAAGATGTAGAGAAACTAATGTGACACCCAATACATTAATCGCCTAACCTACAAAACCATATCTTACTCCACTATCCTTCCCATCCGTTCTCTCTCCCCCCCCCCCCCCCCCCCCACTCCTTTGAAGTTTTCTCTCCTCTTCCCTACTTCCGGATTTACATTGCCAGAAAAATATTTCTGCCTATTGTTTTTTACTGCTGGTTGTTTTGCACAAATTAGCATTCATTTGTTATTCTGACTCTCGCAATAGCAGCTGTGTAGACCCAAAGATGGCACTACTCTTTATGGAAGATGTATGGGGTTGTTGTCATTGTAAAAAACATTTTGTGATCACAACACTCTTCAGCCTGAAACTCGTCTGACTCTGCTTAAAGGAGAAAACAGCCTATTGATTATCTAATACAACTGCAAAAAAATTAAAAGCGGCATTGCTCTTGTACGTTCTTCCTGGCTATTCCACCTTTTGCAATGACAAAACTTCTTATCTTTTTTACAGTCTCCTTATCATGACACATTCTAGCTCAAAATGATTCGATTTGCTGGAAATCGCTGCAGAAATCACATTCTCCCTCTAGTAGTTATGCTAACCCGAGCATTATCCATACTTAAGTATTACCTAATGATGGAATCAGATCAGGCACAGTGCATCCCCTTCTCCCCGTCTAGCTTTCTGGTAAATACTTCATTACAGAAAAAACACGGCAATGCCCTCCATGTTAACTAGAACTTTTTTTCTGTCAAAGATGATTAGAAAATATCGATTGCAAATTTATTTTCTTTTCTTCTTACTGGGCCATCTTCCGCTATGCTACAGACCACGTATAATGTATGTTTCTGGGAAGGATGTTGGCTACAGAGAATGCTTGTTTGTTGGTATTAAATTCATTTTCCTTCTATTTATTTATTTCCTTCTACTTCTATAATCTGAAAAACGAGTTTGTTGGATATCAGAGAAGGAGCTTGTATGATAGTGAATAAGTAGATATTTGGTCTAAAAAGTAGTTTGCACCATTTTTTTAAGAATCTAGCTTTATGATTTGGAAGGATTTGCTTAAGATTGATTTTGTTAGATTGAGAAAATCATCTATTTTTCATCGGTAACTTGTATCTTTTCCTTTAACCAAAGGTTGCTTAGAAAAAATGCAAGAATAAAACTTCAGTTTTGATGTTTCCAAGCACTCAAAAATCTAAATGTGAGCCCAGGCTAAACATAAATATGCTAATCGAGAGTCTCCAAAAAAGGCGTGGATTTTGGGAAAATGCTACACGAGGAAATGGTCTTTGATCTTTCTAGAGAATATAGTTTTCGCATTCAGCAAAAATCTTGCTCAGTTCAGACGAGTTCAGAAAAGCTTTGTCTATAACTGTTTCGTTTCTGTTGCAATGTTTTTAGTTTAATGGGCTAGCTTGAAATATACTAAATATTAGTGATGTTCTTCTTCATTTTTCATCTACAATCTACTTGAAAGAAAACACTGAAGCTATCTTCGCTACATGACCTTCCTCATTTCAATAAATTTGATGCCAAGCAAATCCATGTGAAGGAGGTTACAATTTCCAGAAAAAGTGAGTTTTGAACTAACCTAATGTCTATCTTGAGTTATTTGAAGAATAGTAGACCTCTATATTTATTTAGGGAAAGGCTCATCCAGGAAACTTTTCGCATTTTGATTATCAGTCTCGTCATTGTTTGTCAATTTGAAAGTAACATAGGTCACTAAATCTGCACTTTACGTCTTGCTACGAGTAACGGAATCGTCTCGTTGCTTATGATTCTGACCATTCTCAGTGCCGTAGAAGCTTTCATTTACAAAATTCTTCGAATTGCCATCACGGTGCATTTTGAGCCGATTCATCAGCTTTCACTGACTAATTGCTCCTTATGCATGACTGAAGATCACGCTCGTGCTGCTCTTGATGTCTCAGTGTGACTCATGATTCATGATCTTTCCGTCATCGTCCTTATTTGTCTTGGCACACCCTATCGCTATCGCTTTTTCTTGACTCATTTGTTCTGCACCCGCAGCGGTTACATGCTTCAAAATGCTTCTATGACGATTAAATCTTTCCTGAATTTCCAAATTTCTGATTCCCATAGTTTTCATCAATTTTTACTCTAAGATTGTGATAGCTAAGTATGGAAAAAAGAACAGAACAAAGCAAATCGTCAAGAACATAATTCATTTTTTCTGCAATACAAGCTTCAAATAAAACTCGGCTGGGCCAGTACTATTTTCTGAACACTGTTTCCCGTATGTTGTCATAATTGTCTCCATGTGTAACTGTGACGCGTGCGGCACGCGCTGCGGACGTGACGCCTTTGACGTCATTCGATAACTCACTCAGCATAGGAACCACAGCTCATAGGCGTCAGGTCGCAGCACATGCATATTTGTGGCAGATCCAATCCAAAGAAAGTTGTGCTGGTTTTTCGTAGAACTCGCACAGAAGTAAAATCTTAAAATTGAAGGTATAGTCATGAATTTGAACTCAAAGAATTTGATTAGAGTTTTTTTGAAGTGGAAATATTTTGGAAACGCTAAAAGTATGGCGTGCTGAAGTAAAAAACGAAGAAGAAAAGAAGTAAGAAATGCATCAGAATCATCAAAATCTGCAATCTTCGAAAAATTTCTTAAAAATCGAGAAAACTACAGTTCCGATTGCTATCATCTCAGCGCTTTCGATTCTGGTGTAGCTGTCGAATCAGTAGTGTTCCTAGATTGTGAGATTATTGCTCTTATATTGTGGGCCATAAAATCGCTAAGTTATGCCCTTTCTGGCTATTCACGATAAATCGCAAAACAATTCCCGTGGTAATGTCAGTTTCAGGAAACGTAGAGCCTCCCAAACGCTCTATAAAAACGTTTTACCATTTCATTGCCTATATTTTTCTCTGCTGAAAAAAGGCAGCAAAGAAAAAACGCTCGTGGTTCGTTACACAATGCAACTATTTGAAATCCTAAATACTTTCAACAATATTCTTCTCTAGTGGGATTTTTATGACACCAATTCTACGCTTTAGGTACAACAGAAGTTTTAACTTTTCTATGTTACGAAATCTGTGGAAATTGATCGAAATAAAAAATTGCATTCATAAAGCTTCTTATTTAGTCGTTTCGCTTATTTTGCTTGTAATCTCATCGATTGTACCAGGTATACTTCCGTTTTCCACGTACGTGCATAAGAGAGTGAGTCAAAGTAGTAAGCTTGTAATTGGGAAATTTTTCAAATAATTTTTATATGCATTTTTATTATATAATCAGAAAGTATTCAATAAAAACGTGTAATAACCTTTCGACAAAAGTTTAGGGGAGCTTTTTAGCTTGGGCTAACAGAAATCGACATAATTTTTGATTTCATATATGCTACAAATTTATACCAATAACTTTTCTGTCATCATTTAAAATGATTCGATAAATGTCAAAACTTGATTTGCAATCATTGATTTTGTAGATTTCATAACGCCAAGGTTAGCCCTGTAAAAATTCATTGAGGTACTTTTTATTTGTTTTTATTATTATTTTTTAATTTTTCTTTTGGGCTTTTTTCCAATTTCACTGTCAGAAGCTCACTGTTGGAAGCTCCAAGCCTAAGAATTCCCACCCCCTTCATCTAAAGAAATCCTGTCCTCTGACCTCCTCCCCCCCCCCCTCACCCTCTTCTTTCCTCTCATCCAAAAAAAATCTAACACACCACTACTGTGGCACAGCATGCCATTATTCTAATATGTAGTTTTTTGGAATACTTGGTACGAATGTTTTCGTAGTCATAAGAATCGCGTATTTCCACAATGTGCAGAATTTGACGTTTCGATCACTTTTGGCTCATGTGGATCTATGGTACTGTTTTTAAGCTCAAAACTATGATTTGCAGGGCAACCATGACGATGTATGATATGAAAGAGTTGCCTCATCTGGTAAAACCAGCTACTTTAGTAAGTAAATTTTTTTACCAACGTCTCCTACAATGCTCTATAACTTTGTTCCTCGGTGTGAGTATCTGTTTGAATCTCGTTTTAGATACTCGTTATACTTCAAACAATATTTGTATTTTCTCCTGGATATCGAGGGTTTCAATGGTTTGTCATTATGACTACTATAGTTCAGGTAAGCATCTTAAGTTCATTCTGTTTAGTTTTGGTATACTAATGTTATTTTTTAGTTGATAATTTGCGTATTAGTTTTCTTGGCTATGCTTGCCGATATCACGGCACTGACGGAAGCGCCAATGTGGCCAATGGCGGTATGTACTAATCATATCTGATTAAAATTTAAAACGATTTCGGCTGGTGTATCGAAGTAAAAAAATAATTTTTCTATCAGTAGATTAGGTTGAGGTAAGGTATCATGAAGCAACTTCACAAGGGGAGTTGAAAACTGTTACGCCATCATTTTTATGTTGTTAAACTCTTCCATTTAGGTGGCTTAGACTAATATGCAGAATAGTGTTCATTTTGATGTTTTTGGAGAATTTCAGGCATCAAAATAAATTTTTCAGGAGATGGTCTACAGTGGTGTATTCGCAGTTTTTGAAGCCATAAACTTCTTCTATTTCCTTGTAAATATGTTTGGTCACTTCAACTTTTGGCTGCTACTTGGAGTGGTGAGTACTGAAGTAGCTACGAAGATGATTATTTGAATTTCATATAGATAATTTAATTTGGCAAGAGCAATACGCATTTTTTTTCTTGTCTTCTTTCGTCCTTTTCCTCGCCATGGAGAGTAGACCAACTGAAACAAACGACTGAGCTTAGTACATACTACCTCTCAATCAGTGTCCTAATCCTGGCATACCGGCTCCGCTCGGCCCTGTCAAAACATTTGATAAGATTACCATCCTTATTCCTATATAACCTTTCAGTGCTCACTTCTAAATGCCAATTCCCTATCCCGTTTTGTTTTCGTACTCTGCATGCCTACCTGCTCCTCTGTGCCAACTCCCCCCCCCCCCCCCAGCTCAAACTTTGCGAAAAATCAATTAAACCGATAAAAGTGGTGGACGATATTGAAAACTAATAATGTACTCGTTTGTGATCAGCATGCTCGATTACCCCCTATGTCAACTCTCAGCCCCGTAAGCCAAACTTTGCAAAAACTCGATGAAAATCGAAAAAAAACGACATCGATCGATGACTAAAAGTAGCCTATGACTAGCAGCACATGACACCCGCTCCCCCTCGAGATGTAAATGTGCCAAGTTTGGTGCGGATCGATTCAGAAACAAAAACTTGTATTTGGAACATACTTTCTCTTTTAGAGGCAGTGGCCCGACAGATTGACAATTTGGCGGTAACCATCGTTTTTGACGCCCTGTATGAGCTGAATCTAAAACTGTGCTTTGAAGCCTCTGAAAATTTTAATAACTAGCTTTTCTGAACGTGGCTGCTACTCGAGCAAGAAGCGGAAGCCCCTCCTTCTCAGACAATCAAAGGCTATGGTGAGGCGGCGATAAACAGCAGTTTCAGTGAGCAGGCGGCGTTACTGCAAAAATAGCGGTGAGGACGCAGCGACGGGCTACCAGCGGGCAGTTATAATCTCCTATAAGTCAAAAAATAGCTGCAGAGAGCATTCATTGCTACGAAAGCACCCAGAAGGCGGTGACGAGGCAGCGACTCTGTTAAAACGAACGCCGTCCCGTCGTGCATGGGCGATGCAAAACGTGTGCACCAAACCATTGCGGCGCGGAAAACACCAAAGCGAATTGATACCGATGGTGCATGACTCATGACTTAATCTGGGATGATGTACGATGTGAGAAAGTCGCTTACAAAGGACTTTGAGAAAGCATAAGAAAACGCAATGAAAGGCAAAGATTGACTTTATATAACTATAAGTTTATATAACTAGCTTGTGACTGTTTGTCCTCGCAGTGTATAACGATAGAACAAAATCATAATAAACTTATATATCTGTACGAGTTTTAATCTGGAACAATCAAGTTACTCTTGAATCTACTTCTGTCGGCCTTATCGCCTGACTGTCGCTTCGCAGAGAACCTTAGAAGCCAGCGGGCTACAAATACATATGGCACTGAACGGGGCGCTAAGACTGGCAGAGGGAAGCGGATGCTATAAGGATTTCAGCGGGAAGCGGAAGTGGCGGCGATAGGGGCATGGCGCTTTTTGTAGGTTTTGGCGGTGGCTTTGTGGCTGCCGGCTGAGAGCCTTTGATTATCTGTTTGTAAAATGTCGGCTGCTGGACCCAACAATCCAATTCCCACCGAGATCGATGGTGTCTTTTCCACCCATCCGTACTCCAGAGCCAATCGCTCTCCAAATCAGATAATCGCCGGGGGCAGGCAGCCATGCGATTTATGGGCGGGCGGGCAAATAGTTCGCTGATTTCTTGCGGTCCGCTTGCAGATATTTGGAAGAATTTTAGCGTAATTTTAGACGAATGCTTGAAGAACAATCGCGGTTTCCTTATAGATTAGCTGCGGCGCAGAGACCGTATAGCCCCCAGGTACTTTCCGCTGAAAGAAAGTACCTCAAACTTGAGTAATTAAACCAACGGTGACACCTCTGCCACATAGAGTCTTGCCTGTGCTCGATGTAAACCCGAAATTGCGTAAAAAGAGTCCGATCGCCTGCTGAAAGTTCGGCCAGCGTTTGCTGAAGAGATTATTTAACGACCGCCTGCAGAAAATTCTGTGTTGCTGCCCGCTGGCAGAACATCAGACAGTAAACGAAGTAGCGCTCGCTGAAGGTTTGGCCACGCCCCAAAATTCTGCTGACTGCTTGCAAAAAAGCGCGAGTTTGCGGACCGCCTGCCAGCCGGAGATTATCCGAGTACTTGCACGGCTCTTCACTTTGTTTGATTAAGGATTGCCGTTCCATATTCCATTAGAAGTTTGATATAAATCTTATATGCCCGCTCAAAAATGTCAACATCAGCCCATTTCAGACTGCATGATCAGGAGAGTGGGGGGGGGGGGGAATTTTAGCCTCGCTTGTAATTTCTCATTGAAAACATAATGTCGTCCCCAAAGCAAATCTTCGTTTCCATGCTTTACTTTATATCGGACTTACGAGGAAATCGTCAGAACTTGACCTAGCCATTCCAAACAAGCTGTATATCATCGGACTCATCTTAAAACACTGATTCAAATATGTGTCCTTCATTTTCCAAGCGACTACGTGGGAGGAGTTATGAGCGTTCAAGTATGAGAACTTTCTCGAATATATTTCCTTGAAAGGCAGCCTGATGACCTGGATTTACGATTTACGGTGGCCATGGCTATATTAAATACAAGAAAGAAGCACATTCACAAAAACCTGTATAAGTGTTTCTTGAAACCTGTGTGGAACATGCGCCCAGAATACCTGACAAATCACACATTTAAATTAACCCCTCTCAGATAGTCGCTTGGCAGATTAAATACATCTGTGATCAGTGTTTCTAGACGAGTCCGTTGATATACAGCACAGTTGGTATGGGTCAAGTTGACCTTTTCCAGCTTAGCATGCTAATATAACTGCTAACATAGAGGCATATCTGATTAGCATTATCATTTTCACTTGTAGAAGTTCGTTGTTGATGAGTTTGTAAAACGAATTTCATAGAGTTAAAACTTAGCGACCTTATGATCAAAGTGTATGGTTAAGTTAGATGTAATATAAACCCTATGCTTTTACAGTACATCCTACAGATCAAACATGAGGCATGCTGTCATAATCCCGCCGTTGGTTTATGCATTCCTTCCTCGGTATCAGAACAAAAAACACAGTTTTGTTCCTTTCATTGGTCTAAAACTATTCTGCCAAAAAAGCATTCAACTTCGTCTGTTGCTATCTCAAACAGTGGATCTCTGATTATCACTTTTGCATGACAATGCAAAGCCAGCTGATTATCATCGAGGGTAAATAATTTGCAAGTAAAAAAAGATTTCTCTCTTGAAATTCGCTTCATGGACTTTAGCGATATTCTCAGATCGTTTCCCATGCTGATTTGCGTATTTTGATTTACTTGTTTAGTTGTTCACTTAACAGCCTTTCGAGGCGTTCTGCAATAATCATGCGTTTTTATCCGTATTTATGATTTGTTGTAATCCTCGAAAGATCCCTATATAAAGACCAAAAAGAAAAATGTGAGTGTAAGATGCGGAGGCATGGTTCCATTTTCTGATCTCCAGATCAATCTGAGCACAACGTAGAGTCAAATAACGCGAACCAATTTCTTCCTATAGGGCCGGTCATACCGGTCAGCGATCCATCGCCGCGATGGATGATCGTCGCGACTGGGTGGAAACTAGCGACGAAAACGCGCGACGGATCGCTGATCGCTCGAATAAGGGGGCATACCACCGCGGCGATGTGTGCATTCTCACACTACATCACGTGATACACGCTTGAAGTCACGCTAAAATGCACCTAAGGCAGTTTCGTAGCTGCTATTTTAAACAGTTCTTCACAAGCAGTCTAAGTTATCGAGCAGTAACTTCAGATAGATTCTAAGCTAGAAAACTTTGTCTGTTATTCTTGAAAGACTTGCATAACTCTTAATAGAGCTGTTGGATTTGGTGGAGAAAGCACGCCTTTTTACCGCCTCCCTACCTTTTTAAAGGGGAAATCGAAGGCGACAGAAGCTGTGTTATGGATAATTTGGATATCTGGCCATAATTGAGCATGATATTAGAAATGCGGGTGAGAATCTGCTATGATTCGAACTTTGATGTATGGAAAAGAACAAAAAAAGTTCTGCAGGTCGCTTGTCTTTAATTTTCAAGAAACAAAATGAACTCTCAAAAACAGTCGCAGATTACACGTCATCGTACGAGTCCCTGACCGAAATCTTTGAACCATCCTGGTTCGATGCTGATACCCACAAATGAGACATAAATTCTAATTGTTTTATTCAATCGATTCAATCAGCAAGAGCTCTGGACTGAAAAGAAAAACAGAGGTGAAGTCTAACAAAAAACTTTCCACAAAAAAAACAAATCCGTTAAACAATGGAAAACAATTGCCTGTATCAGAGATCAACATAAAGAAGAGAGAAACTTAGTTCATGACGTCAACATATGAAGTATCAATGCCATATCCGAAATTGACATATCCGAGCACGAATCTACTCTATCAGCAAGTCGTCACAGCTGAAGCTGGGTACAGAGTCGCGGAAGCAGAAAAGTGGCCAAAGCCAAAAGAATCGGCGGATACCTTGCCTTTTAAGACAGCTTGGACCATCAGAACTTTGTTGACCTATAATCAGATGTATCAGATGTAAATCGAAGGAACTGGTTATAGGTATGAAATCGCTCTCCACACACCTCATCGCGGGCGCTTGGAGCGAAAATAAATGTTTACGCTTCTGGTAACGAATGAGGCCGCAATATTTTGGTTTCTAACATTTGGATGTTCTTGTCCTCCAAAAGTTCGCATTCGAAAGTGTGCGCACTCGTGACGCCAAAAAAGTTAATGTTTCACGCTTCCGAGCGAACCAGCTTGAGTGCTGATGTAAGTCTACTGAAAGCGTGCCAAAAATAGCCAATCGACACATCTTGGCGATGACTGGCTGGTTCATTTTTCAGATCGAGAAAGCTTCAGCAAGCGAGTCCATTTGTCTAGCAAATTTTGGAAATTGAAATCAAAATATGGCCGTGCTTGCTGCCTGACAGTTGAGTGCTGATTGTAATATATCAAAAAATATGCATAAATAAAGGCAATTTCGCATAAGGCATGTGGATATCTATACTTCACTTTCCGTTTGAAAATGATAACATGACTCAACTCATAACAACAACTGCAGAAACGCCCACCTTTTCTTTGACGTTATCCAACTGTAATTTCAACAATTTCCTGCCTGCAGATGAATTCACTTTTTCCGATATTTCCGGAACGTACCTGATGCGATAATCATCTTTTGAATAATCACGTCTATAATGAATGGTCTTACTTGATACGCAAATGATGTCTGATCATCTTACCAAATCTTCCTCAAACAAACGCTCAGGATTACATCGGACCATGTTTCTTATATCGAGAGCCAAACCTCTCTGAAAGACTTGAATGCATGAGCAAATGACATTTATAGAAATTAGGTGCATTGAGCTTCCAGTAATTAGATCAAGCAAAACGATAAAACAAAGAGTCTAGTTCGAGGTTTTTTTTGTCAGAAATCGCGATGGCATCATGAAATAGTTATCATCAAAATCAATTGAAAAACTGATTCCAAACAGTTCTTCTTGAGTGCAAAACGAATCTGGGTCGGGAGTAATCGAAATCAATTCGCAGGAACTTTAGAACGCACAGTGCAGGCAAAACTACCATACCAATGCATTTTTTGCTCAAACCTAGATGAAACAGTATATCAGTGCTTAATGCAATACTACTCCTTCTTTGATGTTATGCTATAGCCCTCAACAAGCATTCGAATGACTCCATGATCACAAAGTACCTCTGAGCAATGTAAAATTTGGTGACTGAACCCATAACTCCCGATCAAACCCGTTCTGCACCTAAGGAACGCTGTTTTGGAATCAGCGTTTCAAGCTGATTCAGATTTACCTATCTCTTGTTAGAAGGCCACTGCGACTTCTGACACTTCCCTTGTAAGAAGGCCCTATGCTAGACGGATGGTGACCACAAGAGCAAACCACGAAACACATGGCTCGCAAAAGTGTGTACTTTATTTGGAAAAAAATCGCATTTCCCGTTTTCTGCTTCACAAAGAAATCAATTTCCATTCAAGTCAGATACTCTTCCAAACGTGAAGGCACTAGATAAGCGCATAGTGAATACCTTACATTGACAAGAGAGAAATTCTCGCGTGCGTGCGCGCATTTTTATGCCTGTTTCGATCTTGTCTGCATTTCACTGAAAAGCCTTTGATCAAAGGCTGTAAGGGTCGCCATACTTATCCGTAATACAAACATGGTTCAGATCACAGCTCGGCCCGTGCTGAACACTCGCCACCTAAGTTTGTATCATACGCTCTCACATCAGATTCGTGTGGAGGTGAACTTCTGCCAACTCGAAGCGTGGCGGTTTTTGATAGCGAGAAGTATACGAAAAGTAACACTATAGCGTGGGAAATTACTAGGGAAATCCCGCAATCCACCTTCACACGAATCTAGAAGCCGATCATTCTTTTCCTATACTACCACCCAATCCCACCTCTTCATGTGTAGATAGAATATGAAAAGCGAACGCCACAACAACATGAATCGTAAATCGGACACACATATTTATATTTTTGGGTAAAAAAATGATTAAGAACGCTTGAAAAACAACCAAAAAAGCGAGTGTTGAATTACTTCGGGACAGAGTAAGTTGCTGACTGCGGAGCAAAAGATAAGATAGTAACACAAAGGAATCTAACCTGGAGTTCGTCGAGAAATCCATCGAAGTTCACATTTGAACGCTTGCTTCCTTACCACAAAATTCTTCACATTTCACCAATTTTCAGTGTCGAGCTCGATATTTGACATTTGCGAAACGATTATCCTGAAAGTACTTTTGGTATGATAAAACTGAAATTTTTTCAGTTTGTAGCATCGTTAGCACATAGCAGAGAAATACTTAAAGAAGATCAATGTGTTCTGACAGTGGACTCATTTCCACTATCTATGCAAAAAAACTAGCTACTCAAAGCGAAGAACGATAACAAAATCATTTGGTGAGGAATTACAATCCAAGCGATGCGTCGCGTCGCGCATTTGAAATGAGCGACGCGAATTCGCTAGGATGAGCGACGATCGCGGCGATTTCGCTCAAATCGGTATGGCCGGGTAGAAAACGGCCCGCGATGCATCGCGCCGGACAGCCAGCACAGATACGCAGTTATCTCCGGCCTTGTAACACTTGTCCTTTGGGAAAGTCAGCGACGCGATGGATCGCTGACCGGTATGACCGGCCCTTATGATAGTTTCATAAATGGACGCCTCATGCAGAGTAAAGAAATAAGAAAAGATCAGTATCAATTTTTCAAACATTAATTGGTGGAAGAAGGTTGAAGAATAAACACTGACCTTTCCAGTTTGCATCTGCTCTTTTATGCTTGGTGTGGCTATTCAACGCCTTCCAATGGTGGCGTGCTCGTAATCCAACAATGTCTGGAAATCAAGCCACTGCTGCACCTCCACCCAATTTTGCGCCATCGTATCCTGCCGGTGTCAATCCAGCATAGAGGAGAGGTCGACTATCGATTTCGATCCGCACAATTGCTCCACCTGTGATAGGCCAAACCAATGCCTACCGTATCTTCTCGTACACAATTTCAAAGTTTTATATGTATATTGATAATGTTTTATTGGTTTTTCATGCTTTCTTGAAAAATGAATAATGATGAGATAAATTGCACGATAAGGAAATGTCAATATAGATATCAGTCAAAGTTTGTTGTTCGTGCATCATCTAAGCTGGCTCGAAATTTCCAGAAGAACACACAGAAGAAAACGAAAGCAAGCACTATCACAGCAATATAGTTGTATTGTAGAAGTTGACGTGCGCTTGTGTGACTGAAGAACTCGTCCTAAATCAGGTGGTCTTTTTGTATTGAAAAGGTGTCATAAGGAACCAACCATCTTTGATTCGTCGTGCATATTTCTTCCTAGGAAAATTTCACATATTTGGCAAAAAGTCGCACGTTGATTGCGGGAGAGTTGGCTCCGTCTCACGCTTTCACAACAACCACATAAAGTTTGCGCACAAGAAATAACAATAAAAATTCAATATTCTACTCTATTCTTGTGAATAAAAAAACCAGAGACTAATTTCAAATTGTCAGGTATATGGCCGCATCTCACGCAATTTGGAAATGCGCTTGTTTAAAAACCCTAAGAAAATCCGATGCAGTATTTGCTAATCGTTTTGGAAAGTAAACATTTCTTGATGGAAATATCGTTTGCAGCACTTCTACGTAACTGTGCACATTTATTCAATGTAAACCAGCTGTCCCCTGATTTCTTCCATGTATCATTTCGTGGGACGATACCATCCTTTGCTTCTTCGAGTAAGACATGACGGGAGCGCTCTTTCCTTCTTAAAGTCATTGCCCTGTTTGGAAGTAATTGTATCCTGTCTTCGCAGCTTCAGTCATCATCAAAATGCTGTAAAACTGAGTATAATAGAGCAAGTTCATAAAGCACGTCAAATTGTTCATAGAAATTGAAGACACAGACAAATGTTAGCTTACTTATATATTGATTGTATTTATTATGTTCGCATTTTTGCCTATTAGGGACTGTAATGCTTCTAGCCGATTCGTCAACAAATCCTGACGGTAAACCTCTACCTTTGAGGGAAAAGTCTACCCCAGAAAGCGACTAACCCTCACTATAAAGCACAAGGTATGCTTGACATTAATCTTAGGGTTAAAATCTGCTTCAGGATTTGCTTTGAATAGCGTACTTTATCAGCAAGGGTAGGCTTTCCCCTCGAGGTTTGTTGGCGAATACGGCCAGTAATTGAAACTAACACGATGCAATGTGATCATCATGGTCATCTCGACACCATGCTCATCTTCTCTACCTTTATTTTTATTTTCGCACTCTGAATGTGTCCTTTGAACTATAAAATACTGTTGTATAGGGCCAGTTGTCCCAACATTTGAAGATATAAATGCTAGATACGGGAAAGAACCTTTTGACGACCTCCTAGTACACTGGAGAGCAAAAAAAAGCATATGTTTCATTTTGAACCCAAATTGGTGTGAGACGCAGAGTTGAAAAAGTACTTCCTTTGGGAAATTTTACCCTCAAGGGTAGGGGGCTTTTTTATGCTAAGGCGCGATGGTTTCACACGTTAGAAGGAGTAAGAAAATTGCTAGGACACACTATCCTAGAAACAGTTAATAACAGATGATAATGAATTTGAAAATGAATGGCCGGAGAATAAATTACAAATTTGGTATAGTGCAATAAAAGCTCATATATGATGAGAGTGATTGTAGATAAATTGGGGTAGAGGACAGTAGACCATCGATAGGGCTTAGCCATCTTTATGCATGTGTGCTTACGCTGCCTACATAAAATTTCGTAGCCATCCGGCTCAAACTCACTGAACAACAAATGAGGGTTCACATTGTTCCCGATGTCAAGTGCTACTCCCTTTCTTCTCTTTTGCTCACTCAGTGGCACCTGCAAATAGCATGATCTTCGGGGACGCCGAGCCTATGGCTGCCAAGTCAACCCTATTGACCTCAAAGGTTAAACTCCCTATGCTCTTGCAAAGGGACCTCACGTTTGCCAGGAGACACCTCAAACAATGCCGCACAGTCCTACGATTACTCACACAGTTGAAATACTAAAGCGAAGGACTTTTGAAATGCGGCATTGAATGAATATCAGATGAATTAATGTGGTCGATATGGTCTGCAATTACCAGACATTTGGCTATCGGCTATCTTTTATCAACGAGATCAACGGAAACATAAAAAACAGAACCACCTTCAAGAACTTGTCATGAGAGAAAAGTGATTTTTCCATACACATTATACTTTGGAATATTCGAGAATTTTTTCGAATAATCGAATAACCGAATATATTCGAAAATCAAAAATATCGAATAATCGAATTTCGAATATATTCAAAAACAAAAAATGTCGAATATGCGAATATCGAAATTTTCGAAAAACAAAAATGTCGAATAATTGAATATCGAATATTTTCGAAATAAGAAAATCGTCGAATAATCGAATATCGAATATATTCGAATTGAAGAAAATCCGAATAGACGATTATTTTGCATCGATTATGTCGAATATTCAAACAAATTTTGATCGAATTAGCACAATGAAGGACTCCGTGCAGTGGGCAACTTGGATAATAAACGATGGTTGCTGGTATAGCAGTCAAAATTGTGACGCTGTCATGTAGTTATTCGATTGTACGAAATTGTCGAGTAATCGAATAACTTCTGAAAATATATTAGGTCGTCCCGAAAGTTTTGTCGGTTTTTTCAGACCACTGTAAGACCACGCACAATGAAGATCTGAATGAGCTTTAGCATGTATTCGATGCAGCTTTTCCTTCTCTTTCTTATGGTTACATCTAGGAGCCAAAATCCTGTATGGTTTTTTTGATAATTGCTGAAATTCTTCACCCGTCATTTTTGTCTGCTCAAAGTTCGGCTAATTTTTGAAAATTTCATTTGAAAGTTTCGGAAAGGGTTAAGTAAGGATCAAATAGAGCAATTCTTGGACTACAAGATGATACTTCTAGATTCCACTAATCTGCTGATTTTCGCTTCAAAAAATTATTTCTTCGGAGGTCTCGATTTTTGGCAAAGTCATGAAACAGGCAACTACAGCAGAAACATGAAAACTTCCGAAGTTTCTGCGAATTGTAACATGTTTTTTACTGAACACTATTTATGAAACATTAACCAGTTTGACTTGCTTCAAAAAAGCAGCTTTTTAGAATTTTCGGTACTTTTACGTAGCAAACGTAATCAAAAAGCCGCGGATTTATTGAATAAATAATCATAACGGACTTGTAAGCGTGACCCACGTAATCTAAAATGGGTACAATGTAGCCAAAGCTTTGCTATACATAACAGTTACCAGCGCTCCTTAGAAGTGTCAGGATAGAAATTTAAATTCAGGAAAGGTTTGGCGTTACTGTTGAGCTGCTCAAAAAGCCATGACGATAACACTGCAAAGACAGGGTAGGTCAGAGAGCAAATAAAACTGTAAGAAAGAGGATGAAAATCTAAATCAAATGGTACCTAGAACGTTTATGGACTGGTGTTCTGTGAGTTTTAGTGAGCGATGAAAAAAACCGACAAAACTTTCTGGACAACTTAATATATATTCGAATGTTCGAATATTTTCGAAAATCAAATTTTTCAAATAACCGAATAATCGAATAAATTCGCAATTGACAAATTTCGAATAAGCGAATATCGAATATATTCGAGATTTTAAAATTTTCGAATAATCGAATTTCGAATAAAATTTATTCGAAGATTTATTCGAATACTCGAATATTTATTCGATTCGGTCCAAAGTATAATACACATGGGCACCATTCAATTCAAAGAAAATTAGAATTTATTTCAACAAATGTGATTATGGTTCACTTTGAGGCTAGTGTTACGCTCCATTTTCCATGCATTATAAAAGTAGAGCGTTTTCCTTCCGATCATCGCTTGCCCAAACGGGGTGGGAAGCCGCTTTTTTGCTGACCGAGACGCGTGCACTAGGGAAACCACGAGAAAATGTGATTATTCGTTTTCTTTCTTCATAGAGTCCATTTGTCCAACAATGAAGAAATTCTGACATGCAACGATTATGTTGCCAAATAGCGTCGTATTGTTTCTGCGAGTCCATTAAGTAGGCGATTGTAGTGTGGGCGGAATGCGGCGGTGAGTCATCTTTGACCAGGTCCTAGTTAGCTTGATCTATTTCTGGCGAGGAACACGCCAAAAAAGATTTTCCTCTTTGTAAGCAATCGGTACGGTTTGATGGATACGTTGACGTTTTATTCATCAGCATACGGTCACAACTGTAGTAGCAGTACAAGAAGGCAAACAAAGACGACAATGGAGTAACCGGGGCACGTAGATCAGCGATTTATGGGTCAGCAACATGAATAATATCAAATCAGGGTGGGTGAAGGCGGGGGCAAGTTGCTCCGTCATAAAACAAAATATAATAACCGGATCGAAGGAACGGGATGGTGTAAATTACACTACCGCAGTTGGATGTCAACAGAAATCGGCTTGAGTTCAAAATATCCATTGTTCAACATAGCTATGGGATGGGGTACAGCGGATACCGACCAATCGCTGGCGGGGCAAATATCGATTGTGTATATATACTAGCGACCTGTAGCAAGTGGATTGGGGCAGACACAGCGGTTGCCTGAAACTATCTATGCCTAAACTAACTGTCATTTTTTCTAAATTTACCTGATACAGTGCTGACCAAAAGTTTGCGCCACCTTGTGATTTTGTTATATCTTGCTTTTTTCTAAAAGAATGAGTACAAGTTTTGATATCACTCACACTGCTCAACACTATGTCAAAATTTTTTTGAAGTTTCATGCACACAGAAGGAGGTTTTGGGGAAAACGGCAAAATCGAGGTTGGTCAAAACTTGCAGCCACTTTCTATTAGAAGTCTCCGAAAAAATGTGACCTCCCAGTATCTGGGCTACAGATGCACACCTAAACCTCAAGATATGCAGTGTACAGCGTTCATCAAACTCCAAAATAGGAGACTTCACGGGGCAAATTTGTTTTAACATCAAATGACGCAAAGATTGGACAAGCCAGTAGATTCTTGAGAAGTAATTGGCTGATTCATGCTTCTGTGGAAATGCTGTACCATCCGGACGTTTAGTGGTGGTTTGCGAATGTGACAAAAAGAGCATTAGTTGCCGTGCTGCAGAAACTACCATCACTTCAGCTTAGAAACGGTGCAATTTTTGCCTGAAAATTGGGCTTAGCGGTCCAAAAAGTTCTCAAATCTGATGGAAACCCTGGTTTTACAGAGACCAGCACTAATCTCATGCTCGCAGAGCCTCACTGAACATGGAGCCGCTACTGTACCAAAAAGTCTGCGCATTGTTTACAACTAATAATTTTTCTTACCAAATCGAACTTTCGTGAGAGTAGCACAAACTTTTCTGTGGCAGTAACAGCTTCATGTTTTCGGTGAAGGTATGAGCTCCGACTAGTGCTGGTCTCTGTAAAATCAAAGTTTTCATTAGGTTTGAGAACTTTATGGACTGCTGGACCCAATTTTCAGGTGAAAATTGCTTCCTATCTGAGTGAAAATGGTGATAGTTCCTGAAACAAGGCAACTAATGCCCTTTTTGTTACATTCGCAAACCACCACTAAAGGTCTGGATAGTATAACACTTCCATAAGAGCATGAATCAGCCAATTACAGTTGTGACCGTGGAATTTGTCCAAAATTGCGGGATTTTCGGGATTCGCGGGATTTTCGGGATTCGCGATATTTGCGAGATTCGCGACTTCGCGGGATTTGCGGAATTCGCGGGATTTGCGGGACTTGCGGGATTTAGCTATAACTTCTTTTAAATCCACTTTATTCGCAATCTGCGTGTAGATTTGGCTTCAGCTTGATGAGACGAATCGTTTGATATACAGTATGTCCGTAATTCGTGGTGAGGGGATAGACTTACAATGATACCTTGTTGTTCTCTATGTTAAGGCTTTTGTGAACATTTATCACAGCGTAAATCACGAATAGCAGGTTCTGGTACGAAGTTTTCATTGTCAAAAACTATCGGGAAAAATTGGGCATTTTTTACATTAGCATTTTATCATTTATCACTGATAATATCACATTTTTAGATCATTTTTTGCATATGGTAAGGAAAGTACTGTAGGAAAAGCTGTGTGAATTTCTATCGCTCTTTCTCTCATTATAAGTGATCTACAGGCTTTTCTAGTTCTATTGCTCGGTCAGCTGGTAGATCCCTCGCTGCAGCAATCGATCGATTTTTCATCGGCACATACTATTGCTGCCAATTCTTACCTAGAATGGCATTTTTGCTTCAACTCGCTTCACGCCGAAGCCTGGGCTGAAATTCTGCACCTATATGGAAGATGAACGTGGAAATCGACCGCATGAATTTAAGCCATTCTTATCTGTCGTTGTCATTGATATCATCATTTTATCATTTATCACTGACGACACAAAATTGGATCATTTTTGATACACAATAAGAAATGTACTTTAGAAAACGCTGTGTGAGTTTTTATCGCTCTATCTCTTATAGTACAAAACCACTCACAGAACATGCAAAATTTCCGGGAATTCCGCGAAATTCATGTGAATCACGCAAATTACGCAGGGCCATAACTTCTTTCCGAATGAGTATATTCAAAATCCGAAAACAACGTTGTATTCAGCTCGTCAAGGCGAATCTTTCGATATACAGCTTGTCTCCAATATCTTGTTTTCAATAATCTTGAATTTGCATGCCGGCGCCTCTTCGCATGGGTGTAACGCAACAAGCATCACACATAGGAGACTGCCATGGGCACCTTTCGATAGTACTCTTTCACTAGATTATCGTGCGCTAAGCAGCAGCCGAAGACTCTCTTTCAAAAGAGATAGAAGAGCTGATAAACTCTGGAAAAATTAAGCTGTTCCAAGTTCTGCTAGCCGTAACTTTCTTTAGAATGAACATTTTCGAAATCCGAAAGCAGCATTGTGTTCATCACGTCAATTGAATCTTACTATGTACAGCTTGCCCTTGAAATTCTGTTTCCAATTTTTTCAAAATTTTCTGCGCGCGTATATTCACAAGGTCGCAACGCAGCGCACATCAAACACAAAAGACTACAATAAGCACCGTTGGATTGTGTTGCTTCCACAGATTATCGAGAGCTAAGAAGCAACCGGAGAATCTTCTTGAAAAAAGATAGAAGAGCTGGTGAATTCCGAAAAATCGTGTTGTCTCAAATTTTGCCCACAGTGACCCTAAAATGAGAAGCTCTACTGCTAAGCAGATGTGATTTTCGTAATCAGCAGGTCAGATAACCTCTAAGAGCAAGTTTTCAAAGAAATTTGGGTGATTTGATTTTTTCTCGTTCTACGCCCTGAAGCTCGCCGATGGGTTTTGGTCAAAATGTCGATGACCTTGGATTGTAAAGAAACTTCGCCCAAAGAGGTTTTCGAACACGCTGTTTACGAAAATAGTGGTCTTTGAAGAAGACAGGGTCTTTTTGTAGAGATATTGTGAGGTGACTGTAACTGAGTCACGAAAGTTCGTAAATTTGCCTGCACTTTGCGCGAATTTGTCAGAAAACTTGCCTGCTTGCTTTTCCAAGTCAAAATCACTGGGAACTGTGCTATCAAAAGGTGCATGCTCAGGCTCCAGTCTATAAAGTTCGCCGAGTTACGAGCCTACGAAAACACGAATGAATTTCGCTCAAAATGTAAAAATCGCGTATTTCGTCAAAATTCCACCCTCAGTGGTTGTATGACATTCTGATTGCATATGCTCACTTCGCCTAAAGAATCCCATTGAGTTGAATATGGTGGTCGCGCGTTCTTCAGCTGCTCATTTGAATATCCAAGCACCTTCGTAGAACTTGGAACAGCTTAATTTTCCCAGAGTTTATCAGCTCTTCTATCTCTTTTGAAAGAGAGTCTTCGGCTGCTGCTTAGCGCACGATAATCTAGTGAAAGAGTACTATCGAAAGGTGCCCATGGCAGTCTCCTATGTGTGATGCTTGTTGCGTTACACCCAAGCGAAGAGGCGCCGGCATGCAAATTCAAGATTATTGAAAACAAGATATTGGAGACAAGCTGTATATCAAAAGATTCGCCTTGACGAGCTGAATACAACGTTGTTTTCGGATTTTGAATATACTCATTCGGAAAGAAGTTATGGCCCTGCGTAATTTGCGTGATTCACATGAATTTCGCGGAATTCCCGGAAATTTTGCATGTTCTGTGAGTGGTTTTGTACTATAAGAGATAGAGCGATAAAAACTCACACAGCGTTTTCTAAAGTACATTTCTTATTGTGTGTCAAAAATGATCCAATTTTGTGTCGTCAGTGATAAATGATAAAATGCTAATGTAAATAAAAACTGCCCAATTTTTCCCGATAGTTTTTGACAATGAAAACTTCGTACCAGAACCTGCTATTCGTGATTTACGCTGTGATAAATGTTCACAAAAGCCTTAACATAGAGAACAACAAGGTATCATTGTAAGTCTACCCCCTCACCATGAATTACGAACATACTGTATATCAAACGATTCGTCTCATCAAGCTGAAGCCAAATCTACACGCAGATTGCAAATAAAGTGGATTTAAAAGAAGTTATAGCTGAATCCCGCAAGTCCCGAAAATCCCGCGAATCCCGAAAATCCCGCAATTTTGGACAAATTCCACGGTCACAACTGTACTTCTCAAGAATCTACTGATAGGCAAAGCTCCCGTAATGTCTCCTATTTTGGAGTTCGACGAACGCTGGTTACACCGCAATTCCTGGGGCTTAGGAGCACATCTGTAGTCCAGATACGGGAAGGTGACAAGTTTTCCAGATTTTCAGAGATCTTATATATAAAGCTGAATGTCTGTTTGTATGTATGTATGTCTGTCTGTCTGTCTGTCTGTCTGTCTGTATGTATGTCTGTACGTATGTTCCGAATAGAAAATTCCATTTCTGAACCGATCCGGACCAAACTTGGCACACATACGCTACGGGCCCCGGCGGGTGTCATAGGCTACTTTTCGTCATCGATCGATATCGATTTTATCGATTTTTATCGATTTTTTTGCTGAGTTCACCTACGGGGCTGGGAGTTGGCACAGGGGGGTAATCGAGCATGGGGATTCCGAATACAATATTGATTTTCAGGATTATCGATTACTTTTATCGATTTTATCGATTTTTTTGCAAAGTTTGAGCTAGGGGGCTGGGAGTTGGCACAGGGGGGTAATCGAGCATGCTGATCATCCCCAAAGGGGGTGATCAGCATGCTCGATTACACCCCTGTGCCAAATTCCAGTCCCCTAGCTCAAATTTTCAAAAAATCGACAAAATCGATAAAAGTAATGGACGATCTTGAAAACTAATATTGTGTTCGTAATCAGCAATCTCGATTACCCCCCTGTGCAAAATCCCAGCCTCGCATGTCAAAATTTACAAAAAATCGATAAAATCAATAAAAGTAATCGATAATTCTGAAAACTAATATTGTATTCGGAATCCCCATGCTCACTTCCCCCCCTGTGCCAACTCCTAGCCCTGTAGGTGAACTCCGCAAAAAAATCGATAAAAATCGGTAAAATCGACATCGATCGATAACGAAAAGTGGACTGTGACACCCGCCGGGGCCCGAAGTGTATGTGTGCCAAGTTTGGTCCGGATACGGCGGAGCCGGGTAAGCCAGCTAGTTTCTTATAAAAAGTGGCTGCAAGGTCTGACCAACCTCGATGTCTTTGTGCATGAAACTTCAAAATTTCTTGGCACAGTGTTGAGCAGTGTGATTGAAAGAGATTAGGATATAACAAAATCAGAGTGGGTGCAAAGTTTTGGCCAGCACTGTATTAAGATGGGCGCATGAAACGAGATACAATACTCCCAAGCCTATTGTTGGTTTCTCCTTTGAAATCAACACGGTATTATCTCAAATGTAACAGGACTAATTAGGGATTCTTGGTTTCTGAGATGAGCACATTGCAACAAAAAAGCGTCAATTTTCTGTTCCACTAGACCATGAGTTGAACATTACTTTATTCCATAGAAGCAGAAGTCGTGGACAATCTTCAAAGCCTTCATTACGACATATTCGATGATATCACAAGCGAAAGCAAAAATTAGCCCACTGATTTGCTTTGGAAGTAAGATTATCACAGAGTACATGCTTAATGCGTGCGCAAAAATGGTTCCAAAAAGAGATTTTATGATAGAATATGAGAAATTTTTACGAGAACCGAATGTATCTGCAAATAAATTCTTGCGAGAAGCCCCTCAGCCTTCTTTCCCAAGAGCAAAACTCACTCATTACTTTTCTTTTCAGGGGCAGAAGAAAGAATTTCAGATACATGTTCTCAAAGGTAAATTCCTCGCCATTCAAGTGAAAAACTAGAAATGCTGAAAGCATTCTCCTTTCGAGATCAAACTCGCTCATTACTTTCTTTCTAGGGACAGAAGTAGGGTTTTTTCCAAGATACATGCTTCCCAAAATAAATTCTCGCCAAGTCATGCGAAAGTTTCTTATGAAATAGAGGTACTACTTCCAAAAATGTCTTTTTGCAGAAAACCTCTGAGTCCGAGGGGACCAATGAAATTTTCTATGAAAGGTACTGCGAAAGTGCCTTTTGGCAAAATACCTCTGAATGTTCTTCTCGAAGAGACGAAAACGAAAACTCTTCATTTTAGGGACAAAAATAGAGTTTTTTAGGGTTCACTTCCAAAGATGGACTTCTCGCAGATCAAGTGGAAAATCTCCATGAAACAGAGGCAGTCTTTGCGAAAATATTTCACATTCAAAAACGAATCTTTGGACAAACGTCTTCGACCAAAATTCGCACTAAGATATCTTTCTGATGAAGCCCCTGAGCTTTTTCCTCCCTCGAGGCCAAAGCTGCTCATTGAATTATCTCTTTGTAGGCAGAAGTAGGGTTTAAAGAAAAAGCAGGTTTTTTTTTTCGAGTACATGCTTCCAAAGATGGACTTATCGCCAGATGGAGTAGAAATTTTCTATGGAACGGAGGCATTCTTTGTGAAAGTATCTTCTTACTGAAAGCTCCCGAGCTTCCCCTACCCCCTCGAAGGCGCGCCTTCCTCACTGCTTCTCTTTTTATGGGCAAAAGAAGTTTTTCAGAACATGCTTCAAAAAGGGGATTTCTTTTGGTCAGATTGGAGATTTTCTATGAAACAAAGTTAATTCTGCAAAAAAATCTCTTTGCAAAAAGCCCCTGAATGACAAAAACGACACGTCTGCCCGGACGACACGCCATGGAGACTGCCTCATGCTCTGCACCTACAACGCCAGGACAGTCTCCACAAACGCCGACCTCCACGCTCTTCTCAACGCTGCAGAGCACATCAAGTACCACATCATAGCTCTGCAGGAAACGAAGTCCAGGAAGAAGGACGTGCGACAGATGAATGATGGGACGCTCATCATTCGTGGTGAGAAGGTTCCATCATGAAACGTGGGAGGCGTTGGCTTTGTCGTCTACCCATCTATCGTCCATCTTGTCTATTCGCACGAGATCCTATCACCCCGACTAGCCATCCTACGACTACGCCCTCCACGTCAGAAGACCATCAGCATCATCAACTGCTACTCTCCAACATCAGCAGCTGACGACTCAGAAAGATGCTTTCTACGAAGACGTGGAGGAGGTCGTCCGCAACGAGAAGTCCTTTTACAAGTTTGTTGTGGGCGACTTCAACGCGGAAATGGGATGCCACTGGAAAAAGAATATAGGATCGGGAAGTTTGGATATGGGCTCCGATCACCGCCTCCTTCGAGCGAACGTACGATTCAGTCGAAGGCTGGAAAAGAAGATCTGCCACAGTGCCGCAAGAAGGAAGAATGTCTTCTATGACGTTAACAGGCTGGAGGAGCTCATATCAATTTGTGACTGGCCCATCGAGGAGACCCAACGTACGACTACAACCGGCTTCTGAAAGGATTGCGAGCTTGCGGAGAGTGCGCCTCAGTGACTTCCGAGAAGAACGTGGAACGCATTTCGAAGACTATCAAGGAAATGCTTGAAAGAAGAAGATTTCTGAGGCAGGATCCGAATGCAACCCATCTAGAGCGACTGATAGCCAACACCAGTTGCAGAACAGCTTTGCAGGAGGATCTCAGGAAGTACAGACAAGCCGAGATACTGGAAGCAGCCGAAAAAAGACGAAGTCTCAAGATATGCCAAAGGGACCTCTGTGAATATCACGTACCGCTGGCTGCACTATTGAACGAAGACGGGACTCCGACTTCTTCCCGATACAAGATGGAATCTATCGCGAAGAACTTCTACACCAACCTCTTCCGCTCATCAACACCTGTGCCGATGCCCGTTGTTCCCACTGGAGAAGTACCACCACGAATTCCTGCTGAAGTGCGCACGGCAATTCAGACCATGAAGACATCCACGACTCCAGGACCAAACTATCTTTCCGTCGAATTTCTGCGAGCCGGAGGAAAACGTCTACACGAGATTCTCGCTTCGCACCTGACATCTTACCTTCAGAAGGAGAGGATTCCCGACCAGTGGAGAACGTCAAGAACAGGCCTTCTTTTCAAGAATGGCGAACGGGAGGAATTACTGTTCAATATGCCTGCTGAGTGTGCTGTACAAGCTTTTTACGAAGATTATCCTCGCACGCATATTTAGGACACTGGATGAAGCCCAACCCCAAGAACAAGCTGGATTTCGCAAAGGATTCAGCTGCATGGACCACATACAGAGGGTTTCGAGGGTCACAGAAGTCTGCCGGGAGTACCGACTGCCTCTCGTCCTAACCTTCGTAGACTACGAGAAAGCCTTTGACAGCGTCGAAACCAACGCCATCCTGGTTGCGCAAGTCGACCAAGGAGTGGATCCAGCTTGTTGTAGTCGGCTAGTGTCCTGTGAGGACACTAGCCGACTCAAGGACTGTACAACAACGATGCAGCTATTCCATCGCCCCCTGACCACTCCAAATGGGAAGGGGTTTCGACAAGGCGACACTATTTCGCAGAAGCCTTCCACCGCGGCCTTGCAGTGGGTGATGAAGTCACTGGACTGGGAAGAGAGAGGCATACGAGTTGATGGGAGAATCCTACCCAAGCTTCGTTTTGCGGATGACATCGTCCTTTTCTCGAGCAGTATCACTGGAGCAAAGACGATGCTGAAGGAACTAAACTAGGGAAGAAGATCGGATTGCGAATAAATCGGAAGAAGATTCAGTTTATGAAGAACGCCCTTTGCGAAAAAACAGGAATGGAATTGGAAGGCACCCCTATTATGGAGACGTTCTTACGTGTGTCTCGAACGTTCGATGAACATGGAGAACGACTTGAGGGAAGAACTTAACAGGAGAAGAAGAGCAGCCTGGGCCGCCTTCGGGCCTCTGAAGGAAGCCACCGACCAACTGACGGACCCGGAGCTTCGTGCCCACCTGTTCGACTCAACCGTTCTCCCCGCGCTCTGTTATGCAGCTGAGACTTGGATCGACACTGCAGCCACGTTGAAAGCTTTACGGACCACCCACAGAGCGCCCGAGTCTTCTGAAGATGAGCCGACACAAGCAACATCTAGTCGGACTTCGCATCACGGAATTGAGAAGAATGTCCCGTCTTCGTGACCCAGCGGTACGTTGCGAAAGCGAAACACCGATGGGCCGGTCACATAATGAGAAGAACAGACGATAGATGGACACTAAGAACATCTGAGTGGATTCCTCGCGAAGCCAAACATCCTCGAGGAAGATTACCAACGAGATGGGCACACGTGTTCGTGGAACGGATGGACCACTGAAAAATCAGCTAGGTAGGATTTCGGCCCTAGATCTCGTGGACGCGGCCACCGACGACGACCAGGAAGATCATGGATGTCCGAAGCGAGGGACAGGGATCAATGGAAACTTCTGTACTTGGGCCCGCACGTCACGTGAGGACGGGCCATCTAAGTATCCAAATAAATAAGTATTTAAGTACATGAAATTGTTCACGAGCTTCCAAAGGAGGCTCATTGTTATCGTTGACTGAATATAACACCCGCGGCTTGTTGGAGATGCTTGGCTCTGAAGAACTGCCTCCTCTCTGGCTGTGCACTTCCCGTGTGGACCTTTCGTGAGTGATTGCTGTTTCGGCTTATGTCTTCTATTATGGGGGTTCTTTGACATGCTTGACTATGTAATTGCTCTGCCAATTCTCATGATCTTTCTTTGATTTGCTTTATAAGTTTACTCTGCATTGCTTTTGCTGCTTATAGAAAGGTGTAGTTGAAGAAATTTTTTTAGTCTTGGAGAGAAGAAAGGAAATATAAAGGACCGGAGTTGTGTATAGATTTCAACAATGTCGACGCCCGCCCAGTTATTAAAGTAAAAGTCTACACCTCGGAACCGCGGGCGTTATATGAGGAAGGATAAGAACTCATTTGGTGTGCTTGTTTACATTTTATGTTTTCAGTGTCCTGCCGCTTTCGCAATGGCAAATTTATTTTATCTTGCTTACAATTTCTTATCATTAACAATCCCGTTCGACATTTCTATCAGCGTACAGATGACTCAAATTGCTGGAAACATAATGATAATGACAGCCCAGCTTTTTTTGAGCGCTACCCTTTTCATTGCTTTCATTCTTTTATTGGACCTTGAGCTCTCATCATATGTAGGAGTACCACGTAATGAAAACAGTATGAGTAAAACCAACATTCCCTTCTTCACTTATTTTTTTCTATTAACGGTATGTAGCATAGTAAGCTGAAACTTTCCTCGTTCACGCAAATAAGTTTTGCAAGCTAGTCGTGTTTATCTTTTCTTCAATCGCAGGACAAGTTGATATTTTAGTAGCTGAAGTCAGCGCTTTTTGCTTAGGATGATTATTCAAGCAAGCATTAGAGATCAGGTGTTGGCGCTTCTATACTCTGTGAAAGGAAGGTTTATTCTATAGTGCCAAGCTGGCGCTCAAGCTAGGTCTTCTTTGGTCAGCTTTTCTTGAATTCTATAGGTCTTGTTTTCTGCCGGCACGCCAAAGCACATAAATGGATAGACGCATAATATTCCTATACATGATTGACACGCTCACGTGTAGTGTTGAATCAGTTGAAAAGAGATTGTTGAGACATAATGCTTTATTGTAATTTCAAATTTCCGATTTTCATAAGATGTTCACATTACTTGCGGCAAGCCATAAACTTCTTCTTTGACAACCAAGAAAAGTATAATAGTTCAAAGGAAAAGAACACTTCGAGCAAGAGGCGAAGCAAGTCATGAGTGCCGAAACCAATGGGCACAACTGCAATCATGTGATGTACTGGGTTAAATTCATATGTTCAAAAACCTGACGCAATATCCAAAATTCCGCTGACGTAAGTTTGAATGATTAAACATTGTGCTTTTTGGCCCAATTTTCAAAGTGTGGACTACGCGTACTAGGTGTTTGAAAAGTTTCTGGCCCAAGGTATTCCAATCCAAATTTTGATGCGCTTGCTTTATTGTGCTCATCAAAAACAACCAATTACGCAAAGATCAGGTTTCGCTGTTTTTCTTTAACTTTTTTTAGTTGGAACAGCATCATTCTAGCTTTCCACGTCTCTTTCCTTGAAATGCTTGTTATAAGGAAATCATTTATTTAGGTGTTTCCGTAGAAGTGGGTCTTGAAATGCGATGACTTGAAAGACAAGGGAGTCAGTTGAATCTTCTCAAAAGGTCCAGCTCCAAAATTTTTGTGTTTTCAAAAACTTTACAAGAGTGCGAAATCGTCGAAAACACTGCAAAACTGGTTGTATAAAAAGAAGGTAAACTCAAGAATTTCGCTAATAGGGAAGCAAAAGGTTTTTCCGCTCTTCGCCTTTAAAAAGTTAAAGCAAGAAACGACGCACTTTTGTCTCGAGAAGACCGTAAAAAGTTATTAGTTCTGAAACTTGGATTCAATGGTCTCTAAGTAAAGCCAACACATAGTAAAAAGCGAACTAGAATTTGCAAACAAAGTACTTGAGACTAGAAACTTTCCAAACACCGTGTCTTTTGTTCTCCTGTTTGTCTTGCAAATTTGAATTTGCTTCACCAATACTGCTTTTGATACTGCAAAAGTCGCGTATTTGATTATTCCATGTTTGCAAGAGTTCCTGCGAGAATTCTGTTCACCAATTCTATCAGGCTGCTTGAGAGCATGCAAGAAGGTGGACCAAGGGTCGACAAAAAAAAGGAATATATTAGGTCGTCTTATAAACTCTTTTAACTTTGACTTTTTACCGCAGTGAGTCAGAAACTCCTCAATTCTAATTAGAATGCAAGGTACGTTTGACAGGTCGCGCAGCTTCAACATATTATGAGTTAGAAGCCGTGACCTGAGTATTTCGGATGCTTGAAAAATTGAAAATGTCTTATATTTTCGTCCAAAGAAAAACATACCAAATCCCAAACTCGCTCATGCATGTGCACTCAACATAAGACGTTTATATGTGCCGTTACTGTATTTGTTGTTGTACTAGAAACCGAGAAAACTAAAATTTTCAAACTTACAGAAAAAGCGATGCTGCGCTGTTCTCACATAGATAAATGTATACTACAGGTCTTGAAGTACATCGGTAGAGTTCCAGTCTCTTGGAAGCGCTAGTTTCTGACAAGGGAAGGATAACTGATCGCAGTGACGATTGGGTAAGCGGCGTGTACCACGTATACCGTCCCCAGCCGGTGATCTCTAAACCGCATTTCATATCTGCTATGACGTCATTCTGGAGGAGTTATAAAGGATTTTTGGTGCAGTGGATAGTGGCTTGGACTGCGGAGCTGGACGTCGTGGGTTCGATTCCTCTGAGATGCCACCCGTTTTGCGTCTTAGTAAATTTTAGCAGGCAAGTTGCAAAACCTGTCGACATCAAAAAAAGTTGATTTTCACAATATGAAGCAATATACTTACATTTAGTGGCACTGAACCACAGTCTAACCCAAAAACAATCGTTTTTAGCCTTTTTCATTAAATACTTTACTCAATATTACATCGAAAAATTCCGAATTTATGCTTAACATAGAGAGGAGCAGCTAGGAGCTTTCATATCATATGTGCTCATGAAGGCCTTTCAAAAATTGAGTAAAGTATCTGATGAAAAAGGCCAAAAACGAGTGTTTTTAGGTTAGACGGTGGTTCAGTGCCAATAAATGTAAATATATTTCTTCATATCGTAAAAACCGACTTTTTTTGCAGTCGACAGGTTTTGCAACTTGCATGCTGAAATTTACCAATATGCAAAACGGGTGGCATCCCAGAGGAATCGAACTAACGACGTCCAGCTCCTCACTCTAAGCCACTATCCACTGCCAAAAATCCTTTATAACTCCTCCAGAATGACGTAATAGCAGATATGGAATGCGGTTTAGAGATCACCGTTTGGGGACGGTATACGCGGTATACACCGCTTACCCAATCGTCACTGCGATTAAGTATCCTTCCCTTGTGAGAAATACTGATAGTAGCTCCTTTTGCTAAAGTTTTTTTTATGTTGAGATCAATACTGCTCGGGAACCAGAGCGAAAATTTTACGATTTTTCGGGAATCTAGAAATTCTCATTCGGCTTCTAGATGCCGAGAATCTTGGTGGACAGTGCCTTCAATGAGTATTACTTTCGTAATGGACATGTCAAATAACCCAGTATACCATTCAGCGAGTATAGCAGGGATGAGTAAGTTTATGAATAAATTTGTTTTGAAGTTGATCAGCTACCTCTTTTTACACCAAATATACTCCCTGTTGGCCCACAGTAATCGCGTTTTGAACAACGCCAAATTGTGAATTAGGAGCCCATTCAAAATCTTACCCATTTTTTGTTCTTAATGGTTATGACAGCTCGTTACTCGGAGGAATGAAGCATCAGTTCAAATCACTGCTATGAAAACTGCGAAATTCAGGTTATCGAACCATGATGAATTATTTGTCTTTTTCGCTGACATACGCCAACATTTTTGTCCCGGAAAATTTTTGGTACTTATATCAACCGGTGATACAAAACTGGTTGTTCTTACGAAAGCGACTTAATTTTGATTCGTCTTTATTTATCTGAGAAATGGTCGCTGAAATCATAGCCTAAAAAAGAAAAAATGGGCTTATTGGGTGGACTCCTATTTGCACTGTGTGGCGATGTTTGTAAATTCCTAATGCGAGTCAAAAAGAAATAGTGCTCAGTATTGAGTGCGAAAAGAGATAGCTAATCAACTTCAAAAAAATGTGATCATTTTTCAAACTGAGCATTTCAACTGGGTAGCCCAGTATCCGAAAACTTCAGATATGGCTAGTTTCTGGTCTATGGAGCTTACGCGACATGCTAGTCACGAGGTACTCTTTCCTATGCTTACATGGTAAACGGGTAATTCGGAGGGGTCTATTGAGGCCGAACCTAAGGAAGGGGAAGTGATGGGGGGGGGGGGGTCGTGTCTGGCGGTCTTGTGCGACACTCTTGGTCTTACTTGCCATTAGCTGAGTTTAACGAGTCTTGGTGCAAAACTTAACTTAAATATTTCAGATGCTCTCACTTGCATCAAGAATTTTCCGATTTTTAAGTAAGGCGGCTTCTTCCCTTCCTTTCTCCAATTCTTTACGTGAAAATTTTTCTCTGCTACCACCTGTAATTTGGCAAAATAGCAGAATTTGTTAGTCTCAATATACCTGTCATGAATCCCCAATTCATGATTTGTTACAATGTCGATGTGCGTTCTCACAGTGACGGAAAATGTTTAACATTATGTTTTGAAAATAGCAATAGCTCTTAAGGGGAGCCGAGGGAAACGGGGGGCAGGTAAGATGGGCAAGCTGCCTCGTCCCTGACAGGCGAGGAACCTGGCAAATGGCAAATCACACTAGGTAAGGCAACTCAAAATTATAGAAACATATGTCTTTGTCATTGTGCAAGTTGTGAATAAATATTTTACTTGTGGATCGTCATTCATCTAAAGAAATCGTACTGGAATAGTACGAACATGGTGCATCGGCCAAACTCGAAGAAAGGCCGTATACAAGCGTGGCAAAAATCGGCAAGGTAAAGCAAGGTAACAGGAAATATAGCGTGAAGTGCTCTGGAAGGACCCACCGGAGTAGATGCAAATGTAATTTTAATTGCTTATCATAAGATGGTAACAAAAAAACCAAAAAAAACAACAACAACACAAAAAAAATTTTTTTTCCTTTTTCTATGTGCGGGGAGTGTCATGAATCCCCAATTCATGATTTGTTACAATGTCGATGTGCGTTCTCACAGTGACGGAAAATGTTCAACATTATGTTTTGAGAATAGCAATAGCTCTTAAGGGGAGCCGAGGGAAACGGGGGGCAGGTAAGATGGGCAAGCTGCCTCGTCCCTGACAGGCGAGGAACCTGGCAAATGGCAAATCACACTAGGTAAGGCAACTCAAAATTATAGAAACATATGTCTTTGTCATTGTGCAAGTTGTGAATAAATATTTTACTTGTGGATCGTCATTCATCTAAAGAAATCGTACTGGAATAGTACGAACAATACCTTAATTTCCTCTATAAAATGCATTCTGACCAACTTCACCAATCTCCTGACCTGCTCCTTTGCTCAAGTAAATATCACGAATGCTGTGCGCTCTTGATTCTTGGTTGATTCACGATGCATGATCTTTTCGTCACGCCTTTTATTTGTCTTGGCACTCCGAAACGCTCTCGCAGTTTCTTGACTCATTTGTTTTCCACGCTCGAAGCTGTTGCACGCTCAAGAATGCTTCCACGGCCGCATAAATTTGTCTCAAATAAATTTTATTTTGTATAGTCAGCTTGGTCATCCACATAAATACGGATTTTATTTCAATGATATGTTAAGCAAACGAGCACAGACTTGGCCTGCAAAATATCAAATGAATGTTCCTTGCATCAGATTTAAATCGAGAGAAAACGTTTAAGTGGAAAATTCCGTCAATCTAACAGTCCGTACTCATTTCAACTAGTTTACTGAGCGGAAGCTAGCTCATAATTCTAATCGATACAGTGGCCTGATGTTTTGTGCAGCGTTTGCTTGTCTTATCATCGAAAAGATTTTTTTCCATGGAGTTTTTAAGATTTTCATTCCCTGTGCTGGCGGTAGGAGAAGGTTTTAAAATGACCTACCAAAGTGTTTTCTACTCTTCCATCCATTTCTCCTTTGCGTGTAAAAAACAAACGATCAAAACATCAATCATTACTGTGTGTATCCATTTATTAGCAGTGGACTACAGTCACACCATTTTCATATTTGTCCCCAAAATCCTGAAGAAAATTGCAATTTATTCTCATTTCACTAAATACATGATTCATAGACTGTGCATGTTCACAAACTGGATCTAGTTGAACACATTTATACTAACATTTCGTTTTACTTACAATTAGTCAGTTCCCACTTCTGTGATTTTATCGATTATATAGTTGGCAGAACTTGTATTGGCAATATGAAAGTTCAATTATTTTTTGAGATTTAAATCATTGAGCTCCTTTCTAAAGTGCGAGTAATCATTCTGGTATGTTCGCTGAAGTGATTTAAGGATTGAACAATTATCAGATTGTAAAGAAAGTTCTGCCAATAGAGGTTGAACTAAAATGTTTTAATTGAATCTGGTAGAGAGCTCGTTTTTTTTTCGAACCCTGAATTTAATGTGCTAATTCTTGCCTGGAATAAAGCCCAGGTACCGAAGCAAGCTATAGTCGAATGTCGCTTCATCTATCCAATACGATGGGCATAAAACGTATTTTGAAATCAAGCTTCAGCAACTTCGGCGCGTCTATAATCTGAAAATTGTCCTTTTCGCAAACCTGAGCGCAACGGATTTTTTTCCTTTTTTGGGAAATTTCTTCCTAGTTTGTAGTTATTTCTTCAATTTGGATAGCGCTTTCAATAGCTGCCATCGCACACTGAAAGCACAACCCCAAGCCAGCCCCTTGCATTCGCATTCATTTTTCAATCATGAGATTAATTGGCAGAACTTCTTTACAGCCTAATAATTATAAAAATTTATTGTAGAACGTGGAGGATAAACACTTAACACTATCTTATCTTATTTCTAAAATTGCCTTACACTTGCAAAGCTATTAAGGACAAGTCAATCGAGCACGGCATGCCCGAATGGAATTTCTAGAATTTTCATTATATGTTATGTTTCTGGAACGCGCTAATCATTTCCATTGGCGTTGCTTTTAGATGGGATATTAAAGGCCAGCTCAAATTATTACAGTAGAAACTGACCAATCAAGAGTTCCCTCATTAGAACGGAAAAGCTTTCGGACATTTTTTGAACATTCAAAAATAGTTAGAATTGAGAAAATTTCTATCCTTACATTATCTCCCATCAGTTGTCGTATGATAGTGCAAAATTCCGAGATCTAAATTCACAAATTTCTTTGAAGCCTTACTTAAACTGCAAGGTGTTTTTCTTTCTCCACTAAACTCTAATCAGCTTGTGGTGGAAAATCTGATTAACTTATGTGTTTGTATTCCAATGCATAGAGATGGGGCTTAGAGGTTACACTAAAGTAAACTCTCTCGATCGAAACAAGCTCTTTTAGTTGCATAGAAGTTCGGATTTCTATTCCAATAACGTTTTACGAAGCTTTCTTTTTCTGCAGCTACAAGGTGTATTACGTGTGTCCAGAACTTCGTAAAGCAAGCAGATGTCGACGAACTTTTTCTACGCAGATAGCTCAGTGATATTCAAGTGCTCCGCAACTATATACAAAGGCTTCCGTTACTTTCTGCACCACTTATCAATTATTAGCATTATGTATCATCTGACTAATTATTATTAGGTTAGAATTAAAACAATGTCGCTTTTTATTTTCATCTCATGGCCCGCAACAAGAGAAACTCTAGGATTTTATAGGGTCACCACTATAGAGCAAGGCAAGTTCTACAAAATGGCTTTCAATCTTGCGCATCAAGATTGATCCACGTGTCTGGATCCAAAATCTGAAGTCTCAAATGCTCAAAAAGTCGAAAAGAAAATAGAAACTCTGAGAGAAGTTCTACGGATCTTTCCTCGCTTACATTTTTATATCTCACACCATTCATATACACAATAGAGCTATTTTTTCCTCGACTTAAAACTAAGAAAGAATTTTTTATGATTTTCTTAAAGGAGTGCTGGGCTGTTTTCGCACAGTGAGACTCAAACCTGCAAGTATATTCATAAATTTTTGGCCATTTGCAAATGCTAGTTTGCGAATAATATTATTGGGCTAAGAATCCTAAGGGAAGCTAAATTTAATATCACCCAGCGATTGCAGAGGGCTGAAAACTTAAGGCAGGCGGTTAGGCAGGCGCTTTACTCCTCGGGGAGTATGTATAGCATGGCGACGATCAATATGCATCAAATACGTGTAAAACCGGCGATTTTTGTCGCCGATATTGGCCACTGTACTTTATATACCTATTGATCGCAAACAAGTTACCACACGTCAAATCGATACATATAAAAAGTGTAGTCGCCGAAAACTGGCGATCGCCAATCGCTACCAGTCGTCGCGACTGTCGATCGCCCTTCGCCATGCTATATTCCTCGAGGAGTAAGCGGCTGCCTTACTTATAACGGTCGTGGTATAGTGATTATACACTTTGTAGTGAAGGTTAAAAGGTAGCATTTGTATAAATGAAAGTAGTATGAGCAAGTGGGTCATAAGTGAACTTTTGGGTAGAAGAAACAAATTTTTTGTTTTTGGGAGCATTAAGACATTTTCGATCATGGCTTTAAACCTCACGAATCGAACTTGGTGCGAAAGTTTGAAAGCCATTTTGTAGAGCTTATTTGGCTCTTTTCAACATTCTTTTCTTTCCAAACTAAACTCACAGGATCTCGACAGCTAGAACAAAAGACTTTTTGAGGTTTGGTATATTCAGGGCTAACCTTAGCCTTTCTTCCAAATCTTTTTTTAGTTTTGAGACACCGAGCATCTATTGTTTCAGTTCGCTACACATTTTTGTATTTTGGTTGTGCTACTTCACGCTAGTTTGTAACTGATACGATTATATCTTGGGCCGGGCATACTTCACGCGATTTGAAGCGCGACGCGATTTGGCAATATTTCAATTGTGCATAACTCACTGCAAGCAAATTTTAAATGTACAGAAGATTGGACATTTTATCAATCCACGTAAGCTATACACACTATGCATGTGCAGTCTGCTAATGTTGTATCTGAAGACTTCTGGCGAATTGCCAAATCGCGTCGCGACTGAAATCGCATGAAGTATGCTCGGCCCTCGTTCGTAATTGATCATTTTTCCACAAAGGAAGAGAAGTTTACCTGTTCATCAGTTGCTTACAGATCAACCATGGCACTCTACGACATGAAAGAGCTGCCACATCTTGTGAAGCCAGCCTCATTGGTAAGTTACTCTTCGTAAATTGCGGACTTTATCGCACAGGCAATTTTTGCAGGACTCTTAAATGTGCTTTAACAAGCCTGCAATTAGAAAAATATCATTCAGATACTCATAATACTCCAAATTATATTCGTATTCGCTCCTGGTTACCGAGGATTCGGATGGTTCGTCATCATGACCACTATAATTCAGGTTAACCCAACATTTCTCCTGCAAAAAAACCATTCGTCAAAATATTTTCTAGCTTTAGTTGATAGTTGGCGTATTGGTCTTGTTGGGTATGCTCGTCGATATTGGCTTGGTACGAACGTCAATGTGGGCAGTAGCGGTATGTGATGAATTTGCTACCAGAAGGACTTGAATCACTATTTATCTAAGAAGAACTGATTCTTGCACGTAACTCCAGTTTCGCTCACATTTGAAAATACTAGTTTATAAGAAAAATATAATTCAATTCTTCTTCCGAATTCCTTTTTGAGAAATCGCGATAAAGCAGAAGTGCTTTCGTATAATTGTGGCTGAATTTATTTGATTGTGAATTACCTATATCAAAGAAGTCTTATAGGAGATTGGCTACAGCGCTGCATTTACCCTCTTCCAAGCCATAAACTTCTTCTTCTTTCTTGTCAACGTGTTTGGTCATTTTAACTTCTGGCTGTTACTTGGAGTGGTGAGTATTTCAATTTTTGCGAACAGTTGTTCTTGTGTGGAATTGCCTTATCATGAAGAGGATGATTGAACAACTTTTAAGTATAACGTTGGAACTTTTGGGTTGAATTGTTGGCTAGCCCTTCAAATATAATAAAAGAAAAGTTGCCTTTTATTTCTTTGTTCCCAAATTTTTTGTTATTGATTCCACTGGATTTCTCATGCGAATTTCGTTCCATAGCATTCTTAGATAGTATATTCCTTCTTTGGAAAGTTCTTCTATGTCTTGATAGGATAGATTCCTAGGTACGTTCAGTCAAGAATTTTCCAAATCGGAAAGGAGACTGTGGCTTGTGAAAGAGGATCTGTTAGCTTAACGTTTTCCAAAATATCAGGTTAATGCAAAAAGTTGCGACAAAAAGTACGAAAAATTCGTAATGATTGTTCAGAAAAACTTACCTGATTGGATGTTTTACTAGTCAAAATCTAAAGTAAGCTTTGTACTTAATTCCACATTGTATCAAATTAAAACTTCATCGAAGTCGAGAAAAATGCAAAAAAGTTGCAAGAAAAAGGAAGAAAGTTCGTAACGATTGCTTGGAAAAACTTACCTGATTATATGTTTTACTATTCACAATCTACGATGCTCTGTATTTGATTCCACATTGTATCAAAAACGGTTTCATCGAAGTTGAAAAAACTCTTTTTCTGCAACTTTTTGCAATTCAAAAAAATTCATGCATCAACCTGTAGAAACTCTGAATGATGAAGAATAACGCAATGATATTATGTAAATAGAATAATCCTTTGATTCAACTGGATTGGCGGTTGGAAGACGGGGCATTGTGACCTAACTAAGGCCGCTCGCGCCCTCGACGCAGTCTGCGTCTCTGTCGCGCGCGTGCTCTCTGATCGTTATCTGGCCTCAATTGTCACGAAACCCCGCCTTCCAATCGCCAATCCAGTTGAATCAAAGGGTATTAGATCACTGCAAAAGAATGGTCAATTTTTGAATCCACCGGCTACGCTAGAATAAAGATATACAAATATACTTCAGATATACAGATATATTTCAAGCTATCCGATACAGAATTTCCTCCTCATTCCAGCTGCCAAATTCCTAGATGACTCTCCTACAAAGTGTTGAGATAAATTACAAGCCTTGGTTTTCGCCACATCTGATTTTTTATTATTCCCAGAATTTTTATCCGATACCTTTGGTGAAGCTTTGATAGCTAGCACACAGGGCAAACTTTTTGCTAAATGAAGCAATTTATTTATAACTCTGTGGCTTGTCTCTCAAAATTTCTGGAATATACTCTTTGAAGTAACCAAATTTCTTTTTTTTTTGAATTTCAGCTTATACTGACCTCATAGAACATGGCATTGTAAATTATTCAGGTATTATTCGATGCATCTTTTTTCCTTCTTTTCACAGTCTTTTTTGGTGAGACCCACGAAATTTGGAAACCGCAGTCATTTTCAATTCCATGAGTACGTACTGACGTACTCTTATTTTCAACTAGCTGGCTTACCCGGCTCCGCCGTATGTTCCGAATAGAAAATTCCATTTCTTAACCGATCCGGACCAAACTTGGCACACATACCCTTCGGGCCCCGGCGGGTGTCATAGGCTACTTTTCGTCATCGATCGATATCGATTTTATCGATTTTTTGCAAAATGTGAGCTACGGGGCTGGGAGTTGGCACAGGGGGGTAATCGAGCATGCTGATTACGAATAAAATAATGAAAATAAGACAATAAAACAAAAGCATGCTGATCACCCCCACGGGGGGTGATCAGCATGCTCGATTACCCCCCTGTGCCAACTCCCAGCCCTGTAGCTCCAATTTTCCAAAAAACCGATAAAATCGATATTGATCGATGACGAAAAGTAGCCTATGACACCCGCCGGGGGCCCGAAGTGTATGTGTGCCAAGTTTGGTCCGGATCGGTTAAGAAATGGAATTTTCTATTCGGAACATAAGTACATACATACAGACAGACATACAAACAGACATTCAGCTTTATATATAAGATAACTTATTTTGAAGAGGAAATCGATAATCAACTTTGCAATGTTAGCAATAGCAATAATCGTGTGTTGAAACGGCATATTCATAAAGATTAATCAACTTTCGCTACTTTCAAGAATTTTATTTGAGGACTTTTGAGGAAGCTTAAACTATCGGGTGGGGCAAATCTTGCCAAATGAAGCAATTTTTGCTCTTTTTCCAGTTTCTCTTTTAGATTTTTTTCAAGTAATTTCTCAAAAGTCTTGAGTTTTGGAAAAAGCGCATACCTTGTAATTACAAAACTGTAAAATCTACAGAATACTGCGGTCACAACACACGATTCCTACTTCTACTAACATTTTAAAATTGATGAGCGATTTTCCCTTCAAAATATGAAGATTTTGGAAATTAGGGTACGTCAGTGCGCATTCATGAAATTGATCATTGCGATTTCCAGTTTGCGGGTTTCGCCAAAAAAGACAACTATTAGAAAGGGGAAAAGTTGCATCGAATAATACCTGAATCAGTTACTATCCCAAGATCCATGAGGTCTATAAGCCGATTATGGAATTTGGTTACTTTAAAGAGTATATTCTAGAAATTTTGAAAGACAAGCCATAGTTACAAGAATACTGCTTCAGTTGGCAAAAAGTTTGCCCTATTAGCTGGCTATCAAAGTTTCCCTAAAGGTATCGTATGACACTTTTTGAAAATTATGGGAAGTCAGACATGGTGAAAACGAGGGTTGCAATGTCCAGCGCTTATCTCAGCACTCCCTCATCAAATTACTCTGTGGTTATGGCAGCCGGAAAGAAGAGAAGTTTCTGATCGGATACAGCTTAAAGTTTTATCTTTAGTGTACGGGATTGCGAATGACTTCAACTAACAGATTTAAGGATGCAGAGTTTAAGAGAAAATCAATATTTTTCAACCAAAGTAACCTTCTTGTGAAGAAAAGCTGAGCTAAGTTGAATTTACAATTGACTTTTTTTGTTTTAGTTTACATCTGCCCTCCTATGCCTGGTCTGGTTGTTCAACGCATTCCAGTGGTGGCGTGCCCGTACTCCACCACCACCCAGCCAACCTACAACTACACCACCGCCTCCCAAGTTCACACCATCGTATCCAGCCGGTGTCAACCCGGCTTAGGGAAAAATTGACTATTTATCGACAGTCCGCACAATCTGTTCCACTTGTGTAGGCCAACGGTGGCTACCGCAATTTTGTAAAATACTACAATTGTATATGTATATTGATGATGTAATTGATTTACAAATTTTTGAGGAATGAATGAATATGAGATGATTGTTACGTAACAATTTTCAAAAAAATAGAAACAAGCAAAATTTAAACGCTTTTCTTCGTGCGGAAGCAAGATGTTGAATCCCATTACCCTAATTTTCACGAATAGGACGCGAGGGATTTTTTTTCTAAAATCGAAGAGCACAGACACGCCGAAGGAATTCGCGACCAAAAAACTATAAACAATGCTGCATATTGCCTGGAAGTATCGTGCGCATAAGTCTCGTTTTCTCCGAAACACAACGAGGCGGCTGAGCGGCACGCCTAAAAAATCGAAGAAAGTGCGTTTTGTACGTGTAAAATTACGGTACTTTGATTTATCTCTTATGTTTCCAACTAACAAGGGAAGGATACTCGGTCGAAGTGGCCATTTGGAATGAGCTGTATATTAGGAAACCGTCCTCCGTAAGGCAAACTCAAAACTACTTTTGCTAGGTGCCGAGCGGTTTTGTGGGGGGAGTTACAAGGCCATTTTCCTCCGGCGCAGCCAGCGCACCCAGTGATGAACTCTGAACTTTACCTTGCATCATAGGGATTCCATCCTTAAGAATGGCTCATTTACACCAGTTTTGCTCGCCGCGATTCAAAATTTTCTTTTCATACCCATGGCATGCAGCCGGATACATTGACAACCACCCCGACGAATTCGAGTCTCCTATTGAGTACTGTTTCACAGACTTTGATAGGCAATTGTGAAGCTGCTGATTGTCATCGTTTATATTTCATCCGATGTCCGATGTGAATCGATTGCAATTTTGCAAGTGTGCGCGCTGCGAGAAGCTCTTCTACTTTGAGCATTTTGTGGTTGTATTCCATACATGTTAATATATCATTTGAATCCATTGTTGTGACATCATAACCTCCACAGATTTACATATTGTAGAAGATTATGGCTTATTGTAGAAATAGTAACTTTTTTGCAGTAAATAGCTTGTTTCAACTGCCTAGAAATGAGTATTTTTCGTTTACTCTTACCCAATAGACTTTTTACAGAACTGCAAAACAAAATAGCAGCAACAAGACTCGAACCCTCGACCATCTGCTTCGTAGTCCGCTGCGTTGCCACTGCGCCACTGTCACACTGCTGCGTTATTCTAGCGCCTCGCTCATCACTGGGTGCGCTGGCTGCGCCGGAGGAAAATGGCCTTGTAACTCCCCCCACAAAACCGCTCGGCACCTAGCAAAAGTAGTTTTGAGTTTGCCTTACGGAGGACGCTTTCCTAATATACAGCTCATTCCAAATGGCCACTTCGACCGAGTATCCTTCCCTTGTAAGTCCAAAATTCTTTTGCTTTTTTTTTGCCTATCATAAAAGTAGTGGGTGGGATTAGTCAACGTTTCATTCATTATTCGACGCAGATTTTCCTTTCCTGCTTTCGTCTTTGAGCTAGTTGCTCTTGTAATTAATAAAATAATTGCCAAAATTCCAAACAACCACTTTATCAGGTCCAACTTTAGCAGTTTTTCGAGCATTCATTTTCGACTTTTGGCACTTCTACATCGGATCTATAACGTGAACAAATTGCATTGGAATGCTTTGAAATTGTACAGCCGGTTTTTGCAATTTTTTTTGATGCTTCCAAATTCGTGAGCGTCTACCTCCTACCCCAAAAGCGGGCATGGGCATTTGGCTCTGGTAGCCTTTTCTTCGCTGTTGTCTGCAAACTCTATAGCATATTGAACCTCTTGATCTCTACTTTCACCCTGATAACGTCGCCAACCCCATTTTTCAAAAACGAGAAGTCAGGCAAACTCGTGTCTTTAAAAATCTTTTTTTCTTTCTTCGGTTTAATTCTTTTCATGCAGTTTTTTCGTGTATCTAACAGCTTTTACTTTCGCCTAGAGCTTAATTCTTTGATTGCCGTGATTTGGCAAAAAGTTTCAAAAAGTGGCCTCGTTAACTGCTCTTTATTGGAATTACTAAGCAACCGTTTCCTCTACGGTTGGGTGCATTTTGCTTGCAACAAACTGATCCATGGCCAGAACCAGTGCGTCACCACTGCTTCGCAGAGTTTGCATTGGCTTTACTATCCGTACGCCTCATGATCGCATAATGATGACTTTGAAACTTATCGCGCAATGCTGAACATCACAAATGGGTTGTAAATAACCGCTCATTCCTATAACTTTGCTATGTAAGACCGGTAATTTTGAAAGGAAAAAACTTTTTACAGAAGAACAGATGCGATTTTGAATGAGTTACTAAATTTTCTTGGCTTGGTTGTCAACGAAAGAATTGCGATCACCTTACGATACATCTCTGTCAAAAAATTTTTTCGATTGTATAAGTAAGGCCTTGGCAAATTGAATATCCACGTAGTAATTCTTTTGGCACCGACTTTGCGTAAAGACAGACTTTTTACTCTTATTTTGGGCTAAAGTTCATAGCGGATCTACTTGCGAGAACAATCCATGAATTTGCAAAATTCGAATTAGCGATTTAGTTTCCCATGTCAAAAGCCGCGTGGATGCATTCCACGTGCCATTTTCAGAGGACCAGTGCATCAAATGCGCTCGTCATTGCGCAAGCTGAGCCTAGTCGCTGCTAGCGTGCGTTGTGCAAAAATCTGGCTCAAGACCCAATCTTGCTCGCTCTACGATTTTCGTGACAGACAGACATGCACACACGCACAAAATAGACGACGCTTCTTATCGCATAGCTTTCAAATGAAATTATTTTGTTATCGGCTTCAGACCCGTCTCGAGGTTCTGGGAAATTGATCTGGGAAACAAAACACCCTTATACAAGGTGTCCCAAAAATGTGAACATTGTTTGATCGTTGATAACTCCGTTGCTTTCATGTCTTCCGCCGAGCTTAAGGCATCATTCTGTTGAGCGATGTTCAACTTAGATTTGTAGTATGGAGCGAACCACCGATCACTGTTCATTACTGTAGGATTACGGCATGAACTTCTAGCATGTGGATCTACTGTGAATATGCCATTTGACAAAATTTTTTTTCCAAAAATCTGAAAAGTCGTGTACTAAGGTTCTCGCGCACACTGATTCCATTACACAACTTTTTACGAGTGTTTTTGGCTTTTTTGACGGTGTGGTCACATTTCTGACAAATGCTGAAAATTCATTATTATTTAGCTGGGATAACCTTGGAAAGAAGCATCACAGTAAGGTGGAAATTCCATATTCGAACTCAGCGGCCATTACCATAGTGTAAAAGTTTTTCGCTTGTTTGTTTTTGTTCCGAGGAGAATATATGGCCTCCAATGGCCTAAAATCCTGTCGAAATTCCCACCGCAATCCTACAGTAATGAAGAGCGATCGACGATTTGTTCCATACTGTAGAAAGTTAGACCTCGCTCTATAGAATGGTGCCTCAAGCTCGGCGAACATGAAAGCAAGGGAGTTATCAACAATCGAACAGTGCTCACATTTTTTTGGGACACCCTGTATACTGCAAGTTCGACGATTTGCGAGCACCAGTTACAGTATCGTCCAATTGTGTGCGTTTCTTGTTGATAACGGCATTTTGTTGCCATACACATCGGTCCTAGTACCCTCCCCCTCCCTTCAGCGCAATTTGGCTGGGGCGGGCCTACGTAAGTAGAAAGCCTCAGTCCGGCATCCCATGAGCTATTGATCTGGATGCGGATCGCTTCCTAAACATGATAATCATGTGTGTTCTTGAAAAAGGACCTACTTGAGTAGGTTTTGTCATATGGGTAAGTGGCTGGAATTGTACACGCGCGGCCGTGGTTCGACGCTCTGCATCGCCGGGCAATCTTCGATAGCGGCCACTATCGCACATCGATTATGAGCGCTATCATGGACATGGATAAAACAAAAAACATAAAATTTCATGGAAAATTGAAATGGCTGCAATATGAATCAATAAGATAAATCAATAAGTTCCCGTATTGAGCAGCTTTTCAAAAAAAAAGTCAGCAAATCCAACAACTCTATACCTGTTTTCCACGCGAAAACCAGCTGTTTATCGATCCTCTCTTTTTCGGGCCTCGGTATTGTGCCGTTTTGCGCCAATTTTGTCCGAAATGTTAGGGAAACCGATGTGTGTAGTAAGTTACTTACAAGGGAAGGATACCAGGTCGCAGTGGCGAACTGAAATGATGTGCATATCATTAGATGCGTTTTGATGAGCTAATTCCAAGCCTACCATTCCTATTTGCTACAAGCTTCTCTACAAGAAGCTATGCACTTTGAGCATCCAAATTTAGCAAACATTCAGTGCCGTATCTTCAAGGATTACTTGTTCAAAGACGCTCACTCATGTCTTCGGTGTATGTATGCATTTCTTGTAGTCAGTGTATTCAGTGTGTCCAAAAGCATGCCAATTGATCACTCCTAAGCTAGTTTCTAAACGCATTAGGCATCAAAATCCCAACAGTCTCACATTTTTTCCTTCTAGAGAAGCTCGTAGCAGAAGGAAAAGGTAGATTTGGAATTAGCTTACCAAAACGCATCTAATGATATGCATATCATTTCGGTTCGCCACTGCGACTTGGTATCCTTCCTTTGTCAGAAGCAACATACCCGAAGTTCTCTGCGTCTCGTAATCCTAGTTGCATCAGTTCACGTCTCAAATAAACGTGAATTGATGAGAGTGGATCAGTTGAATGCGACTCGTGGACGGATGGCTGATTGTCAGTCACTTTGCATGCTTATAGCATGGGAAGGTGAGCGGTCGTCATTGCACCTGACGGAACCTCAACTGATTGCTTCAGCGATCTTGAAAGGTTTATGTGAGTTCGGGAGGCGCTCCATAACGATTAGTTAATTGGACAATTAGTTATGGTGCCCTTGGGTTCTAGCAATGACAACAAATTCACAGTCACCGTTTTAGGAACGCACTATACTGTGCGAATATAGCAAGACGCTGCGGCATTCTGCAACGAATAATAAGAAATAAAAAAATGTAAGAAAAACATGCTCATAGATTGTCCTACAATAAAGTTAAGATGTCCGCTGTCTGCTCTTTTTGGAACAGTTTCCTACATAAATCACTAGCTGGCTTACCCGGTTCAGCCCGGCCTTTCAAAACACTATGATAAAGCTCCCATCCCTATTTCTGTACCTTTCCATGTGCCCACTTCTATATACCAACTCCAACTCCGCTGTGTTAGTTATCAGCACGCTCACTTATCCCTGTGACGGTCAAGAGGCGCGATTCATCCGACTGTCACCAATCAAAACTCCAGTTTAGCGTTATGCGAGTCTTCTAACAAGGGAAGGACCCTCGGTCGAAGTGGGGTTCCCACACGTGATGCACATCATTGTGCTGGTTTTGGGGAACTAATATCAAATCCGTGTTCTCTAGCTGCTCAGTGATCTCCTCGGAAAAGTTACGAGTGATGATTTCCCTAGGATGACCACGGATCGCTTAAGTTAGGGGCGCCGAGAAATGTAGCTGTCCGTAATAGATGATTTATAGCTTTTACAACCCAATGATTGAAACAGTCTATGACGTAGACTTTTGTGGAATATAAGGACTATAAAGCAGGTGATAAGACTTCCGGAATATATGTTCCAAACCCTTGCATTTTTGCAGATTATTCAACGGGTGCCGGGTTTTCTCTCCCTTATGACCTCTAAGACATACAAACAATACAATCTACAATCTACAAAATAAAAGAATGTTTGGAACATAAGTATTCCAAACTTATTTTACCACATCCTCTATAGTCTCCACAGTTATCCACCCGGCCCTCCCTCTACAGCTGACATTTATCAGAGCCGCTAACTCAGGCGATACGTGGTTATTCAGGGGAAAACATCGCTCGTAACTTTTCTTAGAAGACCGTTGAGCAGCTAAGGAACACGGATTTGTTGTTAGTGCCTCAAGACCAGCACAATAATATGCATCACGTGTGAGAACCCCACTTCGACCGAGGGTCCTTCCCTTGTAAGATACCAGACAAAGTGCGTCAGCTTACTAGCTGTCTGAGGTTACCACCTTTGACCTTCACAACTGTTGTTTCGAATTGATTCTGAGGTATTCAGATTGAACAGCCATGCATCTATCTTACATATCTTCTTCTAGATTCCAAATATAATCAGAAGGTTATAAGACTTTATTATGCGCTATTTGGTGTCCATCTGGCAACAGAAATCGCGCCTCTTGAAATAAACAACGTTCTCAGCCCCGTAGTTCAACTTTGCAAAAAATCGATAAAATCGATAAAAGTAATCGATAATCCTGAAAACTAATATTGTATTCGGAATCCCCGTGCTCGATTACCCCCCCCCCTGTGCCAACTCCCAGCCCCATAAGTGAACTCTGCAAAAAAATCGATAAAAATCGATAAAATCGATATCGATCGATGACGAAAAGTAGCCTATGACACCCACCCGGCCCCGAAGTGTATGTGTGCCAAGTTTGGTCCGAGTCGGTTTAGAAATGGTATTTTCTATACGAAACGTACGTACAGACAGACAGACATTCAGCGTTGTATATAAGATTTTCATCTCATGAGATGTGATTAGAATTGGCATTTCATTAACTTTTCTAAATTTCAGCCTTTGCCAGGATCAATAATGATACACAAAAAGTCAGCTGGTATGACGCCGTCGCTAATTACGAATCAATCGACGATCTGTGTCATCGCTTTTGCAGGGCACTGCACCATATTCTTGTCAATCATGTCCCCTTTCGCTCTGAACCTCCCCAAACCGTGAATTATCCACGCCATATTAAAATCCTCTTAGATCAAAAAACTAGACTTTTTACTGAATTTCCTGATACCCTGAGTAATGAGTTTCATAGGAAAGTAGATATTAGCTGGCATAACAAAAAATATCTTGCCAATTGTGAAAGACGTCTTTCTAAGCAACACTCGAAAAAACTTTGCAAATATTCTAGATCAAAAACCAAAGATCAGAAGCTTTCGTTATTGACAGAGGAACAAGACGATACATTCATGAATGATAACGAAAGAGCAGAGGCGTTAGTAAAATTCTTCGCTAGTTTTTTTTTACAGTGATCAACAAAATTGTACAGAGGCAGATACTTCTTCGACAAATATGTTTCGAATTAACGAGAACTACACACAGCTCTTTGTAGAGACTTATAAAGTGGTATGAGGTTTTAAGGAAGCTGAAATCAACGATCTCCTTTGCATACGAAGGCCTTCCGCAGATCATATACCGAAAGTGTGCCCAAGCTCTCATCCTTTGTCCTTCATCTTCAATGCTTCATTTCTACTGGGTCAACTACCACATATCTGGAAGGAAGCGCTGGCGACAGCCATACCTGAACGCGAGCACCTTAATACACTTTCCAGTTTCCGCCTAATTAGTATCACCGCCCCCTTTGGTAAAATCCGCGAAAAAATACTAAATGAAAATTTAAATGAGTGGTTTGACAGACACAAGATCATCCCTTCGGAACAGCATGGTTTTCTTCGTCGGGTTCAACTACGGCATTACTGAGTTACAGTATCTACGACTGGATAATGCCATCAACCATGGAAGTTCAATAGATATCAGTATCTACGACTGGATAAATGCAACCATGGAAATTCAAAATTCAATAGATACAATTCAATAGATATTTTTTGATCATTCTAAGCTTTGATGGAGTAAATCACTCGAAATGGCTTTCAACTGCTATCGCTTTTGAAAACACATCCGGAGGTTAGAGTCCAAGTTTTTGCAGACGATATTGAAATTTACTTTTGCTATGATGATGGGAAGAGGATGGCAGCTCACGAAGCAATTTGCATGTCAATAGAGAAAGTGATCCTTTGGCCAAGAAGTGGGATGTACCTGTAAACGCTCTTAAGTCAAAGGTCTTGCATCTTGGGGATTCTCAACCCGCCGCTCACCAGTGCAATGGTATCGATCCGGAACTTTGCGACATTACTAGAGTAATGAGTATCCTTATTGATGACCAGTTTAGTTTCAACCGTCACTACGAAACGGTTGCCAGTAAAGCTTTTCCAGTCCTCATTATACTCAGAAGTATCCACAGAAACGATCCCACCCTTCTTGTTAGGCTTTACAAGACTTGTGTGTGGCCTTTTTAGAGTATGCATCTCCAATGTGCAGGCCCCAAAGAAAAACACTGAAAAGCTCGGAAAAGTGCAAAAACTTTTACGAATTGTCTACTACAGCTGCTACCCTAGTGCTGATTATCCCCAATCTTTGTCTTATGAGGACAGGCTTACTGCGCTAAACCTGCAGAGCTTGAAGTACAAGTGCGTATGCAATGACCTCATTTTCCACTTTCGCATTATCAGATTAGAAACCAAACTGAAGCCTAGTAAATATTGGAGTTCAGGCCTTGTGGAAATCTGGGGGAGTGGGGGGATTTGGTTTGGGTTACCGGAGACTGGAAAGCAAAAACTTTTCCTTTCTGTTGATTCTTTCATGTATCGCATCGCAAGCTGGCTTGAGTTCCTTTCTAGAGAGATAGCCTTATTCAAAATATTCGCACAATTTCGCAAGAAGTTGGCCACAATCAATTTAATGTGAATTTTGAGGATTTCTGACGTTTGGGAAACTGGTAAAGCCCTAGCAGAATAGTACATCACGACTCAACGCCTTCTAACTCATTCTTCATGTCTTTGGTGAAAGTAACAAAAGATTTTCTAATGTTTTATGCAACTTTAGTCTTTTTGCGATGAAGATGAGAGAGAATTTTTGCTCCTCCATTTCGACACATACAACACTCGCGTCTTCTCGCACGAGTAGCGTTTAAGGATATCGAAAGTTGGTGAGCATCAGTGTTGAGGTCTCCTCCCCCCTCCCCCTTCCTTCACGCCGAGGGTCCCTGACGGTATAGTCCACCTCGGGTCAAGTTGGATATTCAAGCCATGGTGTAAAGTTCAGCCGTACTTGCGTCTAGGTTTAAGACTAGGATCTCAGCAAGGAAACTTCGCCTTCTAAAGAAGAAAAACGGCCTGATACCCCGGCGAAAGATGAACCTGGGAGCAAGAGCAAACTTAAGAGACTCATGTATATTTCTCATATTGATGTTGTTTTCGTTTCAAGAGTTTTGTTTTGTGATTTTTTGTGAATCTTTTATCAGACTTTTCGTGCAATAAATAAATAAATAAATAAATAAATAATGCCTTAGATAACATGCTTTTGAGATATGGAGAAGTACAGCGGCGATTAAATTATTGAGAATTAAGTTGAAAAAGGTGAGGCAACAGTGCCACAAAGCTTACAAGGAGGTAGTTGAAGTAACCAATCCAAGCAAGCTGCCTCCCATTCGATGCGGCATTCAACGCTGATTTCGGATCTGTATTTCATATTTGCTTGGCGCCTTTGTGGACGAAGTTATGAGTATTCTATTGCGAAAAAAATCGTAAATAAAAATCACGAACTTGAGCACATTACTTGCAGTGCAGTATTCATCAACGAACCCTGAGGGTTAAACTAACCCTGGAGGGTTAGTTTAATCCTGGAAAACGATTAACCAGTATTTATGAAACACAGGGTAGGCTTAACTCTGAGGGTTAAATCTACCCTTGAGGGTAAACCTTACCCCGAAAGCGATTAACTCGTATTCATCAACGAATCCTGAGGGTTAAACTAACCCTGGAGGGTTAAATTTACGTAATTCATCAGGGTTAACTGAACCCTAGCTTAGAGCAAGGTTAACTCTACCCCTTTCTTCACACAAACATTTACTCGCATATAATAGTTTTATGGAAAACGATCAACGAGTGTTGTAGTATTCATTGTTAGTTGTTGTTATAGTATTTAGTTTCCTTCGTTTTGTGTTCAAACTTAAAGTACATAAAACTCTGACTTTGCGAGAAAAAGAATTTTAGCTTTGGTGACAAATGAATGTGACGAGGAAAAATGCTTGC